>JAFBJZ010000351.1:527500-1082500 GCA_016785225.1 Psettodes erumei
CACGCGGCGCCTCGGTGGAGTTGTGACTGATCGGCGGGCTGCCGCGGAGCGGAGCGGGAGTTTGGAGGCTGTCCGATCCCGCGGACGCGTCGCGCCGCACCGGTGAAACCGGACTGAAATTTACGCGCACTGCAGGAAACGGAGGGGGGGGAGAGGGAGTCCGATCACCGACTGCAGCCTCCGTGTAAGTGGAGCCGCAACACAACCCGTCTTTACGTAGCAACATAAAGAGGCGCTGTGAGGAGCTGTGACAGGCGTGTGTGTGTGTGTGTGTGTGTGTGTGTGCGCGCGCCAGATGCTCGGCTGTCCCTGTTAATGTTGCATTGATTGGCTTCTGGTTGAACACAGGCGGAATTGTGCGGCTGCCAATCTTAAGCATTGTGTGTGTGTGTGTGTGTGTGTGTGTGTGTGTGTGTGTGTTTCTGGAGCTGCTCATCCCTCTGACGTGTTTGCAAAATGTTTAAGAGGAAGATGTCAAGTGTCATGTGATTGAGTGCAGCGTGTTGCTGGAGACCGGTACCAGGAACCAGGTCCAGAACCGTTGGGCTGCTCCGGGTTCTGACAGCCATGCGTGTCATTTGCATGTGTGATGGTAAAGGCTGTGCTGGGGGAGTTTTCACGTTGTTGTTTCCTCTTTTAATTGGGGCCTGGAGACGCAGAGGACCGAGCGGTTCCTCTCCCTTTGATTTAGACATATGGTCTCATTTAGCAGGTAACCGCAACGATTATTTTCATTCATCTGTCACTTATTTGTCGGATAATTCGTCCTAAACCTTCCCGTTTGAGCTTTAATGAGCAAATATCTGTGATTTTTTTTTTCCTCCACACGCACCTTAATGATTAATCAATTGTTTAAGGAGCGGTCGATTAGTCCCAGCACCACGCCGAACGCCAGGCGCGCAATATGTAATGTGCAGGACAGAGCTGCACGTGATGCACTTAAAGGCATCGACCTCGGAGGGCCCTCTGCTGAAAATCCATGCAGCTCGTCAGTCGAGCCTCGCGGTGAGTGATCGCCAGGTAGGCGCCGCCATCCGTCTGCGGCGCCACGTGTTAAATGAGCGGGGACGGAAGATGTTAACGGCGGCGGCGACGCCGCATCATTACGGGACCTCCGCTTTGAATTGCGCCGTCTCCGCCCGCTAAAGCGGGCTGCGGAGGCCGGCCGCGTTAAGTTGAAAGCCCGCGCCGCCGCATGCGTTAGCTTTAAAAGAAAGACGTGGACGTTTCCACAGCAAAATGAGGCGGCTGACTGAGATCCAAAGGAGCCTAATGGCTGGTGCTCATAAAAGCAGCATGTGGAACAGTCTGGAATAGTGATAGTGTAGTATATGCAAAACATATACCCCCCCCCCCCAAAAAAAACAAAAAAAAGCAAAAAAAACCAACTGTGCTTCAGCTGGAGGAGAGCAGGGGTTGGACAGGGGCTGCAGCAACAGTTTTTTTTCATAATATATTGACTTTTTTTAATAAAGAGGACGGAGTCAATAACAAGCTAGCAGAGCCAAAACACGGGCCTTGACTTGGCTTCGTCAGCCCGACCGCAGCGGAGACAGCGGGAGAAGAAAACCCCCATATATGTGGTGTTTTTACAACAACAAACGGCTTAAATGCTGAATTAAATACGATTCATTCATTCTCTGGTTAATCTGTCAGTCAACGCGCGGTGTCACGCCAGCAGAAAGCCCACTTAACCCAGGGGAGGTTTTCATTGTGTCACGTCGCTGTGAAAACTTTGCTGCGTGTTGGATTGTTTC
Organism: Psettodes erumei; assembly: GCA_016785225.1. Classification (NCBI taxonomy): domain Eukaryota; kingdom Metazoa; phylum Chordata; class Actinopteri; order Pleuronectiformes; family Psettodidae; genus Psettodes; species Psettodes erumei. The sequence continues at coordinate 529,258 of JAFBJZ010000351.1, forward strand.
GGAGCTGAACGCGTCCGGCGACGGGGCCGTGACGCCGCTTCATACAGCGGATTAAACGTCACGCAGGTGTAGCGCTGGCTCGCGCAAGCTTTCTCCGGATTGGTCCAGACAGACTCACATCCCGGCGGCGTGTTTTTCCCACACATCACTGACATGAATGAGCAGCAGTGGATTATTGTTGCGGCAGCACAGTGGAAGGAGATGAATCATGCTTCCCTCCAAACATCAGCAGTCTCTTCACAGATAGCAAACAAACAAAGAAACAAAAAAAAAAGGTCATTCAGCGTCTGCCAACCACGGCTGCTAATTTACTGCTTTTCTTCTTCCTTTTCTTTTTTTTTTTTTAAAAGAATTACAGCTTTGAAAAGGCGAGCGCTGATCAGTCGTATCGCTGATGCCATCTCCTTCTAAATCCAGGAGGCGACAGGGTGAAATAATCCCCTGCTTCGAATGCAGCTCCGTGATGTCGTTGTGTGGCTTTCAGAGATAAACGATGCACCGAATTTTGTCATTAAACTCCTTATGTGACGGGAATGTGTACGCGAACGCAGCCGAGAGCAACAAGCGGCGGATCCCTGGCATCGTTAGGAATAAGTTAAAGAGGAAACAGCTAGCTAGCTAGCTAACGGATACCCCCCCCCAATGCTTTGACTAAATGGTTTGCCCCATTTTCAAATGTTGTCAGCCAATCATCGCTGCTGTTGACTCGTCACATTCATCCAAATTACTGATGCCGGGACGCTGCTGTCCTTCAGCGTTTCTGTCGGGGGCGGGCTCAGGTTTCATGTAAATATCAGGCGACTCAACGCTCAGCGTTTTTCACGATCTCGACGCTCCGTCTCTCGACTCGTACCCGTGTGGAAAAGGGGGTTTGGTCTTCAGCACGACTTACAGGCCGTGTGTCTGCGCCGGCCAATCGGGAGACAGGTGCCGAGAGACGGCGCGCCTTTTCCATCCACTCATCAGCTCGGTGGGCGGCATCAGTAATCACCCAGAAAATGACAACACCTCGGAGGCTTCCCGCTCGTCTCGCGCCGAGGGGGGAAGTGAATCAGCGCAAAAGCGCCTCCCGATTAAGTCGGCACATGCCTCGCTCATCAATACAGACGGGAGGAGGAAGTCCCGCGCTCCTAACTCGCCGCCAGGCCCGCATTTCCATTTCTTTTTTTTTTTTTTGATTTAGGCTTTCATTGCCTTCAGTGTGGGACACGCAGCACTCTGAATCACGCTGACATTATTGCACTCTGGGTTTCTTCAGTATGGGCGAGAGCAACATTAGAATGATTCATCTCCCGCTCTCGCTGGCAGTGACGAATGGGCAGCGGAGCATTTCCTTAAAGAACACTCAGCACTATAAAAAGGAAGTTTGATCACAACGGGGCGTTTGGTTCCTTGTTTTTTTTTAATCGGACCTCGCCACTGGGCTTGTTTGGACCTCAGGACAACACAGCGAAGGATAAAGTTAAAGCTAACTGGCTAAAAGAAGTGAGTCAAGACGTAGCCGCCTCATTAAAAGCCTGAAAATGGCATCAGAACTCGTGAATCACAAACACACCCTTGTGTCCCGCATGGCCGGCGGATCAACGCGGCCTCGACCGCAGCGCGTTTCACGTCGTTTGGGGACGCGGCGCAAAAAGACGTCGACCCCGAACGCTCACGTGAAACCCAGAACGAGAACTGAGGAGGGACGTGCGACGTCTCCCAGCCAAACACAGCCGTTTGATTGCCAATACACCACATGAATAGTTAATGCACTATTAGAGGAGTTTGGTTTCCATGTCACATTTGTGGGTGTTTGCTCCGAGACACCCCCCCTTTAAGCAGCTCTTAAGGATGAACTGTCATTATGTAATCGCTGTGCGTTTCCTGCCTGGGATCCTGGAGGTTGCCTGCGAGTGTTTCAGTCTGTTCTCTATTTTTGGTCACATTGGGAGGTTTTTCCAGCTTCTTTAAGGGGAAGAGCGTTTGATTTATTCACCTGGGCACACATCCTTTATCAGAAGCCCCCCCCCGGATTTACATCCGGGGCTTTGGGCGTCTCGCTCAGCGACGTACACAGCATAAACCTGGCAGACTGTCGGAGTTCAGAACTGAGATTAACTCTAAACAATGAAATATAGTTCCGTATATTTTAATATTTTCAAATGCGACCTAACAGGAATATTGTGCAGCCGCCGAGCTGAGAGGCATTACTGCCTTTTTTTTTTTTTTTTTAAACGCCGCTCTCGCTGCAGTGCGGACTCTAATTCAAAAGCCGTGTAGAGTCACGTCAGCGAGTCGCGGGTGTCACGGCGCAGAGAGAGGAGCCCGCGATGTGAGGCGCTGATAAAACATTAGTGTGCTGCGCGCCTGTCAGACCCGCTCACCCTTCACACACATCGCCGGGACGCACAAATGTGAGATAGATGTTAATTGGACCGTGCCAGCGATTTGTGAGCGTGAGAAAGGGAGGGCGGTGGCGGTGGCGGTGGGAAGGACGGACGGACAGGAAGTCCCCACTGATCCGCGGATCTGAGGGGGATGAGACGCGAGCCCCGGGGGCCTGTCGCCTGGAGTTAAGACGGCAAAAGGTTTTACAAACAGGCGACAACAGCTGAGCTGCATCCGTCTCGCATTACATGTACGGTACCTCTGCGAAGGAACAGGAAATACTGTCGGGTCAGATGTGTCTCCAGCTCGTTTTTACATCTGGACCTCCTGTTGGTACTAGAACCCGTCGCCCGCTCGCAACTGTTTCTCCGAAGAGCAACGTCGCATTTAACAACACGCAAAGTCGAGCTCATGCGTCTAATGGCTGCTGTTCGTTTTCTCCAGCAGCAACAGTTCATCAATTAATCAATATCTGATTATCTCATGGGAAAGTCCAGATTTATTATTAATAATAATAATAATAATAATAATAATAATAATAATGATGATTAATGTGCTCGGAAAAAATAAATCCAATCAAAATCTTAAATCCAATCAGCATCCCCGTGATGTCGAACTACATTTCTCCGCATAAACCAAAGGTGTTGGAGATCTGAGCTCTCAGACTAACGGAGTGAAAGAAGAAGCCTTGAAGGAACAACAGAAAATGAGTCACCATCAAAGAACCCCCCCCCCCCACACACACACACACACACACACACACACCGCTGATGATTTGGAGAATGAGGAAATAGATGGCGAGAGAACCACGGAAAACGCGGGAAAGTCGGGATTCTCACTTTGGCCACAGAGACGTTGTGTTAACTGGTTTTCTTTGTGTCTCTGCAGTTGTGGTAGATTCCCGCAGCATTGGTTAATGATGTAACACCCCCCTCTCCAACACACACACACACACACACACACTTCAACCCCCTCATGAGGGAATCTACCTGGAAGCGAGATGGTGAGCTTATCCGTGTATAAAATGTTAACGCGAGTCGCCCGAGCCCCCGCTCTGTTGGTGAGCCCCCCCCCGCGTGTGTTTTAAAACACGCGTGTGTGAAAACGGCGGAGCCTGCCAAAAACTCGGGCCGCCTCAGAGCCCGAACCCGGCCTCGTCAGACACGAGGAGGAGCGAGCGCCGCGGGGGGAATGAATTCATTTTCTCTCTGAATCCACACGCGTCGCTTCTCTTGTTCCACTTGGCAGAGAAATGACTCCCCGCAGCGGCGCCCGGATGACAAGTCAATTCATCGATGGGTTCGACCGATGACCGATCGATCGTTTGTGAAGTCGTCCGTCCGGCTTTCTGACAAGCTCCTGCGTTCCTTGTTCAGCTAATGTGCAGAACGAACTGATGCCTCTCATCGTTTTACAGCCCGTCCCACCGGATCCACCGCGCGGTCCCTGGGACGTGACCCGAGACGGGGCGCCGTTGCCATGAATCCAACACCGGATTCTGTTTAAGGAAAGATCAGTTTGGGGTGTAAATTTTCTCAATAAGGCGAGAGGACAAAAATAAGAAACCTGTAGTTAGTTTTTATAGACAAACTGATCAACAGATGAATCAATCACACACTGGAGCCCCGCCCCCGCCCTGGACTCTTATCCGGCTGTTGTGCGACAAGACGATGGTGAAGACGATGATGATGGGAGCTAAAGAAGTGTGTGTGTGTGTGTGTGTGCGCTGTGGCCAGCAGATGGGTGCTGCCGCCTTACAACACACATGCAACAGATGGGGCGTTTTCTGTCTTCCGCCCAGCGCTCGTTAAGCCGCCGAACAACATATAGCGAGGTTGACGGGCGCGTTTCCTAATTCGACAGCGAGATTTTTTTTTTTAAAGAAGAGCTCCTCCTTCACAGATATAATTAAGGTTGTTTAACTTGGCGCGTGAACGCGGGGAGATGGAGCCATCGGCGGCTTTTCCCGCGCTCGTCTCCCAAAACTTTCGCCTTGGCAGGCGTTGTGGGTCCGGGGTAATCAAAGCTGAGGGTTAGGACAGATGGCGTTTGGAGAGGGTGGCGTGCTGGAAGGACGAGTCGGTGTTGACTCTGGGAGACTGGTGGGAGGGGGGGGGGGGTTGTGTGGGTGGTGCTGGGGGTTGACTGACACACCGTCCTGCCTGCATGACTCAGTGGGAGTCATTACTGCAATGGGCCTAATTACCTTCAGGCCTAATCTGTGCTTAAAAACCTGCTGCTGATTGCGTTTAATTAGCCACAAGTGTCGGAAGGAGACTGAACCGCAGGGTCGGGGCGTTTGTTGTTGTGTGTCAGACACGAGATGGATGAGTGTTTGTGTTTGTCGTGTTTGTTCGGCTTCAGATGCCTTATGGTAACGACACTCCCGCGTCTTTCTCAGACTAACGTGGTGTCCGCGGCGCTGAAAAGCTAAATTATTTCAGCTCCCGCCACTTTAAGCAATAACAGAGAATTGATCGCCGGATCTTCACGTGTCGATCCGGGTCGGGCCGCGATTATTATTGGATGATCCGGAGGCTCGGCTGATCAAAGTCCTATTTCTGCAAGTGTTGGACTCAAGTGAACTCGGAGGAGAAAATCCGCCGGCGTCTGGAAAAGCCCACGAATTTCATGTCGAATTTTCATTAGGAAAAAAAATAAATAAATAAAAAGGAGTCGAGTTGCATTGAAGAGCAGCTGCAGGTAGGAAATGAGTTTCAAGAAGATGAGCGCAGTTAATTTTTTCGGGTCTGGTCGGAATCTCGTTCTCCAAAAAACTGCACTCAAGGCGAGCGTTTATAACACCAGCAGGACGGAAAAACCAAACGCCAGCACGGCGATGAAAAGCTATTTTAATTCGGCTGTGTGGACGGAACCATCACATCAGCAGAGGGCGAAGTTAATTAGCGATATCTAAAAAAAGACATCACGGCGTTAACCAAACTGCACGTCTCTCACACCTCGCAAAAGGTCTCTGGAGCTCACGCGGGAGGCGGAGACACTAATAGCTAGTTCATTCAGCCACGGTCCGAAATCGCCGCCACCTGGAGGGCGGTGCCACGCGTTCCGAGGATTGGCGGGCCCGCGAAGCCGATCAGACTAATCTGCTTCCTTTCGCGAGGCCGGCGCCAAACGGCCCGGCAGACACCAGGCGGGGAGCGCTGTATTTATAGAGCGGGTGCAGATCAATCCAGGGAGCGCGGCTGCTATCTGCTGTCAGCCAATCAGAGAAAAAAAAAAAAGAAATAACGTCTCGCTCAAGAGCTGATACTTTATTAGGACTGGATAAGAACCAGACCGTGAGCGTTACTCACTGACGCTGGAAGGAGACGTCGCCTGGAAACAGGAAACCGAAACAAAAGTCTTTCCTCGGCTTAATGGGTCAAAATGTTTAATGCAGATTACAGAGAAATGCATCAGAGTGGGTTTCCATCATATAAATACAGCTCTCACAGACGCAGAAACCATATGTTTGTAAAGCCACGTAGAATGAGTGATAAAAAAATAAAATAAAATAAGGAGACCACAGCCCATACTTCATCTCCCAGTGCAGAGTATGTCTTTACGCTCGCTCCGACTGATTCAGCAGAAACGACAGAGAAGAACGCATAAATTCAAGTTTGGGCCCGGGGAACGTTTCACAGACAAACAACGCGTCGCCTCATTTTCTCCTCTGCCGTTCCTGTGGCCTCTTGTTTCCGGCTTCAGCTCAGCCAGACTCTGCAGGGGGCAGAGAACGTTTGTCGACGGCGGCCGAGCTGAGCGGAGTCGAGAGTCGGGGACAGACTCGTTCGACCCGCCCCGGTCGTCTGCTCTCTGCTGTTTGACACGGGCGGACGGTCGACGCCATGAAATCGAATGCGGCGGCGGCGGCGGCTGTTAGCGACAGGAGCGCGTTCTCCGGCCCCGCCAGCCTGAATCGAGACGCGCCTGTAATTTTACTCCGTCGTCTGAAGCGCTCCGCCTCCTGCGGTCTCATCAACTGCTGGCTACGCTCCGGCTAAGGGCTTATTCAATTTAAGTTGTTTACATGAGCGGTTGATTTCCTGCGATTGGGTTTCCAAGAATAAAACAGGGACAGGGTATTTCTGTCTGCCGACGGTGGAGCCACGGGTCGAGCAATCCACCAGCAGAAACACAGTGAACACAGAAGTATGAAAAGCAGTGGGCTTTCTGGGAGATTAAAGCAGCAGCTTTGCAGGGGAATTTGATTGGTCCCAAACATTTTATCTATGTAATGTCATGATTATAGAATTATGAAAACACAGTACAAGTACAGCAGGAAACAGGTTCTGGGTCTATTTTCAGCAGCGGATTATCTTTTCTCTGGGTTTGTTGACACTTAGGGTAAGTACTGCAGTATATAAGGAAGTACTGCCAGCCAATCAGGTTTTTTCAGACTAAGACCTGAACCGGCGATGGTCCAACCAAGGCCCGTCATTAACAGAATGATGTTATGATGATGTCGGCCACATCACGTATGTAAACATGCCGCGGGCGGGAGGCTACCGAAACAATAGTTGGGGCGGGGGTGGTAGTTTTTCCACCGAAGGAGCCAGATGCTGTTGATTTCATGGCTCCCTGAAATGTATTTTGCTTGGAATCAGCATGATAATCAGACAATTAGGAGACTGATTGAAGAGAGCCCCCGGGGGCGAGGAGTGAAACCTCCTCTCATCCCGAGTCTGACTCACTCAGGTGCCACGGCAGCGTTTCTGCTCAGCCGAGATGTTGTTTCAATCAGAAACGCAGGGAGAAAACCGGTTTGAAAAGACTCTGCATGTTTGCAGGGCTTTGTTGGGGGGGCGTGTAGGATTTGGGCGTCGCTGCCACCTATGCAGATGACAATCTTTCCCCAGATTACACGTGTTGGGCGTCTGGCTGAGCATTTATCCTCTGCTGTTTTAATCCACGTCGACGTGGAGGCGCAGACTCGCGGGACGGCGGCGGGTATCGCCCCATTCCGCTTAGTCAACATCGCCAACGACTGCAGCGCAGCCGTGTAATATTCAACATGGGGATTATCTTAATCCATATGTATGTAAAAATATTTATATTCGTGAGAAAAAGAGTTCAGTGATTATCCTTCAAAGTATGTGACAGTCGCGAGTTGCATTAAGCGCCTCTCTCTTATGTTGTCACATGCATTGTGGGAGATGGAGAGCAGCAGCCTTTGAAGTCTGTCAGCTCCTATATCCTATTAAATATCACACACATGTGTTTGTCCTCGCGATAATCCCCACCGAAGACGCGCCACTTTCACTGTTGCGCCAACTTTCCTGCTGGATTTCGCCGCCTCCTTCCCATTATCATTATTATTATGTATGAAAAAGTGCCCAAGCTCCTTTCTCCATTGTTGTGTTCGACTCGCTGCTTTCCATTTAAAAGGGGGAATTTTCCAATTTGTGGGACCACCGTGTGTTTATGGTGCATGGAGCGCCGTGGCGTTATTACCAGGCCCCGCCCACCACCCCTTCACACGCATCACCATGGGACTCGCTCGGTTTTTCATTCACGCTCAGAGGTGGGTCCAACTAACTACTGACCCAGTTCTGCTTCTGCATTAAGGCCAAGTAGCATCCAGGCTCTGACACCGAGGGATGGTGAAAACTGGTGATCAAGATATTTTGAACGCGTGGCGAATGACTCAGAATAAAAGGTACATTTTGTCCAATATACGTGTGGACCGCCGGTCTGTACCAGAGCTCCGTCTGAACAAGATCTCTGGAAATACGGGAAATATGTTTGGTAGCGGTGACGCCGCCGTGTATCTATCAACCTGACTCCACCAGATTCATACCGATCATTTCCTCAGAGCAGCAAGGTCAAATCATGCAATTTCCTCCCGTCAAAGAAAGAGAAGGTACAAAAAAAAGAAATGTGAGCAGTGATTCCTGATTTTATGCTTCAGCAGCATCTAAATAACAGCACTCAGCCTGCACATAATGCCTCGTCTTTAAGGAGTTATACAGGTGGGATGCACAGTCGTGCAGAGGGCTTGCACTCCAGTGTTAACTCATGGAAATTCAACAATGCTTGCAGCCTTTTCTTTAAGATGTCATCTTCTGCATATAATTTTGATAAAGGAAAAACAGTTTCCCTCTGTCTTTTCCATCCCACTGCCTCAGTGGTTCGGACGTCTGTCCTTATCGTGAGCGTATTTTCTTCCCGCTGCACTTATTATTCACGGCCCCGAATCCAACCCCACCCCCCCCACCCCCCGGCACGTTCAAACATCCAAACCCGACCTTTTTTTTCCAGACGTGGTTTAATAAAGCCAGCTCATCCTGATTCGTGGCCCTGACCTCACATGGCAGGATCAGTCACCGGGCAGCGCTCCGACCTCACAGGCATGGACAGCCTTTTAATAGCAAGCCGGCTCGTCAAGTCTCAGCCTGTTTGTATCATCTGCATAATGCAAGAAAAAAAAAAGCAAAAGAGGCAAGGACGCTGACAGGATTTCATGTTGGTTTTTTGTGCAGCTGCTGTGAAGTGCACGTCCTCATCCGTGAGGATTTCTGAGTTGCAGTTTAATTGGAGAGAATTAGCGGACATTTAGCTTCTAATATCCATCAAATTAATCTCGAACTTTCTCTTTCCCCTTGTCTCTCCTCCCAGGAAATCCAGAATGGCTTCAGGGATTAACCTCTGCTCTTGGTAGAACCACCCAGAAGTTCACGTCCGTTGGCGCCGCACCTCACAGGCTTGGAAATTCCATAATGTAAATGTTTCTTGCTCCTTTTTCTTTTTCTGGGGGGGGTGTTAAACCTTCAGCTTTGGGCCATGAACCTTAGAGGAGTTACCAGGACCGCTGTTTCCTCAGCTTGGATTTAGATTTCTGTTTTGCCTGGACTACTTTCACGGGCCCGCAGCGGTGGCTAGTGGTGGAGGCCGTGGCGGCGGCGGCGGTGGCTGGAGGACCTCGCCACCTGGGAACACAGGGATAACTTTAGGAAAGCGCGCGCCACCATGAGGATATCCGCCACCTCCTGTCTCTGCCCCTTCCTGGTCTGCCTCTGCTTCATCCAGAGGTGCTACGGGGCGGGCCACCACGTCCCCGCCAAGGCGCCCTCCAAGAACCAGACCAGGCTGGCCAACGGGGAGACGGAGGTACACCACAGGCCCAAGCGCGGCTGGATCTGGAACCAATTCTTTGTTTTAGAAGAACACATGGGACCGGACGCGCAGTACGTGGGAAAGGTAGGATTTTTACTGATCTGACTGTGACTGCAAAAAAAAAAAAGAATCTTTTGATCCAGGGGAACCTGCTTTCAAACAGCTTACTTGGCATATTTGTCCGTCCTCCCATTTATTGAGAAACGAGGTTACGGCGGGAGCAAGCGGCTCCACTGAGGTCGACCGCCACGTCGGCATTGTCGACCGGTCTTTCTCCTCTTCTGATGTGGGAATGAGGTTCTCATTTGTGAAGCTGTGTGTCATCGCCATGTCTGACCGAATTCCTCACATGACAGTGACCAAAAAAAAAAAAAAAAAAGAAGTTTTATTCTCTGTAATTAAGCATCTCAACATGTCGGCCGCTCGGGGAAGCCGGCTACGCAAGAGTGGATTAAGTTTGAAAGTGAGAATGGAACCTCTACATGGAACTATCTTTGAATTGAAATATTAGATTTGGTCTCTCTGTGGGAAATGAACCCAGATTTGATCTCTTGGTGAGAAATGAACCACCATGGTAAGAAATTGGACTGTAGTTCAATAGGGACATAGTGGGCCATTGTTAGAACATTTTCTGAATGTAATTTCAGCGTCATTTCAGAGTGACCGATGTCCCTCACGGCGGAAGAAGATAGCGGCGGGTGTTCTTCGCGCTCGTGCAGAAGGGAAGGTGTAGCGTGCTTGTTGGCGGTCGGTGGTGACTTTTCTGTTAGCTCCCACAATAAGCCACAGGGAGCTGGTTAAGTCCTCTGCTTGCAGATTGCCTGCCCTTATCTCACGAAATGTGAAAATGTATTTCTCCGCTGCAGTGATCATTATTCTAGGCACTCAGGCACAGACTAATCCCCTCAACTGCACTCCGAGAGGAGGAATAAAAAAAGAAAAGAATGGGAAAGGCAGAACGCTCCTCTGACTGCACATATGTCTGTATTTCAACTACAGCGGCGTTTGAAGGAGGGAAGAAAAAAGGGGATGACATGCTTGGAAAAAAGGGTGAGAGGAGGAGGAAAAAAACAAAACAAATATAAATATCACCCTCCACCTGGAATGTCTGCTTATTGAATGAACCCGGGGTTTTAATCACAAATGTCCTGGCGAGGCCGACGGAGCAGCAAAGAAAGGCTATTTACTGGGGAAACGTGTTTCCTGCTAATAATATTTGACGCATGAATGAACCGTAAAATCCTGCGGCGCCGACGAAAACAATCCCTCAGCGTTCGCGAGCGTCAGACGATAGATATCCGCAGTCGCTGCGTGGCGGCGTGCGGCCGAGCTGACGTTGAATTCGCCCGCTGCTTTGAAGTTCCTGATTGTCTGGTGGTTTGCTGGCTGATTGGCTCATCCCTCTACCTTGAGGGTGTTGTCGTTCTGAGAGTGTGTGTGTGTGTTTGTGTGTGTGTGTGTTTGTTGGGGGGTTGGGTGGTGCTGATGAAATGCCAAATAAACATAAACAGCTAATCCTGGATGATAATAAAGCCCTGAGAAGAAACATAAACATTATTAAGGAATCAATTTGACATGCATGTTTAAAGAGATGAGGTCTCCAGATGGTTAGCACAAAAAAACATTTAATTATGTGGGTTGGGACTGGTGTGCAGCGTCCTAATGTGGCCAGGAGACGGGATGACCCTTAATTAGACAAAGACAGCGAGGAGGAGGAGGACGAGGAGGAGGATTAATGCACTCAGCACGTAGCACGCTGCATTGTGCTGCCTTTTTTTTCCTCCTTCCTCCCTTTGCTCTTGATTAAAAACTCTGGACATTAGCGAGCGGCTCCACTGCGGGGAATTGCCGACACTTTCTTTGTCGATAATTGCTTTCATCAAAAAAAAGAAAGTTTTGAAACAGACATTTCATGATAAGATATACGTTAATTTTTTGTGCGCACACAGAAATGGAAATCGAATTATGCCACGGTCAACAACACAAAAAAAGCAGCTGCGTGCTGAGAAAACTTACAAGGTCAAATGTGACACCTCCCGTACTGAGGTGTCGAGTCTCGACCTTGTTGTGCCTACTTCCTGCAGAGACTCGCTCACACGGTGACTCCTGGGAATAAGTGAAGCGGCCAGTCTGTCAAGAACATTTCTAATCCCCCTGAGGTATCCCATAATCCCCAGTGACACCTTTCTGGGGTGTGTGGGGGGGCCAGGGGGATACATTTGGCGAAAATGACAGCTTTGTGCACGAGCAAGACGCAAATGCTTGGTTGGGGGACGGGGCACGTCCCCGATACGAGACAGGAGACAACCAGTGGGAGGTGTGAGCGTCTCCGTGTCGATCAGCTCGGCTTGATGCTTTGAAGAATCGGGCAAGTTCTCAGACTGCATGGTAATTTTTTTTAAATTTTTTTTTTTTTTCGGGACCATGATGCAAATCCCCAAACTCCGAATGAATGAGAGCTGCAGCGAAGTGTCTGCCGTCAGTTAGCTGGAAGACGAGGGGTGCAGCTGTTTGATAAGAAGAAGAAGAAGAAGAAGAACCTTGGTGTGGAATCCTTGGATTGAAGCAGCACTTTAAAAAAAAAACCCCACAGTAAATAACGTGAGATTTAACAGAATGGCCGCCACGGTCCCGACGAGGAGGAACGTCTCCACCTGTGTTCATTTGCGGAGCAAAGTAGCAACCTCCAAGAAAAGTCACCTAAATGTTTTATTCATGCGCCTAAAAATGGATTGTGCTGTGACAGAATCAGGCAACCGTCTCGTTGTATGTACAGTAACGGCACGACGGTGGGAAGGAGAACGAGTTTTTACATGAAAAACCTGCTTCCCTCCCACGTTTAGCGATGCAGGAAACAAGCGCAGGCAGCCTGCGATGTTTTCGCCGAGAAAGCGAACAAGAGAGGTTTCACGGCTGGAAAGAGGAACATCCAGAAAATGACACGCGCACACAGGCGCGAGTGCAGAAGTGCGTCAGTGTTTTCAGTTTTAATGACTCTTGGAGTCGGATGCTGAAAAGGTTTGATCTTCAGGTTCATGTTTTTGTCAGACTGTCATTCCAAAACCAGAAAATATTCCAGTTAATGATAATTAACTGCCAGAAACTCGTGAACTCTCGCTCGTGACGAGCTGCAGAAGACTGATTTGTTTTAGCTCAGCTTTAGCCTCCACCACTTCTCGAGGAACACATGGGGGCTCTTTTGTGTTTCTGCAGTTAGCAGATGTTTTGGAGCTGCTGCATCTGGAGCTGGGGGTCATGAAACAGAAACACCAGCTGAAAGGTGGTGGCTGACACGGTCATGTGACCTAATGCGACGATCGTACCTACCTCAGTTTGCTCTGCCCGTGCACGTCAACTGATCTCGCTCACCTGTGTTCTGGGCATTTTGGATCAACAGCGGTTCTGTTTGGAGAGGCTCGTCATGATCGGGTCGAGGATAGAGAAATAATCAGCGGTGCCGTGTCCTTGATACGGTCGCATCGTTCGACAAACAGGAGGCGATACAGGAAAAAGAGAAAGCTAAGCCCAGTGAATTACAGTTTAACGCCCACTGATTCGGCGAGTGCAGTCTCAGCAGTTCTGTCTCATCCAAATATGAAATTTTAGCAGCGGTCAGAGGCAGACCCATTAAAAAGTGAGCGTCGAGCTTGTTTCCACGACTCATAATCTAATAATCTCATTACTGTACATCAAAACGTCCACCGTCCTGCCAGGGAAGACAGTGATCCATCCTGCCCCCCTGGTCCAGATGTCAACACAGAGGACAAACCGTTGGGGCGGGTCTGCGTGATGCACATCGGCGGGCGGCACGTCTTCGGCGCGCCCCTCGTCGTCGCCCCCCCCTCCTGATGTATGGTCATTAGGGGCCGGCGCTCCATCATCAGCGCTTCGCCGCGACCGTTACAAATCAATCGAAGGGACGGGGGCGCTCGGAGGACTTGATTGGAAGGGAGCGCGGCCAAAGTGTGGTGATAATCAGACAATCAAGCACGCCCACATAAAAAGTGATTAAGTCCTCTCGAGTGGAGCATAAGAGCCCAGATTTAATCAAAAATGACCCCCCCCCTCCCTTGGCTAATTGCAAATATGAGGCCGAGCCATCAGCTAGGGCACAGAGCCCCCCCCCATGCGTCAGCCAGGCCTGCATACAAAAAACACAACGCAAATGTCACCGCTGTTTGTCCGGTCTGATTACCGCAGCTGTGAAAGCTGGTGTTTGGTTTGTGTTGATGCGTTTACATTTCTTTACAAGCGAACACACCATGCTGCAGCATACCTGCTGTTAGCCTAGCGTTAGCATGTGGCACGCCCGCATGTGGTCCTGTTGTTTGGAGTATTTTCAGTGCCGGATTTCATCCCATTAAGAGTTTTGTTTCTCATTTTTGCCCAGCTCATAATGAGTGGACGTGACAGCAGTGGAGCAACATCCTCTCAGACAACTGGAGAGCAAACAACACACACACACACACACACACACACACACACACACACACACACAGCTCTGTCTACACCCGAGCCATTACAAAAGGGCATTCACCAATAATGCAGTCCAACCAGGCACATACATTATCGGGATCTGCACAATGAAAAGGACAAAGCCGGTTAAGATTAGAAAAGAAGCGCCGCTGCAAAATAGATGAAGGTCAAGCTGTGTAGCAACTAATAATGTATCAGGACGGCACTCGGCAGAGCGTGTCCGCCACCGCTGTGTAATTGTCAAGACTCGTGTTACGTGTCATGGTTTCCTCCCCTGCCCCCCCCCCCAAAAAAAAGTTCTCCGCGCCCCGACGAAGGCGGCGCGAGGAGTTTTTCTCGACTACGCCTGAGCGTTCGTGTTTAAATTTCAGCCGCTTTCGAGCGTTCCGGTCGACTTTCGTCTCCGTGGTTGTTCTGCACAGAAAACTGACAGGACTGGAGTAATTGGTCACGTCTAAACCGAGACTTCGTTCTGTCGCACTGGCCCATAAATTACACTGAATCATCGAGCAGGTTTACTGGTGGTTAGCCTGTTGTGCTAGCCCATTCATTAGTGTTTGTTGAGTCTGTTCTGGTGTACATGTGTGTAACCAAACGCTCGGTCAGTCAATGGATCAGTCTGAGGATGGATTAGATTATACCTGGGTCCAGACCAGGCCCAGTTGTCTGGTCCTACTTTAATTAAAGGAAATCAGTGCACTAATCGTGTCTGATAGTTTTCAATGAAGGTTTTTGAAATGTGACTCGTTATTGATTCGATGTTCAGAGTAATAATAATGACATACTTTTACTAACGGCTGGTTAATGCACGTTGCGTGGCGGCTTCTTATATTTTACTCACGCAGGTAGAAATACAAAACATTTTCTCGGTGCAAATTTGTCTGTGTTTTCACACCAACTCGTAATTTGCGACGTCTCATTTGCCGTCAACTCTGACAGACCGAACGAGCGACTCAATAACTATAATCACAAGTTGCAGCTCCGCTTCTGATTGCATTTGTGACCCATTAACTTTATTTCATTATCCAGCATTATTACGCAAATAAAAAAAAAAAAAAGAAGCTATTTAATTTCGCAGGAATGATGTTGTAATGGCGGGTTTCCGTCGGGTTCGAGGATCGCTTTCCTGCTTAAATCTCTCCCCTCCTTGTAATTGACTTAGACACCTGACAAGTGGTACAACAGAGCCAAAGATAAACTGTTTGGCTGCGAGCACCAATTAGCTTGTGAACACAAACAGTTTAAGGCTACTCTCCACGATGAGCACACAGAGCGCGAGACCGCACAAACGCGCCGCTTGTTGACAAAAGAAAGCGGAGACACACTTTCCAGGTCATTCCTCTGGGCGTAGGATGAAATTATAAGCGAGGTTCTCCTTGAGATTGGAGTGTTTTTCGGCGGCGACTTCGCAGCCCCGGCCCGGGCTGATCCTTTTAAACTCCTGTGAAATGCATTGCCGGCTGCCGGCCGTCTGCCACATGCCAGTCATCTATTCCACTAGTCTTTAATAAAGTCGCCCACGGAGATGGAGAGATAAACACAATCCCTTGTTTTGATGCCCCGTGGAGGAAGAGGATTCCTCTGAGTCTCTGTGGGGAGATGACAAAACAAGGCGGCTGCAGAGGTCACACCGTCACCTTCGTCGTCCCTTCATCATCGTGGCGTCTCTACCGCGGCATTTCCATACATTTCCATTCGCCCCGCATCGCACGGAATACAGTAAAGCTGCCGGGGTTCACGTCGGGCCTCTGCTCTGCAGTTTAGCAAAATTAACACGTATTACATTAAGGCGGGTTCCTCATGAAATTTTCTGTGTGATCGGAATTAATGAAGCATAAATAAAATATCCCGGTTGCTGGGAGGGAAGCGCAGGAGCAGAGGCCTGTGTTTGTGCGACAGAAACTCACCCCGGGTCTGATTTGACACAATCAGCTTTGACTAAGAAGTGAGATGTAAACTGTCCCCTGATCAGCAGCGTGGAGGCGGGGGGTGTCTCTGTCCAGTCACCCCTCTGCTATCACTCAGTAACAGATGGTTACAGCCATCAGTATCTATCAGTACTACCTACCTCTACCTGCTCCTATGGTTCATTTAACACCGAATTCTTTTTGCTGCTTGAATTCCGCTGTTTGTTTGTTTTTTGGCGAGCAAAGCAAGATATTGTCTGTTCTACTCAAAGGTGTGGACCATTTCAGAAGAAAGTGATGCTGGGGATTTTAAATATGTCAGAAAACATCCTTCACAGTTTCCTTGTTTTGAGTGTCTGACAGATGAGCCAGAAAGCAAAGATGTTGACTTTATTTATGTGTGGGAGCCAAGCGGGCTGGAGGAGGGGATGCTTCCACGTTTGCTCGGTAAATGACCGATTAATGAAGGATCAGTTGTAGTAAATATTTGCAGGGTGCTAATTAGCACACTGAAGGTAATATAGCTTGCCGCCTTTGTGATCCTCAGATTTACAAATATAGTTTAATATTCATAACGTAATTAGCAGAATACTCAACGTTGTGTGCGTAGCCTTGATGATGAAATGGAAACCCAACTATGTGGTTGAGAGAACTAGCTGTTGTTTGACGGTATCTGAAGATCTGGATCCTGACAGGAACGTATACCGTGGTGTTTTCCACCTTCCCTCACACTCGACTGGGACACGTGTCATTACTACACGACGGGTTGTTCTGGTCTTTTAAAACCAGTTAGGATCCCAGTGCACGTCCCTCACAGCTCCATAACTCTTCCCTGATTTGAAGCCTTCAGTACCTGCGTACTGTCCCGGCCCGGCCCGTTCGTTCAGCCCGTGATGTTTGTGTAATGGCCCGCAACCTGTTGACACTTTTATCACCCATAGATTCTGGAAGGCAGTCGTCGCCCTATGCATCATTGGTTCGCACTTTGCCCGGCTTGATTTATCAGCTCCCGCAAAAAGGAAGACAATGGCTAAATTAGCGCACAGACCGGCGGCGAAATTACATTTATGAGCTGGAGTTGCGGAGCGCTGCTGGACAGAAGTGGATATATCCTTGCAGTAGTCGAGGTGGACTGGCCTTAAGTAATAACTCTGGCTCTCAATTTAAATGATTGGATTGGATTTATGGTCAGGAATTGACGTTCAAACTGGCGGCGGCACTAGAAGTCAATATTTCTAACTGTGTGTCACTAAATTAAAACAGCGTGTGCAGCGTCGGGCCAAAGCGTCCGGGCCACACGCTATGATTTCCTGCTTTTAGAGGTTGTGTTTCATGTAACTACCGGGCCAGCGGCTGATTAACTACCGGATTCAACAGGATCTCTGACTCCCCGTCTAATTACAGGTTTGATATTTACCCGGGAAAGGACAGACTGTCTCTCATCAAGTCAGGCGTGCAATCAAGAGCAGTTTTCTAATTAGTCATGTATGTGCTGGCCCGAGGTGTTGACTGGACGTGGCCCCCCAGCGTTCGGCCTGTTAACACGTCTCCGCGAACCAACGGTTGTGCATTTTGCGCCCCTGCGAGCTTCGGGGTCGGCGAGGTAACGCCAGCACATGTTTCCTAATGGACTCTCCAGTCGTGTCACATCTCCCAGAAGAGACGCCTGATGGAGGTCTGATTCACAAACTGGAATTAATTATGTAACAAACGGACAGAGAAGAGAAAAAAAAAGAAGAAGCTGTATGACGTAGGTCGGTCAATAATAGATGCGGTGTTTAATGCTCCAAATAAAAACCGAGCAGCGGTAGTGATTGATTGACTCTGAATGTGGGTCAGTGTGAAAGTGGACTCTCTTGTCTTTGGCTTTAGTCTGTGCTGCACGGCTCGGTGTCCCAGTTTGGACGCGGCATGGCGAGCTAAATCATGGCACGTCAATTAGATGTCAGATCGATTAAGAGACGCCTTGTTGACTCGTGTGCTGAGACATTTAGAAATCAACACATATTTAAATCTTAAATCTGAAGATTTAAAAGTTTTCCTGGGCTTTCGGTCACGTCAGCAGCCACCTCCCTTTTGACTGGTTGATTTGTCAGTGCTTGTTATCGCTACCTGCGCTGAAAAAAAAAAAATCACACTTTCTGTTTTAATATCGTTTGACTGATGCACCTGCAGTTCAAGGACAGATAATTTGGTCTCTGGAGCTCTGTCAGTCGTCTGATGTTGCGGTGAAAAGCTGCTTTATGTCTGACAGATGCTGTTAATTGGCATTCGACAGAAAATAACCCACCTCCGTTGTTTTATTCTCCCCCTATACATTTTGGTGTTTTGCAAACAGCTCTTTATGATATCCGTGCTTATCCACGCTACGTATGTATTATAATGAGAGACAGAACAACATATTATCTATACAAACAGGGTATGAATTATTTATTGGCAGCAAACGTATCGCACGTTCTCCAAAGACTTGCATAAACCTCGCGTGAGGCGAGGCCGAGGTGTGCTTTGGAATTCAAAGGTTCACAGCTCATTGATGTGCGTCTACAAATATGAGACACACAAATACCACCGGTATGCAAAGTGCTGCTGATCGCACAGTGAAAATGGATTGTTCTGTTATGTTCAGCTGTGACATTTCCCCGAGGGGAGGAGAAAAAAAAAGTGTTTCTTAACATGTTTTATTCATGGCTGAAAATGAAATTGTTTAAATGATGATGTTACCATGATGGTGGAAATTCAGTGGTATTGTAAAATATATTTCAAAAAGTTTAAAACAGCAACTCAGCTGAGCAATTGGCATGAAAGTCTTAATCCTCCTGGTATCAATTATGGCTGAACAAGTGGCTGGGTTTTCCTTCATTCCTCTCTCTCCTGGTGGGAAGAAGGAAGCGCTCCTCCATCTTTAACCATCTTGTTAGGATCCCTCCTCCCCCAAAACTTTAATCCCTAAAGATGCATTTCTTCAGCGATGCTCGGGTACAGTCGTGCCTCAGAGAGGAATATTGAATAATGCAAAGTCTGACTTAGATGTTGGGGGGGTTCCTGAAGATGAAACGAGGACCACCGTGCAGCGCTGCAGAGGTTACTGTCATGCAGTGCAGTGGGGAATATATCAAAGTGTGGTAGAGTTACATCACAATTTAGTCATGAAGCACAGCCCATGCCTTCATACGGATTAAAACTGTCATTATTTTCTGGATTAGCGGTCGTAGTAGTGAGAAACGCCCGTCGCTATGCTGAACATCTCACATCTCGTCCAGATAACGGAGATTTTCCTCAAACATTAGCAGCTAGTCACCAAGAATGTAGGATGAACTCAATGAGTCAAGTGACTTGGACATAATAGACCCTTCTCCCGGGGCCGTTCAGCATCGGCACGCTGCAGCCACTGTAAAACCCCGCAACCGTGAATCACATTCTGAAACGGGCCAGTCAATCCTAAGAAGGAGATTGTGGGCGACGTCCTTTGCTCTGCATTCACACAATGTCTGTCCCGTCTCCCTCCTGCAGCTCCACTCCAACTCGGATAAAGGCGACGGATCCGTCAGGTACATTCTGAGCGGGGAAGGAGCCGGGACTATATTTATCATCGACGAAGTGACGGGAGATATCCACGCCACAAAGAGCCTGGATCGGGAGAGGAAAACGCATTATGTCTTGCACGCGCAGGCCTTGGACCGCAACACCGAGGAGGCCCTGGAACCAAAGTCGGAATTCATCATCAAAGTGCAGGACATCAATGACAACGCGCCCAAATTTCCAGATGGACCCTTTGTAGCCACGGTGCCAGAGATGTCTGAAGTGGGTGAGTAGAGCTGCACAACAAACCAGACCTTCAGATGACTGCTCTGCGCTGTCAGCAGCAGGAAGCCCTTCTTCAAATGGGTTGAAAGGCTCGAAATTTGTTATTTTTGCCGTTTCATGTCCATAATCCCTTTTTTTCTCCCTGCAGTAAAGAGCAAAATATTCCCGCAAAAAAAAAGCTACAATTTCACATCCTGCGTGTGTTCAGAATAAGACTCGTGACACCGAGTGCAGGTCCAAGATGCTTTTAAAGAAGGCATTAGTGGCGAGGACCTGGATCAAACGTGTCATTACCCCGTGCAGCGTCGTGGTTTGTCCCAACTGTGATAATGTTGTGCAGCACGTTTGATCCTCCGTGAGCCGGCCCGGGCCTCTTTTTCATCTTTGTTTTCTGGTTGCTGCGATGGTCTCCCGGGTGGGCAGGTCTTTTATAAAGCACTCAATAGTGCCTCCGCAGCAATCCTCGCCATCGAGGCCACGGAGTCCTCCACATCGCGGCGGAGAGAAAAGCCTCTTCTCCGCCTCCTCTGAGACGGCTGCTCCGCGATGCCCGGCATCGTGTGGCAAGCATCTATTTTTCATTTCTTTATTCTGCCGCTCTGTTTTTAGCTCGGGTGAACAAAAGCCACCCTTTTCTCAGTCCAGCGGATTCTGCCTCCCAGCACAATAGCTGAAAAAGTATGGTGCTCAAATATTTCACAGGGCCCCTTCAAAACATATGCCGGCTGTCCAAATGGTGGCCAACCTGCTGTCAGTGTGATTTTGCTTCAAATACACCAGAAGACGGTGAATTTGCGGCTCTGACAGTTCGCAGAAAACATTCCATTTATATCCATTTGTCTGAAATAATCCCCTCAGCCGCTGAGAAGAAAGTCAAAATACTTACTAAAAAGTATCTCAAGGATAAAAAAACGAACAGCTTCATCAGTTTTCTTGCAACTAGGAGATGGAAATGCACAAAACCGATTTAATATGCAAACCCCAATAGACCTGTAGGCGCCCTCTTTGTAAACAGTCAATATCTCCCCGGTTGCATTCATGAATATTCACTGAGAGAAAGGCCTGACACACAAGCAGCCTCGCCAGTCATTTGTTTCTGAGGTGGATGTGCCATGTATGTGCTGGGTAACGTTCACCGGCACATACTGGATATAATGTTTTTAGGCCCGTTTATTAAATCTGAAAGGATTTTGATCCTTTCATAAATCTGGGCTGTAAACGAGCACATAACAGAGTAATGAAAACATACTTGCGGTGCTAATCGGCGCACTAGCATCGTTCGTTTGGTTCTAATGAAACCGCTCATCTCAAAGTTTCAGCGGAAACTTTATCGCGGGTTGCAAAAAAAAAAAAAAAAAGACTCAATCAACATCGATGACCCAAGGGAGGAAATCAAGGACTGTGAAGGGGAAAATAATTAGCTTTCTTCCCGCCCCCTCTTTTGCTAGTGTCCATTAAAGTAATTCCTCCTCGGTTCGGCGTCTGCGGCGTCAAATCGGCCGTAACAATCAACTGTCCTCACACTCCACAGCACTAATCCCCCAGCATTTGTCAATACGTGCGCTCCTGCAGAGGAAGGGGGCTGTCCGGGAGCGTGGCAGCTAATTGGTTGTGATGGTCCCTTTTTTTTTCCCCGTCCAAATTGATCAGCTGGGCACGTGCCAGGTGGGCCGACGCTGCTGCCTCAATCATATTTCTCTGAGTGCTAGATGAAAGCGGTGTCAGTTTCCGACGAGTGTGCGCTCTAAATGGACACGCCGGAGACGGCGGCCGGACTTTCCTGTAAAGCCGTTTCGCTTCTGGGAAAATCCCGGTTTAATGGCGGTTTCAGTGTCACGAGGCCGAGGTGGCAGCTTGTTTACATGAGAAGTTATGATTATGATGAGTCTTACTGGAACTCATGCACGGACAGAGAAGTGCTGAACCCGTTCAAAACCGTTCAAAATGGAGTTTTGGGGTTGAATACAAAGGACAGAGGCAGCTGCACATCGTAACGCCCAGATCCATTTGGTTTTATCAAGTCTGCCGATTTCAAAATTAAAATCAGTTTTCCATATCTGACAGCAGGCTTCTTTCCCATCTACCGACATCTTTCATCTCATTAAGTTGACATCTTATTTCAACCCATTAAGTCGCACAACCAACATCTTGCTAACAAATTGCCGCTTTATTAGCGATTTTTTTTCATTTCAAGACTAAATGAAAGTGGAGGGTGAAAAAGCGTAAACGCCCCTCAGACTCAGACTGGAGGATGGAGACCGGTTGTAAAACGGTTGGAGAGGCCAACCTCCATCCTTTAAAGTGCATTATTTTTTGTAGTGGTGACAATGAGTCCCAGCGGGGTCAGTAGCATCAGACGGATTAAATCCTGAAGAAGATGATGAGAGTAAGATGTAAAAATGTAACCGAGTGCGTGAGTAGGTTTGAAATAGAAAAGGAGAAGATGTCCAGAAAATAACCCGTTGGATATTTTATTTAGTACGGGATGTTTTCTGATTAAACCAGCGACCGCTCCGCATGCAGGGAGCTAAAACTTTGCAGAACTGCGAGACAAGTCTCATGAATATGAAACATGCTGTAATCGCATTCTCAACCCTACTGTACAGAAATATTAAGGTCACATGAGCATTTCCTCTTCTTAGGCCATTAACGCAGACCAGCGCATCAATTAAATTATGTACCACCTAATGAGTTTTGCTGGACAGGCCATTTTGGAAGCAGCTCAGCTTCCGAAGCAATCCAAGAATTGATTAAGTCCAAATAATTCCCAGTGCTATTTTTATTTTTATTATTTTTTTTTTTTTGCTGGGAGGTTGACAGCGACTCAGACTGCCCAAGCATACAGTGGAGGACACGGTTCATTATGGCTGGCATTTCGCTCGGCTCCTTCAAAAAAAAAGTAATATGTGGTGGGACACAGCGGAGCGAGTTTCACTTGTTTTAATTTAGTTTAATTCCCAAAGGAGCAACAAAAAAAAAAACAAGTGTCCAGAAGATTTACATGCCCTGGAAGTGGATCATATAGCTCCGATATCTCCAAGCATAATCATACCACCATTCTTACATATACTAATCCATTATACAAGCTTGTAGTCCAATTACAATGCGCTCGTCATGCAATTATAATGGGTTAATGGAGCCTGTAATGCTTTTTGAGCAACACTTGAAGTGTTAAATTGAACTACAGTGGCTCTTACCCTGAATTTTTTAAATAACGGTGTAAATAATGAGCCGTCCCTCCAAGTTTTCAAATCGTTTCTCTTTGTCTTTTGTCAGTTTTGGGGGGGGGGGTTTTACAGCGGAAAGAAAAAGCTTGAAAACTCAAATGCTCAAAGCATTTTTTTCCCACTTAAAGCCATAACATCTGAGAAAACTGTCCCGCAACTGTCCTTTCATGAGACGTGACTCACACGTGGTACGACACATGAAGGAACGTTAGCCAGGCAGCTCACGCTGAAGCACTTTGTTAGGTCTGGATTAATTAATCCTGGAAGGCTGTTTTTTTTTTTTCTTTTCCTACTTTCCTCCACGTGTGGAGAGACACAGGAATTATCGGGAAATAACGTTTGCTGTGTTTCGTTTTTCCAGGCACGTCCGTGTTGCAAGTCACGGCGACGGACGCCGACGACCCCACCTACGGAAACAGCGCCAGGATAGTCTACAGCATTCTTCAAGGACAGCCATATTTCTCCGTCGACCCCAAAACAGGTGCGGCCTTATTGCACGCTTTTGGGCGAAAATGCTAAACAGAGTGAGCGCGGTAACTGTAACTATAAATGGGAGTAATAACACTGTTATGATCTCCGTTGTTGATCCCTGTAAAGTGATGCGTATATCACGCCGTCAGACCCCCGCGCGCCGTATGTTCCTCGCCGCGAACATCCTGTTCTGTTACTGCGGCACGTCTGACATCGTAAAACGCCGGAGCAGCGGCGGCAGAGTTATGGACGTCCCGTACGACCGCCGCGTTGTCGAGCATGCGATCCACGCTCCGCGGGCCATAACTAACTCCTCAAGGGTCAAAGGAGACATTTGTGGAGATGTCTTCAGAAAGCTATTGTTTCCAAGCTCTTGAAAGTGGCTGGGGGGTGGGGGGGGGGGCACAGCAGGCAGTGCTCTTTGTTTTCAAAATCCATCTTTCCTTGTCTCTTCTATTAGATCTATTAAATGTTAATAAACCCGCTAAAGTGCAAGACATAGAACTTTTATACGCTGTGGAAGATGTGTTGTTGTGAGTCTGTTTATTTCTGATCTCGCGTGCGTCTGAAGTTTTGCGTGCCTAGCCCCTAGCCCCCCCCCCCCCCCCCCGCCCACGCCACTGCTGCTGCTGCTTTCAGTTAACATGAACAACAATCCACTTGTATGAATTGATTCATTGCTGTCTGGAACAACCACCGGCCCCTCTGAGACCACACCGCCCATGTAAAACATGAAGTCTTTGCCGAACGAGCAGCACAAATGAATTGCTGAATATTTTGACTTTGCCTTGGGGGGGGTGGGGTTAGCGGCGGTGGGGATTGATGGAGCAATTTCACAGCGGTGTGGTGAAGCCGAAGTAATGCCAATTTTTTATTTTTTTTTTTGAATGCCAACTGGGTTTTCTCATGCAACACACCTATTTGATTCAATCAGCTCTACGTTACTGTAATCGGAGTCTTATGAAATCCCATCTTGGCTGTAAAAAATTATTATTCCACAGTGATTTTTCCCTCTTGGACACATCAGATGGCTTGTTTTGCTTGAGCTGACTCAGCATCTTGTGTGAATTATAATTCGGCGTGCAGAGGAGTGGGGACGTGATGGAAGGCCTCGCCAGCTGCAGCGCTCTTCCACCCACACGTTTTTAATTTATAGAAGAAGTCGGCTGTTGTTTTTCGCCACCGGCGAAACCGCCCTCCTCCCTCGAATTAGGACAGGGAGCTCCGCCGGCCGGTGCAAAACGTGCGCACGGAGGGAGCGGCGCTCGCGCTGCTCCTGCATCTGTCTCACAGCTTGCTCACTCCTCCTCCTATCCACATGTACCTGGCTCCCACTACGCTCGCACTGCAGAGGCGCCGCCCGTTTTAATTCACGCGTTAAAGGAGCATATGCCGACAAACGGATCTACGCCTTCCCAGTTGACCTTGGTCCGGTGGCCTGACGCGGCAGTGACGGATTTTACCCACGAGGCCCGTGAGGTTGAAGGAAGGATCATTTAAGGACAGAGGGGTAATGATAGCATTTGGCTTGGACATATGGCGTCGGAGGAATCCCCAGAGGCCCGTCTCCGGCTTGACCCAAATCCCCAGCATGCAACAGAGGGAACGGTTTTACCTGCTTCCTCCTTGCGGCTCAGCGGTCGCGATAACATCACGTGGAACAAACGACAGCCGGTTCTGACTGTCTGGGAAATTGCAGTAACTGCCACATCCGCTAGGTTTACAGGACACGGCGTTAAAAAAAACCTTCGAACAAGACAGCGTGTCGAGTCATGAGACTTTTACCAAATATCCCATTATGTAGTAAAGTCTACAACATGGTTTATCACTATGGCAAAAAGCCTATTTGTGGAGGTAACAGAATTCAACAATGACACCTGGCCTGCAGACAACAGTAGTTACACAACTGCAAAAAGCCACATGTAAATATTTAACCGAACCAGAGGCACATCCCACCGGACGTTCTGCATTTCAAAGTCAGATAACCAAGACAGACGCGCTAATAGCTTAATGAAAAATGACACTGAGTCGACACCTCTTTACTGACTGATGAACTGAGAGAACGGCATTAAGGCGGCTGCTCATCTCCACTGGAAATAAGATTCAGTCATGGGTGTAAAATTGTAACTGACGCATCTATGATGGTGTCATGCAGCAGGCGGGGGGGTGGGGAGGAGAGATAGGAGCTCAGGATTAGATTTAGTTCGGCAGAGAAATAAATGAGCATGTCAGAGATTTTTTTAAGGCAGAAATATCACTCACACAACCGGTAACGAAGGGAGGGCTGCGGGGAAAACGTGTGAGCGAAAGAAAACAGATGTGGCAGCTTTTGCGCTGCATTATAATAACTTGACGTTCCAAAAATATTTCTTTCATGAGCTCTTACTCCGAAGTCGTATACGAAATGACAAGAGTTGTCTGCGAGTGCGCGCATTATGCTGACATCTGCACAGATAATAAGCTTGTTTGCCGGCAGTGTTGTGACACTACACGCCGAGGTGTCACCCGTTCTCGTTGATCGATACGTTCGATAATTACGATCTGCGTCCCGCTCGACCGGTGTCGGGACCACAGGCTGTTCTTTAGTTAAAAAAAAAAAAGAAGTCAGAGCAACTCTGACATTTAAACCAAGTCAGTATTTACTGAGAAACCAAACCAATGCTACACCAGTCTCTGAATAGCACTTTGATGAAACGTGTCCTCAAATCAGGGACAGCGTGTCAAAAGAGCTTCGACTTAAATGCTGCCTTCAAACACGCCAAGAAAATCACGGCCATATCTGTGCGAATTCACAACGAGATGGTGAAACTCACGGCGATGTTTGTAATTGGGAGGTGTGCCTGGATTAGAGTCACTCTGCAGGGTTTGCGCACCACAGCGGCGAAGGCCACTGATTATGATGCGTTCACAACAAGTGGAGAGGCTAATCAGCGAAAATCGCCACAGCCACATGCTGCAGCAAAAAAAAAAAAGCTAAGGACCCCCGCCGTTTCCTGCACTCCCCCTCCACCTCCCAGCACGTCCAGGTTTAATAAAGTCATCGCCAATAAAACGGGAATTAATAGGTGGAAATCTTGGAGATATTAAGGCATCAATCCTGCTGCATCGTCAGTACGGAAGATATGGGAGGTGAAGGAGATGAGTAGCTTAGCTTAGAAGGAGTCCACAGTACACAAAAGAAAAGCTCCAAAGTGTAAACACTATTTGCGGTTGGGGATTATTAACATGAGCGTGTTAATGAGTAAACCTTCGAGGTGCTGCTCGGTGCACTTTGTTTCTGGCCGTAAGTCTATGGATCATCTGAGGTAGCGCTCCACGAGACAAAATGTAAAAAGGTAGCGGCTAACTTTTGTTTTTCTAAAAAGTGTTGCATCTTACAGAGAAGCAGGAGGACGACCAAGCGTTTTTGTTGCAGTCAAGAGAGTCCAACAACAATCGCAAAATCCCGTCAAGGTGTCCTTTCAGAAGGATCCTGCTGCTCGTCCGGGGATTTCGGTCAAAAAACAAGAGCAGGCGCACAAGGGCGAGGGAGACTAAGACAGACGGACCGAACCTTTATCTGCTCGCTGAATATAAATCACACAGGATCAAAGTTAAACGTGCTCCGTTTCACCGGCTCTCTCTGGGAAAGTTCTTACAATATTAGGAAACACAACGTGCTCGGCGACGCGCTAACAGAATATTTGCCGCGGTGAATTTACTTGATTACATGGTTTGCAAATCTCAAAACCGCAAGCCGGCGGATTTAATAAGAGCTTTCCATATCTCAGCAAAAGTACATCTGAGACGGCGGCCGCATTTATCCTTTTTATAGTCGGGTCGTAACTCCTGTCTTTCCCATCACTGCTGTGCATCTGTCACTTACCCGCAGAGACATCAAGGTTGTTCCTCTTGAGTCTCATAGTCGAACGCCCTCCAAAACCCCATCTCACATCTGTGCACGAGCGCACACACACACACACACACACACACACACACACACACGGAGGCAAAGATACAGCACATTGCAGAACCACTGCAAGTCCCTTTTGCATCCTAAATAGGCTAATTTCTCTGCTGAACTGGGATTTGGGAGCGTTCGAGTTTATTGAAGGAGCTGACACAGATCAAGAGCTTTTTTTTTTTTTGTGCGTGATTCATGGATTAAGTCTCGCTGCCTGTCGGGGCAAGTAGAAAGCTGTCACTTTTGTCAATCAGCTGCGATGTAGCCCTGAGCAGGCCAGTCAATTATTCTCAGTCAGATGTAAGATCTGATATATAAAAAGAAGAAAGGTTTGCGGAGTGAAAAGGAAACATACTGTTGTGATTTGTGCGATTATTACAGCTGCTTCCGTCGATGTTATCTTCCCTCTCTCCAGAAAACGCTGTCAGGGTGCAGACTCGCAGGGATAACATCGTATTGGACGGGCCCAAAAACCAAGATTCCCGAAGCTGGAGATTGAAGAGCGCTTTAGTAATCTCCTATAATCCTTTTTGTTCACCCAGGAGATTGTCCTCCTTTAGAAGTTTCCAGCCAGACAAAGAGGTGGATAGTGCGATGGTATCAACTCTAATAGACTGGGGAGGTTGAGGAAAAGGCTAACCACCTCTCTGTGTCAAATGGGCCCGGGTTCAAGGAAGTCAGCTCTTTCTCAATTATTTTCTAAATTAACCCACGAGCTCCACGGAGACTTGGCCGAGACTTTCTGAGGCACTGCGGCTCAGAATTGGTCAGGAAAGGGGGTTGAGGGTGCGAGCTTTGTGTCAAAGTACTGACGTACCTTCCAGGTACTTGCACTTCCCAAAGAATACTCCTGTGGCCTTTCCTGCATTGTCAAAGAATTTAATCTAAGAATGAATGCAGGCCTGTAATTGGATGTTTGTAATGTAGCCGCTGCATCAGCGGCGAAGAGTTTTCTTTGTTTTTCTGAATGGTCAGAAACAAACGGGCAACAGATTTCGTTTGAGGGCGGGATGATTGACAGCAGATCCGCCTCGCTTGTTGTGGACAACAGCGAAATTCCCGAGGCCAAAAGAGAAAATCTCATTCTTTGAGTGTGTGCTCATTGTCTCTAAACGCGCCGCGGTGAAATATTGCTCAGGAGCGATGCGCCTTAGTGAGTAAAGGGGTAATAAGAGACTGGAAAGGTCAGATCATCTGTCGTGGTGTTGTTTTAATGGAAAGTGTGGCCACTCGCCAAGGTCTGCGTGTCTCAAGGACCCCGGGTTAAGTAATGCTAAGACTCCAGTTAATAACAAAAGACTTCCAATGGAGCTCGCGGAGCCGGCGTCATTACCAGGAAGTGGCTGCGAGCGCTTTGATGAGTTTTGTAAACCAAGGAAAGCAGCAGATCCATGCTGAGACCTGACATTTCAAAAGATCAGTGCAGCACAAAATAAAAGCTTGTGTACCGTTTCTTGGAAATGTTGAACATGTAGAGTTTATGGATTTCCTCTGTGGGAGCAAAACGCAGACATTCTCCCAGGCTCCCCCTGAGTCTTATCATATTTTTCTCTTACTACTAAGCTATTTGCATGTGATACTTAAAGATTTGAAAATACAAAGCGCTCAGCTGCATGAGAAGACTGGCCAACTGATGATCAAATCGTTTAAACATCATGTATTTCTTCTATGCTCATGCTTGTATGGCTTCATTTAAAGAGAATCCCAATATTTTATATTCCCAAAAAAATGGGGACGTCTGTCAGTGTCCACTTGGCGTTTGAGAGGCAGAGTGTAGAAAAGTGTAATTCAACACCACCTCAAAGGTCACTGGACTCTCATTTAATTAGGGTGATCACTCAGCTAGAAGTAGAGTTACTAGATATCCGCTATTACTTTTAAATTAAGAACTAATTACATGCATCTGTAAACAAAATATTTTCATATAATGTGAGAGAGGAACCTACCGGGGGTCAAAGTTGGTGTTGTCGAGCTTGCTGCCCCACTTAATGGGTGTCCCTTTGCAAGCGGAACCGCAAGGACAACACAAAAGTTGTAAACAGGATAAGAGTTGGTGCATAAAACAGTTCTGTGAGGACATTCACTCGGATTATTGATTATTTTAACAGTGAAAAAACTTTCTTAACCAGTCAACTGCTCCAGAGAAATATGAACAGGACGAAGCAAGAACCATCGGACATTAGGTCAACGCTGATCAATTTTTCCTTGTGTAACTCTGTTAAATACCAGTCGGGTTTTATCGGACCCAAATCCACCCAAAATTCATTAGACAGAGACAGAAACGGTTGCGGCACGGTGGCCATTTTGAGAGACAAGTGAATGAGAGAGACACGGCGGCCTGAACAGAACCACAACAAACCACAACACAGCGTTGAACAAAATAAAAACGACTCTTACCCTTCGTCGATCTATTGTAATGCAGATCTGTTTGGAGACCTGAACGAAAGACAAACAAAACACAACAGCTCAGTCCAAGTGTGAAGACTCACTTTCAGCATCTACTGGCTTTGTAGAGGAGGTGGTGGTGGAGGGGTGAGGGGTGATGGGGTTTACAACCATTGAGTATTATTGCAGGGTTCACAAGTTCACCATAAGTTCAATGGCTGCCAGAGGGTGATGTCTCTGGGGAGAAAGCGAGCTTTACCATGAACACTGATGTAACTGGTGGAACATATTAAATCAGGCCTCGTGTGGTGATGTGGTTTCAGGAGCCACGATGGCGAATTCGCCTTCGGGCAGGGTGGTGCGCACATAAAACTAATATGGACTAACACACGTGTTAAGACTGCGCTCGAGCGCGCCGACAGACAAATGCACGTGCGAGACACGCGCCTATTATACCCAATAAATCACCATCCCCCACCTCATGGCTGGTTGGCGCGCTGCGGTTTACCTGTGCACAGGCTCTTTGTGGCGAGCAGAGCTGCAGTCATACATCACAGAGTAAGCATTGTGAAAGTTCATGGCTGCGTTTGCCGTACGTTATTGTGGTAATAAATGGAAGTTGCGTCCCGGCCCGATCCAAGGTCGTGTAGTCATTTTGAATATGATGAAAAGTGTGGTTGGGCTAACCTTGGAGACGAGAGACCGCGAGAATCAAAGACGCACACTTTTATGGAGTGTGGTCTGTAAATGGAAGCCGTATGTGTAGTCCATAACATAAATATTAAGATAATGGCAGAAGCATCTTGACGGCAACATTAACTGTTCGACAACAACCGTCTCCACGCTGCTTTACCGGCGTCGTGATTTGTTTATTGTGCGACTCCGCAGGAATCATCAGGACCGCCTTAGCCAACATGGACCGGGAGGCCAGAGAACACTACACAGTGGTCATTCAAGCCAAAGACATGGCAGGCCAGGTCGGAGGCCTCTCGGGCTCCACCACCATCAACATCACGCTGACGGACGTCAACGACAACCCGCCCAAGTTTCCCCAGAGTACGTACCGCACGATCCCGACACCGCTTTCCATACGCGCACACGCTTTACATTCAGGAGACCGCCTTCGGCTTCTTCGGCAGCCAGCAGGCTAATTTTAACAAAACAACCGACGGTTATGTTAATGTCTTAGCATAGCTCCTGTTACATTAAGCGGCCGGGTTGTGGATGCTGATGTAACAAAGCTGTTCCCAGTCATTTTTTGGCCTTGAGCACTGAGACCTCCACCACGGGCGCCCGAGGCAGCTACATTACCTGGGAAGCGTTCATAAGAAGATTTCTGCTCTGGCTTTTTCATTGTGGCGGCGGAAAGAGAGCGAGAGAAGTAACCGTGAGGAAAGCGCTGCGTGAATACGTTCGCGCATGAACGGTTACCCCTCGCAGTGTGTTCTCTGGGTTTGGCTGCTTAAATGAAAAGAGAAAACATCAATATTTCAGTATTTACAGAGACAAAAATTAATTATAATTTCTTCATGCGTTCACTGATTAACCATATATCAGTCTTAGATGGTTTAGGGAGTAAATCATGGATTATTGAGGCTTCCCCTCATAGACCTATTCAGCACTCCTGGCTATGATGTATTATATTTCATTATTGTGTGGCTCAGTAGTCTAATATTGCAGTCAAATTTTCCATAATTAGTGAAATTAGACAGGCATTCATCCCAGCCCTCTGTTTTGCGGTCTGAGTTTTTCCTCACAGTTTTAATGATAAATTTAAGTAATGATGAAGTTGTGATTCTTTGCCTTTGAAAGTGGCTCATCAAACACAATCCCCCCTCGGCTCCCACATTTTCACTTCGTGCTGCAGCGGAAAACTATTTCGAAAAAACCACCAACATTTTCTGAGCTATCGTTTGCCTCAGAGTTTGATCTGCTCCGTTGCGGAGCCATCAACCTCGCTTTAGCATTTAACGTCAATTGAAGCGCTGCAGAGTGTTTTTAATGACGTTCCCTCGGGAACAAAAGGGCGACAGACTCAAACTGCTTAACTAAGCCCGTTCGGGATGACATTCAGACGCCGATGCGGGGCAGATGGGTGGGTGTTTGAAACGCGTCGATGTTCGTCCGCAGAAAATTACGAGTTGTACGTCCCCGAGTCCGCTCAAGTAGGAAAACCGGTGGGGAAGATCAAAGCCAACGACGAGGACCTGGGCGTCAATGCAGACATCAAGTACAGCATCATTAACTCAGAGGGGGCCAACACGTTCTCCATATCCACGGACAGGGACACCAGAGAGGGCATCATCAGCCTCAAAAAGGTAAGAACACGCTCAACACGGGGCGGATGAATCAAACAGACCTGCCAGAGTTGTGTTAAAGGAAATGTGCCAGAAAATGGCCACCCTTAAAGGTGGGGGTTTGACCTCTGGTGGTGCTGTAGATGGCCATGAAGGTGTGGACGTGGACAAACGATTCCATATTGTTTGCATCAAATATTCCATCTGCATATAGTCACGCATGCACAACTTCTAAGACCATTCCACTGTCTTTTGTAGAAATGTTAAATTTCACAGTGATTCAACTGGATTCTTTCTTTCTATACCGCTGAAAAATAAAATTAGATTTCTCGTCAACACACTAAACTGACGGCTAATTGCATCTCATTAACTTCAGCTGCTATTTGGTGTTATTTTTGTAATGGCAGTTAAGATAAACAAAAAAAGACTCAAGGCATCAAAACTGTGTAACTTGTACAAATGAACTACTACTAGAACTACGTTGTACTAAGAGTGTACTAACCATGTGTAGTTCTTTTCCCAACAGCCTCTGAACTACGAGAGGAAGAAGACCTACACTCTCCACATCGAGGGCACCAACACCTACATGGACCCTCGTTTCTCCTATCTCGGCTCTTTCAAAGACACCACCACCCTGAAGATAACGGTCGGGGACGTGGACGAAGCCCCCGTCTTCTCTATGGATTACTACATCATGGACGTGTACGAGAACGCGCCGAGCGGCACGGAGGTGGGCGCCGTCACGGCTCGAGACCCCGACAGCAGGAACAGCCCTGTCAGGTGAGGAGCACTTACAGACATGGAGGAGCTGCTCTGCAGGTCTTTATTCAACACAGCTGAAGACCTACAGGTTTTTTTTTTTCTTATAAACAAATATCAGTGCAGAAGCAAAGCTTTTGTTATGAGGCTCTGGGAGCCGATGGACCTTGGTTGCCAAAAATTTAAAATGTTTTTGAAACATCTTTGCCAGATGGATTTCAGAAAAATAAAATCTAAAAAGTCTCATCAGTCTGCTTAGTTGGTAAAGCATATGTTTGCCATGCAAGAGCTCCTATAATGAGTCGGAGCTTTGGACTCAAATTTGGTTGATTTATTCATCTTTTGAGTTTTTGCTTTTTTATATGCTTTTTATTTTGGTATTCAGATTTACCAGTAAGATCACGTTTGGTGCTTCGGCTTTGCCCACCAAGGTTTGCGTCAACTCATAAGATTATTTTTGCCTCTAAGAAATGTTTGTCTTACTAAAGCTCCAATCTGCATTTAATACCTTGGCCTCATGTTATTGGACTTTTTACAGATAAGCATTTGACGCTGATTTCACATGGTGGTCTGCACGTAGACAGTGTGGTATGAAATAATGCACCATTCGTTTTGTTTGGCCATGTTTTGCGTTGTTATGGACGACCGCTGTTCGTGACCCTTCACTATACATGCCCTAAACGTTTCATATCCCCTCCTCAAAAAAAAGAAAAAACACTAATATGCAAAATGAATCCTTCTCGTTTCTTGGCATCATCAGAGAGATTGTTATTTTGTCTGCAAGCCTGTGAAGTAACCCGAGGCGATACAACTGCTTAGCACATTTGTATGCGCTCTAAACACATGCTTGTGTACTGCTGAAAAAAGATTGATATTAGCCTGAGGCAGTGGACTAATCTTAGGTTTCGCTCTGCATAGGCACCTCGTTTCATGACGTTACGCTCAAGCGTTGCTGTGTGTTGGTATTCATTTGAATTAAAACTCCTCCTGAGGTGAAGTATTGCTGATGTATCAATAATGTAAGCGATTGTCTGTCTCTGCTGTGAGGTTATAGGGCTGTAGTTTAAAGCCCCGTCACGGGCCTCAGACTGATGACTGTACGACTGTCCTCTGAGCTTTGGAGAGGTGAGCGCCGCGGGTCTTGACGAACGATGTGTAATTTGAAATGACAGGGAGGCGCTTGTGTGAAGACGATTCTTTGATCCGTGTCAGAAACCTGAGACTTTACCAAAGATTTGTAGTAAACAAGAGGCCGATCTGCATATGAAAGAGTTGCCTGGCTCTCCTCGGCGGGGGGTTACCTCCCCCCTCGGTCCACCCCTGCAGTACGTCGCTACCGCGCGCTAGCCACACGGAAAGACGAAGACGTGGGTGACATCCGCTTGAACCCAAGAAAAAAAAAAAAAAACGAAGAAGCTAAACAACGGAGCCGCTGCTCCCTGTGTTTGCATCAGAATGAGGAATGCAGCAGGGATCAGTGTTTGGTTCCCTTTCATCTTCAAACGTCTGCCCATGCGTGCATTGAAATGAACGTGTCATTGAAGTGACATTTCGAATGTTGGTGTGAAATTGACATCCAAATAGCCAGACAAAGTCTTGAAGGCTCATTACCTCCGGCTCTCATTGCATTATCATAATCACAGGGAACAGTTGTGGAAACTTCCTGGCCTCGTTACTGTGGAGTTTGTTTACCGTTTGTTTGTTTGTTTGTTTTTTAAGTTGTATGCAGCTCTAATGAATAACATATTCACAATTTTAACATAATTTAATAATTTCGCTGGAGACTAAAAGTAAGACTAACAATCTGCTTCTAAAAGCAGATTGGTCATCTTCATTGAAATTCAGGATATTATTCATGGTCCCCAGAGGATGATGTAAATGACTGTGAAGAAGATGAGTCATTCTCGGCTATATCTGCAAAATATTAGCACTGGTCCTAAAGAACAGATGACCCTGGACATACATTAAGTACTGAACGTACATGTTGTGAGATCTGCCTTGACATTTCTTGCGCGATGGTGAAAGTATTTTTAAAATCTCCTCAACAGACAGTTAAACCAATCTGACCAGCTGATGCCCGGGGCTGCGTGATGTTTTATCCATGTTTTGAAGTGAGAACTTTATGTTACCACCTTTTGAACGTTGCCACACTCGTGTTAAGGATTTAAGGACAATAAAGTTGCCTCTTTGTGGTTTTGTTTGCGTTGTGTAACGAGCATTACCACGTCTCCGGGCTGCTCGATGTTCAGCGCACGCCGAGCTCTTGGATTTCCGAGAACACTGAGAAGAGAGCTATTACTGTACATCAGCAGCTGTTCTTGTTGTTTGATTCGTGGGGGGTTTGTCTGATACTACAGCCAGATATTTACTGAAGAAAAAGGAAAGATTTTGCTATGTCAAGGTGTTCTGGAAAATAATCATTACATGGTGTAACACCGTGTACTTGGGCTAGTTATCTCTGTGAAATTAAACCACCGAACAAACAAAATGCATATGATTTATCACCAGCGGCAGTAATTACCTGTACTGAAGTGTGTTTTTATTCCAGTGGAGCCATAAAATAACATGCTTTTCCATGAGACAAAGTAATTGCTACCACCCAACTCCGGCCGCCCTCATGGGCAGAAACATTTGATAAATCATGACATTTCTACTGAGGGTGCTGCACACTCCTGTGGGCTCAAAAAATGGGTTCATTATTTCAAATAAATGCAATCCTTGCACTGATATCCCCCATACCGTTTCCATCTCTCGCGCCGATTGAAAATTGTCGACTTGGCTTAGTCTGTATTGCTCAGGAGAGCGGAAGCTGGATTAAAGGTGTAAATAGGTCATTAAGAGACAAATGAGGGAATACGCAGTCAATGCTCATTTTGTGAGGGGAGCAGCTGAGCCCCTTCTGCTCTGTATTCCACCGGCCGTTGCTAGAAAGCCATTACAGCAGTGTAAACAGTGCCAGCAGAACATTGCCTTTTGTCATTATTAAATATTGAGGATAATTGCTCTTGACTTAGAAATATGTTTTTTTTTTTTTAAAGGAAGGCTCTGTCAGGACCTCGAGTCCATTTAAAAGAAGTTGGGATTATTCTCTCCACGTGCCGTTAGAGGTGGAACGAGACTCGGAGAATCAGGGAAGCGTGAGAAGATTCCCTTTGGCTTGCACAGCTTCTGCGCTCCGGTCGTTTCCCTGCATGGTTGGGTTCAGTCGGCCGAGTCTCTGAACGTTCCTGTACATTCTTTTTTTTCATTATTTCCTGGTTTGATGCCTTTTTTGAGTGGCAGCATCGCGTTGCTGGGTGTTTCACTAAGTACCGGTCGTTTGACTCAGTAGATTCAGTGTCCTGCAGATTCCTGTACCTCCATCTTCTGCTCATCCATCGCCGTGTTTCTGAGAAACGCATCTGTCGTTGTTTTTGCTAACAGGTACTTCATGGACAGCAAAGAAGAGGGAGGGGAAAGGTACTTCAGGGTGGACGAGAGCAGCGGAGTGGTGCGGACCACGCAGCCTCTGGACAGGGAGGACACGCCGTGGCACAACATCACTGTGATGGCCTCGGAGGTTGGTAGGTACCCGGGTCGCAATGTTTGCAGGTGGACGGGCGAAAGCCGGCCGTGTTGCGTTGATGTTTTTTCTCGAACCTCGGGTTTCCCGCCACGCTGAGGTGGTTCAACAAACCCGCAGATGCTTTGGTTCTTTTCATGAAGGTGCAGACCGACAGTTTCAACAGGTTTACAGGCACTTTAACACACACGTATCTACAGATTTTCTATTTGTACAGACATGAAAGTGGCTTTTAAATATTCTACATTTACTGTCCCTCTAATGTTTGACGCATGACAAATACTGTACTGCAGGACAGAGGAAGTTAAAAGACACCGCCACACAAAAGCAGAAAGAAGTTGCCATAGTTCTTCTTTCTTGTGCTCCGTTCCTACAACACAACAAGCCGCCCTGAGGGGATCACACAGTCAGAGAGATCAGCCCAGGTTCAAATTCAGGGAGTGTAAAACTGGAGTCAGAATCAATATGAACAAAAGAAAGGTTCCATAAAGAGGAACGACTGCAGGGATCTGCACTGCACACAAAGAAATCTGCAGCACGCACATTCACGTCAGGCACGCCGCTGTGATACTGATCTGATAGTGGACGCACAAAAAAAAACCAAAACACAATCAGTGAGGTGTCACCCACCAAACGGACTACATACAACCCATGTCTTACCACATTAATGTTTATTTTCTGCTTATTTTCTTCACTGAAAACCAGTGAAACTCAAGTCACGGTATCATTTTGCTTTTTGTGGTGAGTAAAATCCTCCCACCTTCAAATAGTAAAACCAAAACCAAAAGGGTTTGTTTTACGTTACGTGTGCTCTCACGCGATCAATGTCATCCCCTCGTCAACATTTCAAAGCGACAAAACATTTTAATAGCATAATTAACAGTAATCTAACAGTCGCCCGACATCAGGTGAGTTAATAGTGAAATTAACAATTGAAGTCTGGAGAAAACAGGGAGGAAGGAGTTCATTTGCATATTGATTAGAATGTATTCAAATAGGTTGGAGTGTATTTTCCTCATAATTAACTACAAAATCAAATTAGGGCCAATTGTTTCAATGTCCTTTCCTACATTGAAAATTAATTAAATCAACGCGGCCCCCGCTAACTTCGAGAATTTCTATCAGCTAACTTGGGTAATTTGTAATCGCAATTAGGCAAATCTCCTGCCAAACGACGGAGGCGCTGCATGCTAATGCTTCTTTATCCGCTCACCTCTCCTCGCCGCTCAAGGATACAGTTACGTGCCGGGAGGACGCCGTCAAAAAGGCAACGCGATACACTTTTCACCGCTCTGAATGAGCCAGGATGCGCCGCTCGCTGCCATCGTGGTGAGCGATTTCATTAGAGAAGGAATTTTTAAAATTTTACTTCTCCATCACCTTGGCGCCACCTCACACTGCCGCTCAACACATACAAAAGTGTAGGTCACCATTAAATAACAAGTCAAACTTAATAGAAAATAGATTTTTTTTTTTAAAAAGATTAAAAAGTTGGTTGAATCACAGCTCTCCTGCACATAAAGTTCATGCAAACAGCTCCTGTAGGTGCTGGAACAGTGTGTTGCTGCACCCTCTGATGCATGCATTAGTAGGCCAATACTATACTGCAAGAAGCAGTACAAAGAGAAGCAGGCAAACAGAGGCCTGGATGGTGAGGGGTGCAACCCACGGCGAGATAATGACCCAAAACACCGGAGGGAAAGAGACCGCAGGGTCCAACGGTTCTGAGCGCTGCTGGATTTCCACGGCAGACAGCTGACCGAGTCCACACGTTTCATTTAGTTCAACACAACTCTGTTCGGAAACACTCCGACTTTGTGTTGTGTAGATTTTAAAGTAACGGCCGGCGGCGTATGCGCGGCATGACGTAAATAAAAACATTAAACCTTGGTTTCGCAGAAAGGCGGCTGCACCTGCACGACTCGGCTCCGTTCGCGAACGGGTTCTGCTGAGCGAGCATGCTATTTTTCACATCCTGCTGTCCCGCAACGCGCTCGTACTGTAAAACACGCTCGCACCTGGAAGCGACCCAATAAAACACGTCGGACTATAATCTTAATTCGTCCGAGCGCAGCAGAATTCCCGCATTGATCATGTATGTTGTCTTGTTTGTTTTTGCGTGAGATGAAAAAGAAGCGGGCGCGTTTGACACGCTTCCTGCGGCGTTACTGGTAAGTGATGCGTCATAACTGCAGACTGGGACAACACAAGGCTGCAGGAGGGTGATCAGATGAGCTCTAACACCCAAAATTGCAGCCCTCGGTGCTTTTACGGCGGCACAGCCCAGGACAAAGCGCACAAACAGCCCAGCAAAGAAGAGCACAGTGTGTCCCAGTTTGAAATTACAGCCTCGATGCTCTACTTTGTTATTAAGGCTTGACTTTCATCTTCCCCGTCACATGTTCCTCTCTCCCTGGGCGCCGCAGACAACCCCAGCCTTCTCAGTCACGTCCCCGTCACCGTCCAGGTCCTGGACGTCAACGACAACCCGCCAGAAATAGCAACCGACGAGGAGGTCATCGTGTGCGAGAGCTCCAGGCCGGGACAGGTGAGCGTCCGGGAGGAAAGAAATCTGCCTCGCACCTGCAGCGTCGTTCTGCGGCATCTCCGCTCCGCACGGAGCGAAGATGCCGCAGAGCGACGCTTCATCATCCCTCGTTCGAAATGAGCGTCTCAGCGAGCAAACCATGACAACTCCAAATCGAAGCTCATTCCAATTTGCTCTCAGTAGTCTTTGATTCATCCGAATTAAGAGGCGGTTTGAGATATGGAGCAATCAGCGGCATGCAAACGGCTGAAAGGCTGGTTCAGCAAAGCATGATGGAGTAAAGAGCGGGAGGACACAGCTAAATACATTTTTAATAGTTTCACGCTGGCGGAGGAAAAGTTCGAATTGAAGTTTACATTTAATTTGAATTATGGCTGCATTATAGCCTCAGGACTTCTGGTCGCGCGGGGGGATTAAGTGGGAAGAATTACGATGCGTTGGATGAGGCGGGCGCACGCCGCCGACATGGGAGGCGCTTTACATTCTGTTTGCGTCTCACATTCTCACGCCGCGGCGGTGGAAAAGTTTCTAATGAGTTGGCAGGTGCCCATCAAAGCGGTGACGGTCGAACGTGTGAATCGCTGCTCGAAATCGGCGCTCGGGGTGGCGTTGAACTGCGGGTAACCGTGGCAACAGCCCAGCAGTCTAATGTAAAATCCATTGATTAAAAATGACCAGCAGTTCGTTTGATTTTTAAATGAGCAACAAAAGTTTGGCAGTCGCCGCACACAGCGGCAAAAAATCGCAGATTTGTGAATGAGGCTGAAAAGCTCGTGCCAGAAAATAAGCGACGGAGGGTCGGATTTTTGGATCCCAAGAGCGGTGGTGCAAGAAAAAATTTTAAAAAGTGTGATAACAGCGAGGGGAGGGGCATCACATTATGCTGATTTTAAAGAGGAGCTGAGTGGCAGTTAACTGTGAAAAACCAAATAAAAGAAGCTATTCTTAGCTGAAAGCTTCAGCTGGTGCCACCGCGTGAATAAGCTGAAGCCTGATGTAACGCTGCAACGGTTAAAGGCGGCGGCGCCTCCAATCTCACGGCGGGGGAGATAAAACACCCCGCGGTGACGGGGGGCTATCAGGTCGTTGTTCCTCTCCGGCTCTCACTGAGCCTTTCACCAATTAAAGATAACGAGCTGACATAAGTGGCGGCGAGGTTTCCCTCGGAGCGCGCCTGTTGTTGTTAGATTGCCATCCCCCCGCCCGACCAAATGTTCTAAAAATCCTCGACCGGTCGCCCCCCCCCTCCCCTCCGGCAGCAGGTAGAGGGAGGTTGGCTGCGGGTCGGAGGCCTCTGTCCAATTATGATCAACAAACGGCGAGACACGCGTCAGAAGCCGACTCCGTCCCGGCGACGGCGTTACGCTGACAAGCGGTCGCGAGCGGCTAATTAAACGTTGCCTTTGGAAAGTAATTTGCCCCGTGTCCTCTGAACGACAGGTGATCCAGACCGTCACAGCGGTGGATAAGGATGACTTTGCCAACGGACAGCGGTTTTCCTTCGCTCTGCCGAGCCAGCTCCCGGTTAATCCCAACTTCACCCTGAAGGACAATGAAGGTAATTAAAAGTGATCAATATGTGTGTTTGCATCTCTTATGAGGTTTTTTTTTTTTTGTGCGCTGCCTTCGGGGCAGGGCTCCATCCTCATCGCTCACATTCTGAGATCCAATAAGCTTCCCCCCCGGTACCTCGGAGGTGCAATAAAACTGTGCGCTGTTATCCGGGTATGGCAGACGTCTTGGGAATACCGCCGGGATCTCCCGGGAATTGTGTCCTTATG
Source organism: Psettodes erumei (assembly GCA_016785225.1). Taxonomy (NCBI): domain Eukaryota; kingdom Metazoa; phylum Chordata; class Actinopteri; order Pleuronectiformes; family Psettodidae; genus Psettodes; species Psettodes erumei. Next base: position 569,904 of record JAFBJZ010000351.1, read on the forward strand.
AAACATAAGAGTCACGGAGTTCTGGCATGTTTGCACATTCTATTGTCAGATGGATTAACCGCTTTGACGGCGCCACCCCTCCCCCTTTCCCCTACCGCGCGCGGCGCTTTTGCGGCGGTGTGCGGGGGCCAACGGCGGGCCGTTACCATGGCAACCGCCTCAGTCTCAGGTGGATACTTAGCGCCGTAGGATGGTCTCCAATCACGGGGCTTTTTAAAAGCTCTCAGCCAGAAGACCTGGCAGATGCCCACTGAGAAGAGGAGTTCACAGCGCTCCAGATGAATCTCCGAGCTGGGGGGGGGCAGGAAAACAAAGAGGGAGGGAGCGGGAGAGAGATCAAAAAAATCGATGGGATAATAAGAGATAAGTCTGTTTGGCCCCGGGTCCGGCTGCTTCCCACCACGGGCCTACGCTGAGCTGCCGAGGCCAGTTCTGCCGTGGAAGTGGAAGTGGCACCTGGAGACGTCCCGTCAACACCACCACCACCACCACCACCACCCGCTGAGGAGATGAATCGAACCAGGAAAGGACCGACTGCATCTCTGCGCCACGTTCCTCCTTAAGGACAATGAATTAACTTTTTTGCAGATTTGCTATAAATAATTTATCGGGCAGTTTTGCTTCACGCACGCCGACCCAGCGGAGCGGTTCTGACGTCGAGCTCGATGTGCGCATTTGTCGGGGGAGAGGATGGAATATTTACTTTGCTCTTCCACGCTGGATCATTAATCATTTCTCTTTGATTGGATCATTTACTGTTTGCTGCAGGGCGCCTGATTCCTCGAAGGACGCAAACATTTTTGCTTAATGGAAAATTGAGACGAGCTCGGTGTAAAACCTTTATTTATCCCAGCTAACCCAGAACTGGTATTTTGGCATGTCTAATGCTGTGATTATGTTGTATGTGTTGGGGTGGGGGGGCACTTATCTTTCTCACTTTGTCACAGAGAGAAATACACAAATACACAAATACAGCGTGCAAAACATGTCTCGCTAATTCGCCATATGCCGCGTTAGCGAATCGCAGCGTGGACTTGAAGGAAAGCTAATAAAAGCTAACGGTGAAAAATAAGTCGTTAAGCAGGAACAAGCTGGCAGCTCAGGCAGCTTTTTTGTTGGGGGGAAGGGGTTGGCCTTCAGACGAGGGACCAGTGTATCAGGGAGGCCGACAAGTGAGCGGTAGGTAGGTGGGTCTACCGAATGGTACTGGGCCGGGCCGGGTCCACTTCCAGTGCACGTTAGCCACATTAAAGGCTGGATTAGGAATCGGAAAATAGTGTCCCACTCCTGCAAAGATTTATTACAACGGAGCCATCTGCGGGAAAATAATCCCAAAGCGTTCAGGGAGGAAACCCTCGTTCTTGAAGGATTGATAGGCGTTTTTCGTCTTCTTCTTCTTCTCCTTCTTGTGGTTCACATTGTTTGAGTAATGGCGCCTTTCACTTTGGGTTTTAGCGCCTGCTGCACACCATCCCACGGGCTCTTGTTTTTGTCTGTGTTGTAATCCCGTGTGGGACGGGCCGATCGTGTGTCGTGACACGGAAATAAGAAATTTTACTCGTCTGTCACTGAGAACCTAAAAAGAACAAAGGGGGGGGTGGCGGCGGTTATGCAAGATACAGTGTGGGCTAACTCATGGATAAGTATAGGAGGGGATATACGTGCTACGAGCTAACTATAGCATGCATCTTTATAAACATGTAGCACGTCCCACCCAGGCTAACCCCCTTTGAGGGGGGGGTGGGGGTGGGGGGTGTTCGGACCACGAGTCAGGACGTGGACGGTTCGCTGACCGGGTGAACAGGAGGCAGGTTCTCAGCAAAGCCTCAGACTTCAGAGCGGCTGAACGCCTTAAGCCAGCTTTTAGACGAGGCTCTCGTGTTAAAGAACTACCTGTTAAGCCACCTGATACGACACACACACACACACACACACACACACACACACCTTCTGTTGCACTAAGCAGCAGCTCACGTCGCTGACGACTTCTCAACGTTAGCAGCATCAAGGTTTTCCTCTCCCCGTCTGCTCGCTGTCCAAACACACCTCCCGTCCTCCCCCCACCCAATGATACGCCACCTCCGTCACCCGCAGCCCCGCGTTTGCGCTCAAAAGAGGCGTCGGAGTCACGTAGCGCTCGGCTGCCACGGCGTATTAGAAGTTATTTGCCGTCTTGGCGGTATCTGGGTGAGTGAGGGAGTCAGACAGACGCACAATGCATCACACTGTTGACTCCTGTGTCTGATAATTAAAGTAAGCTCTTCACAGTGGAAGCGGCAGCAGACCAACAGTTGGTGGCTGCTCTGTGCCAGCGACTAATACCTCCCTCTGTTGTTGTGCGACCGACGAAAATCCCTCTCAGTCACTCACACGACTAACTCTCTCCTGACCTCGTTTCCTCCTCGCCAAACTTACTGCCTTTTTTTTTTTTTTTTTTAATTTCCACGGCTCTGCGCTGTTTTTTAAAGCGGGGAAACGAGGCTGTGATATGTTTAATGAGCACTTCCTTAGTTAAATAACTAATGAACGCCTGCGTTTCGTTTCCTGCTTCTCACTCATTTCAGGTAATTTAACAATAATGTCTTTTTAAAAGAAGCCATTAACCGAGGCGTTACGGCTTTTTTTTCCGCGAGGCCATTTTCTCGTTTACTTGCAACCGCGTCGCGTTTCGTTAAAGCGCTATTATCGCTGCTGCAAATTGGCGCCGTTCCCCCGCAAGGACACGTGTGGCGGCTCCAGCTCCTTCCGACGACATCTGGTTGTGGTTTCGCGGCGTCATTTTTGCGGTTAAAGTGCTGGACGTCACATAAGAAATGCGGGTCAGAGTCCTTGAGCGTGTTAGGAAGCATTACAGCTGGAAAACAAAGTCAGCTGGCCCAGGAAAGCGCTCTGACAAACGTTAAGAGCCCTTTTTAACTGATGTGGCACGCCTCTTTGATCTCCTCGTAAGCCGCGTTGCGATGGCACTTGCCTCTAAAAAGGCAATTAGGCGACGGGGATGGGGTGTGATCTCTAAATAACCCGCGTGCTTAAATAGATCAATTGATCTCTGACGGCGTCCTCTTCCAGCGTGCACACGCGGCACCTATAACGTTACAGTTAATCGGCCGGCGTTGAGGGAAGCGGCGCCGAGCGACGTGTCGGAACGCGGGACGTTTAATTAGCTTTTCTGTCATTCACGCTCGGTTTGCGACGGGGGCGCCGCTCCCGCAGATGACTTCACGAAACGACGCGGTTGGAGTAAAGAGGGCGGCGCTGTCTGTCCGTCCGTCCGTCTGTTTGTTTGCGCTGGCTTTGTCAAAACAAGCAGCTGAAAACTGCCACAGTGGAGTAATTAGCTTTCATATGATTCAACGCCTGTCTCGCAACTCGAGGTTTGTGATTTAAGATGCAGGGATAACGTGGGTTTTTCTTATTATTATTAAAATAAAAACTTTTGCAAAAACCTTGTATATATGCAGAGAGGCCTCAGCGGCACTGGAGCCGCGAACCAATTTGTTCCTGCGTAGCAGAGGAACATAATAACAGTACTCTCCACCCCCCTTTGATTGCCACTGCAGGAGCATGCAGGCCAACACATAATTAAATCAAACACACAAAATGCAACCAAGCAAACGCAGCCGTACTGCGCCTGCACAAACACGCCGAAAACCAACGCAGTGGGCCCAATGTGTGTTGTTGTTGTTGTTGTTGTTGTTGTTCCGAGCGTCCCGATCACCGGCTGCTACGTGTTGTCACCGCCGGGCATGTTTTGTTAAGCTAAGCCTTACTGAGTCAGACTAATCCTTATTGAATTCACAGGCTCCTCATAAAAAGGAGATTGTTACGTTTGTCTTTGCGCGTGTTTGTTTTTTCCCGCATGAAACGCTTCGTATTTCCACACAAACTTAAATTAGCGTTCCGGGCTGAGCCGTTAATCAATACACGAGGCTTTGCCTTTAAAAAAAAATTTAAAAAAAACACACAGAGGTGTAATTTGATATGTTTTCTCAGCTGCTCTCGATGCAGGAGCTTTGGTTTGGCGGGCGGCGCCTCAGTAAGACCCCGTCAACCAAGTAAACAACGCAATTCATCTTATATTTGGCAGTGTGTTGTGTACTCAGCTAGCAGATGCTAGCAGATGCTAACGTGGTTAGCAGGACGGTTGACGGTGTCGTGTTGTCGAAGACCTTACGTCTGAAAAAGGCGACAATGCGCGACAACGGTTGTGTTTATCGGGATGATGCGACGGCCCTCGTCACGTGACGCCGCGCTCCAACTGAACGTTTTTCTGCCACGTGCCCCCCCGACGTTGCGTGCCCATTCGCACAATGCGTCCCCGTCGCGCCGCGCTCCGACCGCTTCGTGTCGAATCCCATCTGTGGCACCTACACACACACACACACACACACACACACACACACACACCGGGCTCACAAGGAACCCGGCTAAGTGCATGTGTGGGCTGGTGTGAAGTCTGCAGAGATGCTTTGCACACACGCATCTATTGTTGATTTATTTTGGGGTTTTCTTTCTTTTCTTTTTTTATATATCACGCTTCATATAAGCTCTGTGGTAAGTCCGCTGCACCGGGAGGATATTTGCGAACTTAAATATCTCTCATTTTCATAATGTTGTGCGCCTCTTGACTGTATGCGGCACCGTAAATCTCCTTCCGCGCTCACGTTTTCGGTCCGGAGCGTCGAGGGTTACAAGGCTCCGCTGTTTACTCACTCATAACCATTTAATCTTCAAAACACAAGAGAGCGTAGAAATTGACCCTATAGATCATAACCGAGTCGTAAAAGCCCGCGGTTCCCATCTCGTCTCCGCACGTCTGCCCATAAAGCCGAGGTGCGGAGACGAATAAGACGCATAAGCGACGCACAAGTTTTGCCAGCAACACTCCACCCATCACGCTAATGCTTCTGACCGCGAGGTCGTCCGCCCGTTAGCGGTTCACACTCCGGCTTAATGAACCCGGCGTTCGGGGATTTTTCCGCGGTCGTGCATATTAATGCCCCGTGTGCGTTTTCTTATTGTGATGGAGGACCGGACAAAAAAAAAGTGGAAAACGGATCACGGCACGGATCATTTCCAGCTCTCAAGTGCGTACGTTAGCCTCGTTTCCTGTGCGGCCACCGCAGGTGAGGGTCACATGGTGCGAGCCGTCACGACACCCCCCCCCCCACACACACACACACACACAAAACAGAGGCATCTTAACGTGAAATTAACGTGTCGTGCTTCCTCGTTGGCGGAGAGCGCGGCGTGTTCGTCTCTCCACGCCTCCATCTTCGTCCTCCCTCCCTCCCCTCTCTTTTTGGCTCAGGCGCACAAACACCTCCTCCGTTCACCACCACCCCCCACCCCCCTCCTCCTCCTCTCATCTTCCAACTCCCCATCCCTCACCCCCTCCACCACCCCCACCCCCACCCATCTGCTTGCTGATACGGTGATACCGCGAGTCGGACTTAATAAAGCTTGAAGTACGTGTTGTCATTCCAACTGTCGATCATTATAATTATTCATAGATGGAGCAGAGATTGGAGTGGGAGGCGAGGTCTCAGAGCAGCGGCGCGGTACCACAGCGCGGGCGGAGGCGGTGGGGTTTTTTTTTTTTTCACCCGGGTGGAAAAAGGAAAAGGTTGCCCCCGCCGCACGATTCAGCGTTTTCACTAAACTTAAAATACCGCGTCTATACGCCGGCGCGCGCCGTGTCCTCTGCCGGTTTCCAGCCAGTCAGTCGAGTGAGGCCCGAATTAGTCACCCAGGCGCCTGACTGCACCGGGTTACTCAGCCATGTAGTTTGAATGAACGTGGGGGGTGGTGGATTATTATGAACCGGTGGTGTTCAAACACTGTGTGATTCCTCACCTCATTATTTAAACGATGCGCATGTTTCAGCCGGTGCCCCGGCATGAGGCCCATTACGCTGCAGCCAGCCCTCGCGTCGCTGATAAACTGGTCACCTCCTGCTGAGATAAATCCCCCCCGTGCAGAGCCCACAGGTACCAGTAAGCGTGGCGTGTCCCATTCTTTAATGGTAAACCCCCTCAGACCAAGCTTCTTAGCACGCGCAAGTGTTAACAACAAACATGTCAGAGAAAAGCTTTCAGCAGGAAATCTTCCTGTAAATCCGGCTGACGCACACGCACATATAGATATTGATATATCTGCTGAGAGTATCGATCATTTATAGTTGGTGGGGGAGGACCGACAACACGACGAGCTTGTGTTAGCAGGTTTCGTCGCAGCGTGTTTATGTGGCTCGTCCTCGCTGAACGTTTCCAGAGATCCCGTTCGCTCCATCCGCTCTCCATAATGTCGGCCCCTTTTTCTTTCCTCCTGTTTGTCGACACGACACGTTCCGTTGGCTCAGGTGTTTCCGCAGAGGCCAAGGTGAACTGTTCCTTTCGCAAGCACATTAAAATGGCGAGCGAACGCCTTTGAAATTAATTAGCCCGGGCGCACGACACGAACTCCGCCAGCTCGAGATTCTCTTAAAAGCAAAACGAGTTCAATTCGCAGCGGCGAACGCCGTGGGTTGGATCCTTCTTCTTCTCTCTGTTTCGCTGATGATTCGCGCCCTCACAAAAAGGCGTCAATGAGAGAGCGCCACCATTCACAATTAGTCTTTTTCGCCAAGGGCTCTAATTTCCCCTCGCAATTTTGATTTTTTTCTTTCCCCTCCTTTTCTCCGTTAACAGACAGCACAGCCGGCATCATTGCGAGGCGGCGGCGTTTCAACCACCTCACCCAGGAGCTGTACGAGCTGCCCATCGTGGTGTGGGACGGCGGGGAGCCGACGCTGAGCGGCACCAGCACCTTGACCCTGCGGGTTTGCCCGTGCCAGCGCCACGGCAGGATCCGCATGTGCCAGGGCGAGGCCTTCCTCTCCTCAGCGGGGCTCAGCACGGGGGCTCTGATCGCCATCCTGCTGTGCATCGTCATCCTGCTGGGTAAGTTGGGACGGCCGCTGCGGGGATTACAGCGGGCGGGGGTGGGGGTGGGGGCTGCCCGGGGGCAAATATCCTGAGGGCTTGGATGGAGGAGATGGACCATAGAGGAGCAGAGGGGTTTGAAAGGGTTTGACAAGGGCAGAGGAGGAGAGAGGGATGAATAGGCACGCGAGGACACAGGGAGAATTCGGAATGAGGGTAGAAAGAGTCGGCGAGGGCAGGGAGGGAAGAAAGAGAAAGGGATATGAAGGACGGAGGAGAGGAAGGGCGCCGGAGGACAGGTGCCTCGCGAAAAGGACAAAGGAGAGGGCGAGGCAGGCGACCGGGTCGGCGCGACGGAGAGAATACTGAGAACGACCCCGACGCCAGCGTGAGGATCCGAGTGGGAACGGGCGGCTCGAATCGGGAAATCAGATTACACCCAAATCACATTTGTTGACGATTTAACCCCCGCCCACCCCAACTTGACACACACACCCACCGCCTGGCACGTGTCCCACGCTGCGGGTCGTAACTGGAGGAGCGGAGGATGAGGGCGGCGGCGGCGGCTGATTTTGACGTGCGACGGACGCGCTCTGCGCCGTGAATGCAAAACGGCATCGGTGGGGTAAAAAAGAAAAGAAACAGGGCCAGCTCTGTTAGCAGCCTGTCGCTGTGAGCGTGTGCGCCCCGTTACCACGGCAATCGAAGCAAAAGCAAATGATTACACATATATACACACACAAACACACACACACACAAATACAAATACGATTTTGTCACTGTGAATTTGGACAGTCCACCATACAGGTCAGATTGAAAAGCAAGTGAAAAATTGATTGAATCATTAAATGTCCCTAAAGTAAACAAACAGTCTCCCATCAGCTGATCTCGAGCAGACCCAAACTGCAGCCGAACATGATGACAAAAAAAAAAAAACGCTGTCTAATAACCCGACCCCCCCCCCGGTGATTGTCTGTGGACATGAAGGTTTTGCATATTCATGCCGCTCGCCTCCTCCACCCAAACAAAAGGCCGTCGCCGCTGTTCGGCGCGGGAGCCACAAGCTGAATCGCTAATCACCGAGTTGTGTTCGAGGACGGAGGGGGAGATGGGAACGTATCACACCTACATGTGTGTGTATGTTGGGAGTTTTTTTCCTGGGGGGGGGGTCGTCTGGGTTCACACTTTCCCGTCTCACACGTGGCTCAGCTGCTGGACAGAGGTTTGAGGTTTGAGACGCTGGTCAAAACAAATCAGACTCCGCTCCGTTTGACTTGCTTGCGACCACACGTACAGTGAGGCTGAGTGTGTGTGTGTGTGTGTGTGTGTGTGTGTGGTGGGGGGGTGTCGCAGTGCCGTCAGTTTAAATCCCACCGGGCACTTTAGCTGCCTCCGTCCCCGCGGTGTTTCTCCCGTCAGACCCGGCGTGTCGCCGCACACCCGTCATTAGCACGTGATGCGTCCGAGCCGCGTCCGCCGACAGTTCGTCTCCGTCTCCGGACCTCGCTGTGCAAATTGAGCCCGGCGGCGCCGGCGGGCCTCAAACGCGCCGTGCCTCCTCCAGGTGGAGGGAGGGATTTGCGTGGACGGGCGGTGTCTATTTTTAAATCCGAGCGACCGTTGCAGCTGGTAGTTTTTCGCTGGGCTCTGCATTTGTTTGTCAACGTGAGTCTGACCGAGGTGGAAAACAATAAATAAATAAAACGTCTTTATTTCTAAAATATGAAGCCGTTTCAGGCCTGACTGCAGCTGATGAATGACACGCTGTTAAGGTCATATTGATCATCGCCAAGACAAAACAACTGAGCTGAAACACGGCGGCTCGTTTCGCCCTTCCTTCAGCCGACGCTTCCTTCCTGGATTAGACAGATTATTTTAAACTGCAGGACGCTCCTCCGTTGAGGGAGCACTAACGTAGAGAGCACGGCGACGAGGAATAAACTCCCAGTAATAGTAGACGAGGAGCTCGGGGAGTGCGGCCTGGAGGAAGAAACGCTGGTAAATAATAGAAGGTGCATTAACTCAGCTTTATTATACCGAGGCCGTTTAACTGGGGAGAGTCGGAGCAGAAGAGCGGCCGGAAAACTCTGAAATGTGCGTGAGGAAGTACATAAAATCCTAAATAAAAAACAACAACAACCGCGTTGTCCTGCTCGTGACCCGGCTCGGTTGAAATGTGAAATACATGGAGATTGGTGTGGAAATGGAGCGAATATCATCCATAATAAACAACTACAAAAACAATAATCCTCCATATAAGGTGTAATCCCGTACGTGGTTCCACGTTTAGTTCCAGTCACGTCTCAGTGAGGATTAGGATCAGGAGATATCGCTGTGTGTTTTCCTGCTACGCAAACTTTTCTTCTCCCGTGTTGCAGCCATCGTGGTCCTCTTCATCACGCTGAGGCGGAGCAAGAAGGAGCCCCTCATCATCTCCGAGGAGGACATCCGCGAGAACGTGGTCACCTACGACGACGAGGGCGGCGGCGAGGAGGACACCGAGGCCTTCGACATCATCGCCCTGCGCAACCCGGCCGCCGCCGAGGAGCTCAAGTTCCGGCGGGACGTCCGCCCGGACGCGAGGCAACACTGCGGCCCGCCCCGCAGCCGCCGGAGCCCGTCGGCGGAGCCGGACGAGGTGGACGTGCACGAGTTCATCAAGCAGCGGTTGGTGGAGGCCGACCTGGACACCAGCGTGCCGCCCTACGACTCGCTCCAGACCTACGCCTACGAGGGCCAGGGCTCGCCCACGGGGTCCGTCAGCCCGTTGGACTCTCCCGGCACGCAGTCGGAGCAGGATTACAACTACCTGGACGAGTGGGGGCCCGAGTTCCAGAAACTGGCAGAACTCTACGGAGAGGTGGAGTCGGACGCGACGACCTAGAGCGCGACTCCGCTCCGGCTCAAACCAAATCTGTTTGAAATCCGCTTTTCGAATTTTCGGTGATATGAACAAACAGAGATGCTTTGGAACTGGTCTGGTGGTTTTCAACTTCTACTGTTGAACTGAAAAGACTGCTCGGTTTTTCTTTTCCTTTCTTTTTTTTTTATTTCCAAGTTGTCGCTCTGGATCATGGGTCATTCATCTGGAAGTATTAAATCAGATTTTGAGATGGAAGAACAACAATATGGGGGAAAAAGGAAAATGATATTTTCCTCGGTGTATATTTTTTATTGCTCAATAAAGTCCTGAAATCCATATGAGTGGATATGTGAAAAAAAAAAAGAATGGTACGTTTTGTCTTCTTCCTCCGAGTGTGGACGTACAGCGCTGCGTGCGGTTCAGATTATCACGGAGGTGTTTACGGTTCACCTGACACCCCCAGTCACCTGTGTGTGTGTCACCTGTGTGTCGCCATTATCTGGGAAACGCTCAACAAGACAAGTCGCGTATGGAAATCTCCACGACGTGAGGGTGTCGAGGAGGAGCGAGGTAATAACATACAACGTGGTATCGTCTGCGTGTAATTAATACTGCAGGAACCACAAAGACAAAATGCAACCTTGGTATCCTGACCCCCCCCAGGGTCTCCTCACGGTCAACTCTCCAATTTATTAGGTGTTGGCGAGTCTATAGGAGCCGCGCTCTCATTAATTTGCTCGTGCGTGACGCTTTTTTGCAATGGGACCGCTTCGGGAAATAGGTGGGGGGGTCCAGGTGGTGCGGGGGGGCTAAGGTGCAAGGTCCCAAATTCAATACACAAAAGATCCGAACGCACAACCGTGACAAACCGCGAGACAGTAAACTTGTTAGCGAGCGCCGCTTGTGTAATTTTCAATTTACGGCGATGTTTCGTGATCGTCTTAAATCTGCGAAGGGAAGAAGATTAATTACTGCGTTTAATTTCTCCGTGGGGTAACAGCGACAGTCTCTCTGTTTTTGTAATCCGGCGTCAGAGAACAAATATTTACACACAACAACAAACGCTGAACTTTCATTTTGTGCCATTCAACACTTCGTCCCCCCGTCCTCACGCTGGTTCACGAATGCTGTGGACGTCTCGCCGTACTGGACCACATGTTTTCAGATGGCGTTTCGAGAAGCGAAGCCTGAACGATTTGACCATCGGACTTGGGCGCGGCCGCAGAATCTATTATCGTCCTCTCCTTTTCATCCATTACATTTTTTAAAATTTTACTTTATTATCCGACTCTTCAAACGAATGCAGGGTGTCTCTGTAACTGCCGTTTCCCTTGGAGATGCCAACACTTCCTGACGACGGGGTTGTGTTGAAACAATTTCAAGTAAAAACAAGAAACTTTCACGGGAGTTCTAGAAATTAAAACGACAGGGGCCGGAACATGGATGGTTCCCATCATACAACGGGTGAGCACCAGAACATCCAGACCCGCAGCTGTTCTGGTTCTGTGACCCGGATCAGGGCATTGTCATGTCTGGACCCTGTCGTTGTTTCTCAGGCAAACCTCGGTCGGTATCTTTATCTTTTTAGTGTGTCCATTAGTATTTAATGAACTGTTAGAACCCCGGAGCTCACGATTTAGAAAAAAAAACAAAACTTGATGGCGTTCGAGTCGGCGGGCGTGGCCCCCCCCCCTCCAGGGCAGGAAATGATTTGCTCCCTCGTAAACGCTTTGGTCACATGATTAGCCGGTTTCGCCACGTGTAATTAAGGATCCCATTCGACTCAGAAGACACTGAGTGTGACCCTTGATGGGTCCTGTGGATTAAATCCTCAACTGATGCGCCGCGTCCTTATCTCGTCTTGTAGACGTGCAGTTGGTGCGAAACATAAATCTTGTGGTGAATTACGCTTTTTTGGGGGGGGGCAGGACAAACTAATCTCCCCGCAATTAGTTAGTTGTCAGGTAATTAAGCAGGCGTGACACTTCGAGAGCACGCTTGAGGCGACGCCTCCGAGCGAATAAAAAAAAAAGAAGCGGCGACGAGTTTCCAAATTACGCTTTTTGTGCACAAAAAAAAAAAAAAAGGTGAGATAAGTGTTGAGACGGCGAGAGGTTTACATGGATTAAACCATCACCCGGCGAATAAAGATTTCTTCTTTATGGAGCCACAATCTATCAAAGCCGTGCCCATATGTTTCCCAGATAAGGCGGGGGGGTAATATCTCACGGGCCGCGCGGGGATACGTGTTGGTGGAAATGGCTCCCCGGGTTTTTATCTTTTGTCAGAAGAAGCAGAATGGGTTATCTTTGAAAATACTGAGGCGGTGATGGTTCTTCTGATGTTTTACTGTCTCCTTCACCCCCAAACACCTCGTATCTTTCAGCGGGGCGGCGTTTGTTTACGGCGAGCGCCCGCTCACCAAAACAGCTTTAATTGCACTTTGCATACAGGGTCGAGGACGGAGGCGGGCGAGGTGTGCGTGCACGCGGGGTGTTTTTACATTTTTCGTGTTTTGTTTTTTTTTTCTCCCCCCCGCCATCTTTATTTTTAGCGGGTTGTGTAAGCTCGGACCTCGGGGGCCAGCGGAGGCAGCTGGTGCCGGTTTTCTCACCGTTTGAGGTCAGAGGCTTCTGAGGAGGTTTGAAGCTTTCACGCGGCGCGCGGTTTAATGGACGACGGCTTTGCATATTATAAATGTTCATGACTCTGGAGTACGTGAAGGTGAATTGGAAATAAAAGATCAAAGAGAAAAAAAAAAAAAGGTCCTTTCAAATTCCAGCTCGCGATCATTAAAGGCTGCAGGTTTGTTTGCTCTGCCGAAGTTGGGATTTCAACTTTAAGGCGAAGAGTGACTCGCGAGCGTCGCGTCCTCGTGACAGCTGAGAGGCCATTATGGCAAAACTGTACGCCTGTGAATCCAAGCTTTGATAATGAGTCTCTTCAGAGAATGCAATCACATAATTTGGATTTTTTCACGTGCCTTTCTCAGGGAGAGAGTGTGTTTGGTGGGGGTGAGGTAGCACATTTGCTGATTAACATTTGTCTCTTCACCAGCGATTCTTAATTTCCAGTGACATTAGAAGAACTAACAATGAACAAGTTTGAAAAAAAAAAAAAGAAGAAGAAGAAGAAGAGGGGGAGTTGAGAAAAACTGCAGCATCAGTGCGACAGCTGACCTACATATAGTCTGGAGAGTTGTGCAGAGGGGGAGCGGGGACACGGCGCCGCCTGTGACTCACACATCGCCAATCTGAAACCTCGGCGTGAGACGGACTCATAATCCGCGTGGAATTATCTGTTGGCCACGACCACCTGGATGTATATGACTTTAAACATAACCGGCTTTAAAATACTGCGTTCTGATGCGGCGGGTCCAGAAGTGCTGGGCACTGACGGCAGCGCAGGTTTTTGTCTTTATGAATATGTATGAGTTTGACGTACGCAGTTGACGGTTTAGCCTCGGACCGACGGCGGCCAAAGACTCACAAAGCCTCGTGAGGCGCAAATTTGCATCCGTTAGGCGGCATTTGTGTCCTGGCGTATCTCAGCGTAGCACGGACGGGTTCCCGTCACGTCCCTGTCTCTGCACGAGCGGCGGTTTGGCGTGGCGCTCCGACGGCCTTCATCGCTTCAACACACACACACACACACCCCCAGGCTGACGGAGCGCTGACCACACACAGCAGCAGGGGGCCGAGCCCAGGCCGGTGTTATAACACATGATGAAAAAGAAATAAATAGTGCGTCAGCGTCAGTGCAGGTGGCGACGGGCCACAGCGGCCAATTCTGTGTCAAGTCCTGGATTCTGTTTATGCTCTAATTAGTTCCCGGCGTGGGCGTCTCCTCTCATAACATCAAACTTTTTTTGTTGCTTTTTTTTTTTTATTAAGAGAAAAATTCATTCTCTCAGACCTCTGTAAAGTTTTTGGAAAGTTGGACCCTCGCAACTGCTGCTGTCATCTCACATCCTAACCTGCGTCTTCTTCGTTCTACGCGGGAAATGTTCATTATAAGATTTAACCGACTAATATTCAAATTCCCCCACATTAATGTGTGAACTTGAGCGCCGAGACGCCCCGGGATCCCATCCGATCCGAGGCTCCGTGTCGGGAACCGGCGGTTAAAAAAGCCCAAACATTGTTCTGGAGTTCCTCCGTGAATTCGTCATCTTTCTGAAAGGACGCGTTAGATCCGAAAAATGGCTAATTCATGAGCGATGGCAGCTGCGAGCAATTTTCCCAGCTCCTCGCTGATAAGAGCGCGGCGATACCTTCCCCACTGTCAGCAGCCCCCATAAACAAAACAAACGATCACCGCGGGTGCATTGCAAACATTAACAATTCATCTAGGTGCTCGGGTGCTCCCCGCTGTTCTGACGGGCGGAAATCACGACGGCCTAAATGATTAAGTGTGATATAAGCCGCACACATGGAATCGCTAATGCGTGAAAACATTATTCCCGGTGCCCGGTGGGTAGGACGGCGCCGCACCGGCCTCCAGACGAGCCGCGTTCTTAACTCGATAACTCGGGCTGCGTTTAATGAAACATCTGCGATGGGAGGTTCCCCACTTGTTACCCGCGGAACGCACGCGGCAGCTCCTCAAAAGTTCCTTCAGAGCTGCGGCAGGTGAAACTTTAATGCGACATGGAAAATAAATGATGCATGCCGTAAATCATGCGAGAAATAATTCACACAGTAGATTATGTGCGACGCCACCACCCCGCGGGTTTTTTGATGGATGGTTTCTAAAAGGCTGGGGTTCCAGCCAGGAATCATTCATTTGAAGGAACCATTTACTAATTCGTGAAAAAAAAAAAAAAATACGATCAAATGTTTTTTTTTACCCCGAGTACCTGCTGGGCTCCACACTCCTCTGCCTCGCAGGGCTCAACAGGAACTGGGCAACTCAAAAATGAATATTTAAATAAAAGTAAATGGTTAAAGTGGAGGAAAGTTTGCCAAATTTTACCATTTAATCTATTTTTTTCCTCAAGAAAATCAAACTCAGTCAAAGGACGGTCCAGCCAGAGGAGAGTAAGGCGTTTTGTCTGCCCTGCAGCTTGCCTTCTCAGGCAGCCTTACACAAGTGGCTGTTTTTGTTGACTTCGTAATTAATCACGTCATCTTATTTTAAAAGCTTCATCGCTGTAATCGAACTCAATCATCACAGCTGTGGTTACTCAGCACTGGTCAGGCTGGTTTGACCCGCGCCGACTGAAGCGGTTCCCGGGTCAGAGCCGAACGTGGCACCGCACGGCGGCTAATGGCCCGCTCGTCAACGTGGATGAAAGAAGTGGGGTAAAAAAAAAAAAAAAAAGCTGCCGTGAGGAGGAAGTCCTCCTTGAATCGTAGCCTAGTTGGAGTAGGCCAAAAAAAAAAAAAAGGGGGTTTGATCGTTCGCCCATTTATCTCCTGCAGGAGAGGCGGGGATGTGGCACCCTCATGTTCATCATCGACAGGTTTGCTTGGGATGCCAGGTGCGCTCATTTGTCTTTGAAATAATTGGAAATTAAGAGGATAATGAGGTCTTCAGGGAGACGCCAGTGTGAGGGACAGAATATATAAACCGCTTTGATTCGCCTTCACCAGAGACAAAAAAATCCCCAAAAAACCGCCTGCGCTCGTGAAAGGAGGCGCTTCACTTCCCATTACCACGCACGCCGACGGTCGAGTGCTCTTCGCTCTCGTCACCGCGTTTGCGCGTTTATTTAAATGCTGAATTACGAGCTTCCTCGTGTCGAGGAGGAGGAGGAGGAGGAGAAGACGGCCGTCTTCATCGCCGGAAGGTGAAACACCTCTCTGCAGCGTTGCTTTTCAGGGCTGCTTCTCCGTCCCACCAGCTACTTAACAGGTAATTGCCTCCACCTGGTGTCTCAGGAGCAAATCAGTCACTGATAAGAGAGCTCCAATAGAAACGCAGCACAACCTCCCAACCACCACCCCCACCCCCACCCGGGCCCTGCAGCCTGTCATTAAGGGTGGAAACAAACCAAACGCTCCGGCTCCCGTTCAAATTCTGCACGGCGACTCCCGCGCACGGAGCGTGCTGGGATGTGGGAGCGCCACAGATATCCCAAATTCAGGAAGGGGCAGGGGGGGCGACTAAGCACAATTACAAATCGCAGCTTTTATCGCTACATATCTCACAGTAAACCCGTTTGTGAAGCGCTTCATTGGCCTTTTTCACGACTACATTTTGACAAGGGAAGCAAGGACGCACTGTGACGTACTCCGGATGCAGCGCTCCGGGGGGAAATAGGACATACGGAAATCACACGCCGGATCTCGTTTCCAGCGACTCTGAAGTCGACGCACGGCGGCTGCCTCGTAGCAACAGTCGTCTCCCAGCTGACTCGGCGAATCTCCGGGGGAAGTTTATTCAATGTGATGCTGGAGAAGGAAATAAACAAATAAACGCTTCCGTTATCACTCCCACTGTTTTTCTCTTTACAACCGAAAACGAACAGATTACACACCGTTCATGTTTCACGGACAGTTTGGGAGGTCGGCTGTACTTTCATTAAACACAGTAAAAGAGACGCTTTCAACACCAGCCGGGCCCACGCATAATATAATAATATATAATAAGGAGCCCAGGGACACATTTGACCACAGTTTGAAAGTACTTTGCTTATATAAGGGCAAAATTATTTAGCGAAACGCACCGTGTAAGCACAAAACATATCAACATAATAAAGGCCCCAACTGAAAGTGGGGCATCGGGATGAGTTGGTTAATGCAGACGTCACCTTAACGGCCCAATCATTTCACTCTATAATGAGTTTTTTAAGGCCACAAAGAGTATTAACTAATTAAATCGCCATATGCCTTAACCTGGAGTGTGTGTGTGTGTGTGTGTGTGTGTGTGTGTGTGTGTGGAGGGGAAAAAAAAGGCGCCTTCTACGTCCGGGCTGTCGAAACATCCACGCTGCGAGACGAGAACCCCCATGAGGGGTGGCGGTGCATGAAACCGACCACATCTGTGGCGGCAAAATCGACAGGGGTTAAGATCCCCCCCACCAGTTATGACCACCACTTATCACATGACAGAAGTTCAATACATGAGGGAAAGAGCCGCTAAATAAAAAAGCGTGAGACGCAGCGGAGAAGCTCCAGAAGCAACCGAGCGGCTGTGTGAGCGTCGCGTACGGTATAAAAACGTAAATACGACCATAACTGCAGAGGAAATTTACCACGTGAATCATTTTTTTTATCCTTTTTTTTGAAGTGAGACGATCGTGAAGGAGGAGCTCCAAAAAAGAAGTGTGGAGAAAACACCTCCTGCGCTGATAAAACAAAAAAATTGAAGTCTAAATGCCGCCGCTGTCAAATACACGCCGCTGCCGCCGCCGCTCGGTTCTATTCCCAGACCAGAGAGAGACAAATTGAGGCGTAATGGGCTTCAATATGAGCGGGAAAATAAACAAGAAAACACTGGGTCGAGGATCGGGCTGCATCGACGTAGAACCGAGGAGCGAGTCTGTTTGCGTGTCCGTATGAATCCATACTGGGTCTTTTTCTGGGCTATAATGATCCGCCGTGACTGATCAAAGATTCCTACATGTTACTACTCCATTTCTATTTCGGCGTGAGGGCTCTCATCTCGCCGGCGACTCGTGGACTCTCTCCAGAAGACCCGACGGCTGAAAAAATGCGTGGAAACCGACTCTTTTATCACTGCCAACACTCATTAAGCAACAGTGGTGGCGTTCGATGCCGCGCCATCTGTGCGTTATGAATAACATCCACATGGCGCAGCTGGAGCGGCGGCGGCGGCGGCTGTATTTGTACGTACGGCGCGAACCAAGAAAAACACAAACAGAGTCTAAATATTTCAGGGAAGCTTTATCCGGGGCTCTGAAGCTTTTTGTTGAAGCCGCGCGCTGACGAGCAGCGGAGCCCTTTTCATTTTCTTTAAAGAAATAGTAAACACTGCCACTGTTCCCCCCAGTTATATGTCCGTGGGAGGAGGTTTGATGGAAGAGGTAACAAAAAACACAGACTGTTTGTTTGTGTATGGCTTTTTATTGCTGTAACCATGACGACCAAGGTCCGCGGGCTTTAACAAAGCACCTACCTATGGCCAAAACCACAATGAGGTCCCGCAACCTTAACCTCGTACTCACGACCCCCGATGGCGAAGGTATCTGCACGGACTGTATCTGAGGGTCGGGGACTTTTCAGGGGAAACCGTGGCGAGAATACAGGACGTAAAATCGTGGACGGCGGCGGCGTGAAGCGCAGACCGTGATCCGATCATCTGAGTCGCTCAGGATGAGAACATCCGATTAAATTAATACCATTTAAGGGCTGGGCCTGCGAGTGACGGGACCCCGGTGACGTTCAAAGACGTCGACGCAAAAAAACCAGCGTTTCACATCTTCTGAGATCCGGCGCTGACGCTAAACTCTTTACCGTCCTTTGAACCTCGGAGAACATTAGCATATCTATAAGGAGAACTGGTCCAATAATGGCTACGGAGAGAAACGCCGCGACTCCTGCCGAGTTCGAACACAGCGGCGCGGTAACGGCCGGGAGCTAAAGCACAAATGTGCTCAGATACCCGCGGGCCCTCGTTGCGGCGAAGATTGAAAACAGCGGCGGCGCGAGTCCTCGCCGGGAAAAAAAGAAAGGCCTGTGGTCACACTGGTCTTAATGGCGCCGTTATGATGAGCGGCAAAGGGGGGAGCGTTTATCTTCTGAGACTCATCGACGTGAGAGGCTTCACCTGAAGGCCGAGCGACTTTCAGGTTTGTGTGTGTGTTTTTTAAAAAAAAAAAAAAACACGCAAAGTGTTTGAAAACACAACGAGATGCACGTCAGCTGATTTTTCAGTTTCGGCGCCCATGATTCTCGACATGTGAGCTGAGAAAACGCGACACAGAGGAAAAACAGGAGCCGTGTTAAAGATTTCACATCACGCCCGGGTTAACACATTTCCCGATCACAATCTCAGTGATTGGGGGGGTAGTAAATAATGAATTTCACACGGTTCTTTTTAAAGAGCTGTTTGTTGAAATCATCCATTCACTCTTATCACACGCCCAGAACGAAGGGGGAGGCAGCCAATTTACTGCCTGTTTTTTTTTCCTCCTTCTTTATCTGCAGGAGTTTGATTCATGTGGCGTGCAGGACGCAACCGCCGAGGTCAGCAGATCCAGAAATGTCAAGGTCAACACCAGCAAAATGTATATTTATATATATATATATATGTGTTTGTTTTTTTTAAAGAAAAATAAATGTCTCAAGGTTACAAAAAAAAAACAGAACGGGGTGTTCAGAGATACTTGAAAGATACAGAAGAAGTAAATCTGACCCGAGCGTGCTGGACGGAAATGAGACCGTCTCGCCATTTCCACAGCAGAACCCCGAGCAATAGCCTGATGTTATGGGCGGTAACACAATGACCACGTAGTGACGCACAAACCACGCAGATGGCGCTGAGTTACGTGGATCCGAAGGCCCCGTGATGCTCGAATAGCAGCGTGGCGCCGCGGGCTCTTAATTCAGTCTGCTCCAAACAAACACACACACACACACACACACACACACACACAAAGAAAAGAGTATTTACATCTGTCAGTGTTCTTCATACTATTGTAACACTATTGTTATGTGTATCTGAGGGCAGAGGTTTTCACACTCCATTATGTCCGACGGGCTGTTCAATTTCCGCGGGACGTGCGGCCGCGCGGTGTCGTATTTACGTGCGGTTGTAGGAACACGGAGCCTCATTAGAGCTTCGGCGCCCTCGGCCCGCCACGGTCCGGTCCGCACACGCACACACACACACACACACACACACACACACACACACACACACGACCGCCCGTCTTATTATACCTGCCTGCCGCCCACCTGAGCACCCCCCCCCCCGGGCAGCTGCAGTCAAGCTGTTGGAGATCACGGGCGACAGGGACCTTTTGTCCGTCCGAACATCTGCACGAGGTCCGGCGCCGCCATCTCCCGCCAAAACAGGATTTCTGTTTCTTTTCTTTCTTTCTGTCTCTCACCTCTCTGCTCTGCTCTTCCTCTCCTTTTTTTTTTTTTCTCACCACCCATACGTGAGCTATAAATAACCACTGCCTCGCCAACCTCACCTGAAATTACTCTACGTTTTTTTCCCCCGACCACCTTTTATATATATATATATATATATACACACACAGTAGATAGATACATACATACATATATATATATATTCCCTCAGGCTTTGTAGACGTATTTTTCCTCTTGCTGTCTGGATCCTCTCCTCAGCCCCCTCCTATGCCGACTCATCTCTCATCTTCCCTTAAGTACTTCCTACCTCCCACCTTTCCCTCTCAAACAGAACCCCTCCTCCTCCTCCTCCCTCCTCCTCCTCCTCCTCCTCCTCCTCCTGCGTCTCCTCCATTGCCCTGCCTGCAAAACTAAAGCTGTGGTCCTCGGAGGGCGTTGACTTACAGTACAGTGTCTTCTGGTGCACAGAAAGATGCAACATTACCTCAGGTAAATTGTAAATAAAAAGGAAAAGGTCCATTGCTGCATCACGATTGGCCGGAGCGATCGGATGTGTGGTGACACGCCCCGCTGGCGTGACGGATCGTCGACGCGACTCGAGGTAACAGATTACTGGTGACGTGAGTCCCCGGGATGTTTAAGGTTTTGAGATGTTGATAATCTTCTTCTGCTTCAAGATAACGGACGATGTCAGAAGACGGAAAAATAATCAATCGATTGTCAACACAACTGGTTTGTCGACGCGGTTGCGTTGTTGTGACCAGCAGTAGTATCGCCTATCTCTGCTACAGGAGACCGGTGCTGCAGTTTGTACTGGTCCAACTGGTTCTATGCTTTCGGACCGTCCTCCCACCTCCCCCCGCTGCACCCAGATCAGTTTACACAACGCTCGCACACTCACCCGCTGAAGTGCCACATCGCTGAGCGCCAGGCCGCGTGACTCACGTAATCAGGCTGATGTCAGCCGCCGTCTGACACCGACGCCGAGTTTGTTTGTGCGCGCGGCGGGCGCCACCGCGGACCCAACCGTGTCATCGCGGCACGGATCCCGCCCGTCAACCCACGCCGAGCGCTCTCTCCGTGATTAACGACTGCGAGCGCTCCATCACACGGCGCGCAGCCCAGCGGAGGAACCCGTCTACTGGCGCTACATTGTCCCAGCCAATTACCAACTTGAGGGGTGGGGGCGGGGTTGGGCGGGGCGGGGGCCCCAAATTAATAACATCAACCCGCAGATAGCGGCGTGAAGAGAAAGGTCTATCCATCTCACTTCCATGCTGCGGTAATGGCAGCCAGTGTCTGCTGGTAATAGCCCCTATATGACGCCGGGTGCAGCCGCACGCTAATGAACGCCGCCATTTGCATGCGCGATCAGCTGGCGAGGGCTTCCATCAGAGCAAATTACTTCATCTGGAAGGAGCGCACCCTCCACCCACCTCCACCCACCTCCACCCAACCCCACCCAACCCCCACCCCCCTGACGAATGACAGTGTTTTGCAAATAAGCCATTATCCATCGAAGGCATAATTACGTTGTTTATGTCAGGGCGTTGCGTTCAGGCGTCTACCTGTGTGTAATTGATAGGCCGGGCGCGGTTCGCAAAGCACGTGGGCCGCGGCGCGAGGGGTGGATACCGGACGGCAGGCGCCACTCCACCAAGACGGAGGTGTGTGTGTGTGTGTGTGTGTGTGTACTATATTCCCTGTATGCACAGTACTTTATTTTTTACTCTTTACTGGCAGGCGCTGCACGTCGTCCAGACTCGTACGTCGCTAATCTCTTTGTCATGCTGGGCTCCATAGCAACGCCGCCTCCTGATTTACACACTCAGGATGAGATCACACACGTGTGCGGTGAAAATGTTGCAGGTGTGTGTTTGTGTGTGTGAAACCTCTCCCCCGAAACGACGGCGGCCGCTTTTTTTCCCCCCCGTTCGCGTCGGGCTCCGTGTGCGATCGTTCGTACTTTTCGCTAACTTTCACTTTCTTTCCGACTTTTTGCACGCCGACGTGTTTCACAGACGAGTCGGCAACAGCTGAAAAAAAAAACAAAACAAAACCTTTGAATTCATCTTTTATGCAGCGTGCTTCATCGCGGTGAAAAATGAGGAGAAGACAGAAAGGAGGAGGCGACGGTGATACAGTAGAGGGAGTCCAAAGGAGACGAACGAGAGGAATTAAAATAAAAGTCCGCTGTTCAATGGACTGTGGCTTCAAATACCCATAATGCAATGCAGCGGCGGTTTGAATCCGTGTGAAACGCAATATCCACTTCAGTGGTCTGAGTCCAAAGCGACCACGAACAGCGCATCCAATTTCTGCTTTCTCTCGAGGCCTCGCGCGCCGGGTTCTCTGGGATTTAAAGAAAAAAAAAAAAAAACAACGCGTTAACTCGTGGATTTTCATCAGACATCGCAGATTAACGTGTAAAACGCAGCGACTCAGCAGATTTGATTTGACTGTTCGGTTAAAAAAAATGAAGCGTTATCCCCCTCCTCATCCAGTATTATCCGCTAAGACGATTTGCAGAGGTACGCCCCGTTTCATACAAGTCGCTGCACATCCAGATGCTCCAGAAGATCCTATTAGAACCCCCCCCCAAAAAAGAACCGACTGCTGGATTAACCTGAGTGAAACCCGAGTCAGCAGCAGCGGCGCTGTTTACGCCTTGTTAACAGACACTACGGTGAAAATCAATGACTCGTCAGTTCATTGGGAACGCGGCGGCCGCGACGGCGTGGGAATCACGTAATTGGACGGTCGCGTGATGCGAAGTTGCTGTCTGTAACGCAACCTCACAACACTTTTTTTTTTTTTTTTTTTTTATTCAGCGTCTAAGCTTTAGTCTGTTTGTCGTCCATGGAGGTAATTTCCCTCCCTCCCGAAACCGTCGACTCTTCCCGTGTAATTCCGCGGCTTTTGTGATGTCCGCACGGCGATGCAAATTTTCCCGCGATGAAAAGAACATCTCTGAAAATGACTTCTCGTGGAGCTGGATTGCCTATTTTCACACGGCGCCAACACTGTTTTGAGAAAAACGTCAGGTTTTTATTTTTGTTCTCGCCGTGAAAAGACGGCGTTGGGTGTCGTTTAAGGCCACTCGTTCAATTTCATCCAGTCTGCAACGAAATTAACGTGACGCTCCGGCGCGTAAACATCTGTGTTTCGCCGCGCAGAGAAAAAAAAACTGACTTACAAGCGGCGGAGACGAGAAATTACAGGTCAGAATCCAGCATCCGAGCAGGCAATTAACAGCGCGGCGTATGCAAAGCGTGGCGCCCGATGTCGTGTGCGGGAAACGGAGTGAGGGTAGGAGCGCTGCCTCCGTGTTATAAACAAAGTGATAATACCCGGCTGTGCTTCACCTGCATTTAATGTCTGTGCAGGCAGCCAGATATGCTAATGCCACGCGTGTGTGAGGAGTATGAACAATTGCTCAGCCAAGCCCTTCTCCCTCGGGGAGGGTGGTGGTTTTTTTTTTTTGTGAACAGTTCTGCAGCCAGGGTGCAGCGAGCGCTCTGAAGGAGCGGGTAATTAAATGCAAAAAAAAAAAAAAAAAATGGGATTAGCGCGGCCGAATCCCGTTCCCGTTTCCATGTGATTCTGACAACACGGTGTGAGCCCGCCAAAGCCTGAGATGAAGAGAAGTGCTGTGTTGCACTGCAGTGCAGATTACATAAGATTACGACACACACACACACACACACACACACACACACACACACACACACACACACACACACACACACACACACGTGTCCATTTCTGCAAATATTTCCCGGCCCGCCACTTTTCCTCACCTCACCTTGAGCTTTTTGTCTCGGCGCTATTTCCTCTCTCTTTTTCCTGACAGGAGAAAATGGCGATAATGGCGGGTCACTTTTACGCTGAGGCTGCACTATCGCAGCCGGACGCAGAAGTAGTGACATAGTCACCACCACCACCCACCACCACCTTCCTTCCTTCCATCACCATCGTCCCCAAATAACCTTATGCTGCGGATGAGGACCAGAGCGATGTTAAATTAGCGTGAAATTCCTTTTTCCACAAACCTACTTCTTGTGGCACATCAAAGACGAGCGGGGAGCTGGCGAGTCGCCGAGGCGCCAGATGTGACCGATTACACCGGCGTCGCCCTCCGAGGAAGGTCACCGGCCCAAACGAGCGGCGTCCTCCGACTTCTTCCTGGATTGGACCGATGCGACCGCCAATCCATACGCAAAAACCCGCACAGCAAAGTTTAAGGTCGGCGGGAGGCGACTCATGGCTATTACAGGCGTTTTTTTTTTTTTTTTGCTTCCTCCTTCCAGTTGTGTGAAGTAACGTGCGGGCGAGAGGTCTGAAGTCATCAAAGCATATAATCAGTAATCAAAATCCATGCTGGCTGTAATAGCCTTTGCCTGCTGGTAGATTGAATTTGAATGAGTCATAATGACTGTGTTTGGAAAGCCTTTCCCGGCGCTTAATCACCTCCGATAATTAAGACTGCGCTCTTCAAATGTACAGACAGACATTTCCCCGAGACGCCGCGCACCAGAAACTCTCGGAAAAGCGGTAATGCGCTCGCTTTAGTCGGGAACGCTTTAATAATGGATCAGTCGTATCTTCTTCTTTTGTTTTCAAACTTTTGGGGTTTTTTGTTTTTTTTTTCAATCAGACTGTCACTCGTGTCCATGACAGCACACGTGCAGCACAAACACATAAACACATGCATGGGCACGTCACAGCTTGAGGGTGATCAATAACTTCCATTTGGCATTGATCACGTGCATAAATTTTGACTTGTCGTTGATGGCGGCATTTACATTTCTCGCCACGCCGGTCGATGAATAAAACAGCACTGGTGGTTTACATCTGCACACAAACCTGCTAGAATACAACAGAACAGGTTGTAGATTAAGTGTGTGTGTGTGTGTGTGTGTGTGTGTGTGTGTGTGTGTGTGTGTGTGTGTGTGTGTGTGTGTGTGTGTGTGTGTGTGTGTGTGTGTGTGTGTGTGTGTGTGTGTGTGTGTGTGTGTGTGTGTATACGTGTTAAAGAGGGTGACTGTCACTGCTGCACACTTGTCATGCATCGCGGGAAGACTGGTGAAACTGCCAAATGAGTGACATTCTTTAAAGACTTTTAAGGTTCAAAAAATCTAATCCGGGAGTTTTACACCGGGATTAAGACCATCGCTGCCTTAACGTGCCTATTCAGCCAGTCTGGCAGCGGCGCTGCAGGGGAACGGCAGCAGCTAAACCGGGATCCACTGATCTGAACTGTATTTACACGTAGAACACAATCATAAAGAAGCTGTTCTGCAGCTTCAGGAGCTTTTTATTTTATTTTTATTTTTTATTTTTCTCAATCTCGGGTGTTTTTTTATGCCGGAGCGTTTGTGAGTTCACTCACACCATCTTCACCGTCCCCGTGGATCCGGCTGATGAAATTAAAATTCGGTGAAGGTGATTCCGAGCACTTGAGGCAAACAATTACTGTACATCCCGAGCTCCTCTGTGGGAATTGGAAAAGATTCCACAAAGAAAGTTCAACCCCACCCCCGCACCATGAACTAAGCACCACCTCCAACCTCCTCTGTGCACCAAGGTCAAAACAAAGCAGGCTGAGTGATGCTTTCTGCAGGGCTACACCGCTCGAATTAAAAAACCCGTGGCCAGAATTGCCGGCCGCCTGACGCCACGAGTGACCCGGCGGGCTCCGCCCCCGGACACGGAGACGTCGATCCCGCCCATCGCGGCGGTCGGCAGAGGGAAAGCAGCGAGTCGCCTGCTTCCGTTTATTGCCATTGCATCCCTCGGAGGAGAGCTTTAATGAGCGATGGGGACAATAAAGCTGTGACGCACACACACACACACACACACACACACACACACACTGAGTACCAGGTGCTAGTGATCATACTATGTGAGTCACCGGGGGGAAAGAAATCCTTTCGTAGTCAATGGGTAATGAAGCTGTGGCAGAGATCGAGTCGAGAGGCACAGAGAGGCTAACAGTTCCCCTCAGGAGTCCGGGAAATCAGTGGCCCGCTGAACCCCGGTCCTCCTCAGAGAGTTGGGAGGGAGGAGGAGGAGGAGGAAGAGGAGGAGGATGGTGGCAAAGGCGGTTGCTCGTCAGGTTGGTACTCGTAAATGGAAACGATTGGCTCGCTAACTAGTTGCGATGTGACTAATTTAGGGCTCATATGTCCGCATAATAAACTCATAAATTTAAACAGCGCACACGGAGAAACTTTTTTTTTTTTTTTGTGAGTCCAGAGTTTGGATCAGACCGGGAGGCCAACACAGACCAAGAACCGGCTCCGTCATCAATCCCGACGGCGCAGCTGCCACGGCGTGAGAGCGCACAAGCATTCGCTGGTAAATGAGCGAAACGCCGTTCAAATTCAGGCCGCTCCTGCCGTTGACCGAGCTCCGACTCGGAGCGTAGTCATTCGGATCAGTCGGAACCGGCCAAGCTAACCGGACGGGGAACGGGCTTCCGATTCGAATAACTCAGACGCAGGAAGTGGAGTCGACCGGAGCCGTACGCGTGATCGGCGAGGCAGAAATGGAATTAATCGACCGGTTAAGTGCGTTGGAATAATTAACATGAAGATGTTTCCGCAGCTCCGGTTAATTCCTTCGCGCGGGTTAACAAGCGCCGGGGTTGTGGTGCATGGCGTTTCCGTCTTCAGGGAGCCGGCGCGAGGTTTTCCGATGCGGAAGTTGTCGAGATTAATTTGTCCGTCAGAGGGATCGGTCTCCCCCGCCTGCACATTTGACAGGCTTTTAAAAGGGGCGATGGAAAGGTACAATGAGCTGACGCAAACGGGGGTCGCGTAGTTCACCGCCACCGAGCAGTTTGTCGTGATGGATTCGTATCACCGCGGTAAAACTGAAAGATTAGATGAAGACGTACCGACACGCTGCCCCTTCACAACTTTTTGATGGATTTTGCCGACTGAGGGAAAGAAAGAAAAAAAAGTGCTGCCTCACTGAAAAATGTAGGCACATTAAAAATAACCTTACACGCTATAATGGGAATATAATTCGACATAAAACTGTAGGTTTTCCAATGTTTTAATGTTAAAGGATTTTTTTTGTTTGTTTTTGCTTGTGTGCGGCGTAATTCACAATTTTTAGAGAATTACCATGACAACCTGAAGTTTTTGCATGAGGAAAAACATTTCTCCTCCGTGTACTCTGTGGGGAAAAAAAAAACAAAAAACAATTAGCCACATCCTTAATTTCCTCCAGGAAAAAAGACACGGTAACAGTTTTCATGACAGCGTGTCCCAGTTTGACAGGCCTCCTCTCCGCCCCGCTGCAGCGTTCATACCGACGTTTGGTGGGGAGGGGGCGGTGTCATGGTGGTGGTGGTGGTGGGGGGGTTGAAGCCGGCGCTTCACCGCGACTGAAGCTCTTCAGATTAACATGGACGCAGAACGAGTTTCAACCTCCACCGCCAATTACGCGTACAGCCTCCTCTGTTCTGTGCATCGCCCGATTTAATGTGCAAATAATGTTTACGGCTCGCGTTCAAGGTTGCCCTTGACGACGCGTCCCGTTACGCACACGTGGCGCAGGAGGAGAGCGCACGTCTGCGCACGTTTTCGAAACCCCCGTCTTTTGTTGCCTACACCTAACCTCCCGTACAATTCGTGCGATTCTCACGAAACGCGTTCCCGGGTGGAGGCTCTTCGCATTCGAACTACAAAAGCTGCTGTAAAATGTTTGGCGGGGCACATCTGCAATGCAACCCCCCCCCATCTATAATAACTTGCTCATTAAAAAAAAAATGGCACGCACAATTAGAGCTCGAAATTCATGATCCAATAAAGTCAGAGCATCAAGCATGATATTATCTCCCTCTAAAGGGAAAGGGCAAAGGACACATATATTATCCATAGCACAGTAATTACCATGATGAGAGCAGACCAGCATTTTAATAAAGCGGAGATGGTAGTGCCTTAACGCAAGTGGTGATATATTCTAATAAAGCCTCACACACACACACACACACACACACACGGGGTGGGAACGCTCGCTATCCTGTCGTTTTTTTGTCCACTCGTGGTTTTTTTTTTTGTTGTTTCCCCTGAAAGCAGACGCCACGCCATCAGAGCGGAGATGATGTGAAAACAAGAACAACCTTTGAATTCAGGCGTACGGTCAATCAGCGCCAGGCCGGGGCGGGGAGGAAATTCAACGCTTCCTGCTTTGGGAGACAATCCGGATCGCCTCCAATCGGGCGAGCACAAACTATTCATCTTGAATAGATTTGGAGCGAGGGAATTGGCTGCAGGTGTGTGTGTGTGTGTGTGTGTGTGTGTGTGTGTGTGAGATCGCCCTGAAATTGTTTGGTTTTCCGCGGGCGTATTTCCCACCGGCTTAAACTCCTCAGCCCGTGCACGAGTTGTGCATGAGTCGCGTTTGATTTGTCCAGCGCTAGAGACCCAGATGTCAGATTTCCTTCTCCGAGCTGAAGAAGGGACCATATATATACACATATATATATTTATATACATGTTCCTGCCCTTTGCTGTATAACCAACATTAGCATTGACAGCTAATTACTCACTAACCCTCATTTAGCTTCTACTTCTTTCACTTCTCTGCTTCTGCAGAAGTTAGAAACACTATTTTTCTTCACTGATTAAAAGTTGGCGCTTTAGCTGCAGCATATTTCCAAAAAAACCGCCTTTTATCTGCTAAGCTAACACGGTTGTGCTTGTAGAACCGAAACCAGTTGTCTGAAACAAATATTTGTAAAGGTAAACAAAAAAAAACGCTGCATATTTTCCAGTAAAGTTTTCCCGAACCCTGACCCTGCCCACAGGTATTTGCTGCAGCAGTATAGTAGGTATTTTAAACATAAGTCATTTCTTATATTTCTATTTCTATGAAACAGGTATAACTGTATTCATCTTCAGTGTAATGCACTTTGACATGTTGCCTGATTACTGTGGAACAGACACCCACACCCTCCCCCCTCCCTCTCTGTGTAATGCCTTCATTATAATAATGTAAACAAAATTTATGTAAACCAATTACGTAAACGGAGCCTGCAGGAGGGCGCCGCGACACGTCTGACTCGTCTAATACCTGCGACGCTCGCAGTTCCTGATGTATTTCCTGGATTAACGACACCACGGGACACGACAGACTCAGATCTGCTGCTTCCTAAATGAGCTAATTTCATTCACCGGGTCTTTGCTGTGACCGATTATCCTCAGGCACAAGCGTTAAGATGACTTGTGTGTGTGTGTGTGTGTGTGTCTGCTCGCTCTGCAACTCTTTGGTCAAATTGTACTTATGTGTAGTTCAAGTTTAAGAGAGGGGTTAATGCAGGATGATCTAAATGCATAAGGCCGTGGGTTTTAAGTCTCGTCGCTCGCCGCAGACATATTGGTTTTGGTCAGAGTTGTGGCTTCAGCAGCGACGCCTCAGGGGACTGACGACATCCCGTTAAACGCACTAACCCAAGTTTGACGGGCCTGAAACTTGTCCAGGAAGCCCGTAGGCGTGAGGGCTGGTCCAAGAAGATATTAATCAGGTGACAGAGTGTGTCTGAACTGATCACTAACCTGACTGTAACGAGGCCGCGATGAAGGGAGGGCAGATGAGGTGTCGAGCTCCATAGGTGGTGCATGAGTCCTCCAACCAAATTAAAACCAGTAATCAGATTACAGTTACTGTTACTTTGACACTTTAGGGGAGCTGATACCAGTTCTCTGTGGTACAGCGGGGCAGGTTTGGTGGTGACTGACGAGAGCGACGCTTGTGCCTTGTTTTCTGCCTCCGCGTGAATTAAAAAAACAGACTCGACGTGCGGGTGCGGAGGATTTGGAGTGGTTGGAGGGCGCCTTTGACGGGGCCGAGGGCCGACCGAGCGCTCTGACGCTCTCCCAGCGAGGCAAGAGAAATGTAAATGCCTTCGGTAATTACCGGTGCTCGGCAAGAAGAGAAATAATCGCCGTGATGTAACCGTGTAGGCCCGAGTCCATTTTGTCACTCTGCTGAAATTATGTTGATCTGAAGAGAGTCAAGTCAAGGTGTTCCAGAAAACAGTTAACCGTGATTATTCACTGATTATCCAAATTCATTCAGCTGAATTAGCGCGGCTCTGTTTGACGCTGCCTCAGCGCCGCGACCCGTTTGGATCCGCGGTCGTCCTCGCAGACGGTGACACCTCCGAGACGTGTTACCTGATCTCAGGCGACACCTGTAAGATCGCTCTGCCGGTCGCCTCGTTGCTGCAGGTGCATGCCCTGCCTCTCAGCGTGGCCCGTGAGCGCTAACAACACTCTGGTGTCCGGGTCTGAGTAAGAGCAGCTCCGACACACACTTTTTCTTTTCCATTTTCTTTTTTTTTTCCAACCGGGAAACACGCAGCCTGGGGGCCGAGGCCTTTCACAGAGCTAAACCAACCTTGCCGGGGTGAGCGTGCAAGATGACTTTCAAAGCCAGAAATCAGTCATTTCTTTCCTTTCACGCGGTGAGCAAGAGTAGCTGATAACTCATTTCTGCTGAACGGCAAATTCCCTCAGCGCTCGAGACTCACGGAAAGAATATTTTACATAACTGGCCGTTGACAAGGTCAAAGTGTTCGCTGCACTTGATACAAACGAAGGGAGACATTCTTCAAGGTTTTGCTTTTTTCGACAGGCCGAGTCTCGCTTCGCGCCGTGAAGCCCCGTCTCCCCTTCAGCCGGAGAACCGACTGGGTTTGAAAATCGTCATCTCGGGGAAGATAATGGGAAACCCGCGGGGGTCCCGCCGAAGCCGGGAGACAACGCCGTCCACGAGTCATCATTTAGTGAGAACGCATGGGCCGCTGTCTTTTATCTTTTCAGCCCAGCGCCGAGGCCATCGAGCGGGAGGAGCGGAGAGCAGACGCTCTCGCGGCAATTTGCCACTTCGAAAAAAGCGACAGTGTGGGAGGAAGTCGTACTTTATCTTCTGAGGAATCTGCGATGACAGACATCTGCAGGTATTTTGGAGGCAGGGTTTAGCCCGGACACCTGGAGCGACGGCTAACAGCTACCGGGCATGTACCCTGCTCTATTTGTCGTTTGTGTTCAGACGCAGACAGTTGTACTACAGCTGTAGTCGTGTTCCTGCCTGAAAAAGGTAAAATCTGAGATTGTGGGTTCAGCCGTGCTAGCACATGGTGATATCCGCTGCGTTCAAACAGAGACTCGCTATATAACACAACATACGTTGCGTTTAGATGCAGAGATTCAGGTAATACA
Organism: Psettodes erumei; assembly: GCA_016785225.1. Classification (NCBI taxonomy): domain Eukaryota; kingdom Metazoa; phylum Chordata; class Actinopteri; order Pleuronectiformes; family Psettodidae; genus Psettodes; species Psettodes erumei. The sequence goes on from JAFBJZ010000351.1 coordinate 600,931, forward strand.
ATCAGACGGGACGGCCTTTATAATTGGTTCGTCTCCGTGGCGAGAGCCTCGGCACTAAAGGTGATGTAGTTAAGATCACAAACGACGACGGGGATGACAGCGCCATATTGAACGAGCCGCTTTAAAGCAATAAAGGGCGCATTGATTCGTGATTAATTCCCCAGTGGGCGTGGGAGAGGGAGTGGATATGCTGAGGCTTAGCAGACTGGATGATGCAAGCGAAAGGAGTCCTGTCTTCTTGCTGCGAATTAAAGCGGGAGAGAGGGATCATTCGTCAATGAAGTCGTCTTCCTGATTGAACTTCCGCTAAGCCTGCCGTGACAGCGTGAGGGCGTCCGCGGGAGGATTTTCCCTCTAAGCGCTCAGACGGCGTTCCCGTTGGAAAAGGAACGACAATTAGCGGGAACAGGTGGAGTCTCGGCGGCTGGTTCCCGACGCTCCGCCCGGCGACCGACTCCTGGCTTCTCATCTCCCGCAGAGATCGAAGCTGCGACCCCCTTCCTTGCGAGATGGTCTCTCCGAAACACCGAAGCCCCCCCGCCGAGCGAAGAGTAAAGCAGCCGGGCTTACGGCTAAACCTGCTTCGTTCAACCTTAGCTGTGTCTTTTCCCATCACAGCACCATGTGGCTCCTCAGCACGTCCATCTTGTACGTTCATCTCGTGCCTGCTCATTTTATTATCTCACGGACCCCCCGCTGCCCCTCACCGCCAAACACCCCCGCATCGGTTCGTTGGGTTTTTTTTTTTTTTTTTTCTCCGGCCAGATAATTCCACATTTATGACTTATTCATCACATAAACAGACACAATTCAGACAAACAGATGCTCGAGCAAGCACTCCTCAAACACTCCCCGGTTTGCAGCCCCTCATTGCTCATTTAATTGGAGCTCCTCGCTCCGAGTGTCATCGGGTCAGGCTCGAGGATCCCACATCCGCAATTAGCCCGCGACCGTTCGCGGCGGCTATAACTCGTCACACCCCCGTCACCAGACCCGACGGGAGCTCCGGAGCTCTCCGGCGGCGAGGTCGGGGTGACGTTCCAGTTCCTTCCCTCGCTCTTGACACGGCAGTACCGGGTGGTAGGCGCGAGCGCGAGCCGGCGTGAAAAAGGGAGATGTGATTGTTTACTCTGCGCGCGCAGTCGGATAGCTAGGAGGGCTTATCCTTATTATGTAGCAGGCGCTCCGACAGAGGCGGAGGGAAGAGAGGCCTGTTTGCCCTGGCTCCCCAGAGGGAGCTCTGCTCAACGGCAGCCTGATGGATGCTCACGCTTTTGTTCTCGGGGTTTTCCACAGGCTAACAGCGACGCTCTCCTCTCCGTCGAGCTGCCATCTGCATTTATGAGACTCTCTCTCTCTCTCTCTCTCCTTCGCTTCCTTTAAATGAAATGAAAATACACCTAGCAGCAGACTTTCCCCCGAAACTTTCGGGAGCGGGGGAGCCGTGCGTGGCATTTTAATGCGCGAACCGAGACGGGAGTACACGGTTCGTCGGAGTACTAAAAAGTTTTATGGGTGAAATTTTGATGTTCTTTGTGCTGGGAATGCGTAATGAGTGTTTTCCGGGGCTATCTCGTCATAAAAGCCACGTGAGCACACAGCAGCCCTCGAGCCGCCCGGCGTTCAGCCGTAATCAAGTTGAGCGTTGCAGTCCATAAGCATTTTGACAGAGATCTGTCGTTTTGGATGCGTCTACCCTCATTAATGAGCGATAATCAGACTAATGTGCTGCGTTTAAAGTCTTAATTTAGGAAGTTTAATCAAAAGGATTTTTTTTTTCTTATTCCACCGCTTCCGCTAATAAAAACTCGGGTTACATCAGTTGACATCCAAACAGAGAACGCAGCGTGAGTTTTCATAACGGGTGGTGGACGCAGTTTCTCCAGCGCCGAACTGTTACGACCAGAGACTGGAAGTGGTTTCACTTTTAATGAGACAGGGATGCGGCCGGTATCTACGCTGGGTAAGAATATCATACAGCTTGCATGTGAGACGGTGAGATGAATCGATAGGCGGGGAAGAGCGAAGACAGGATGTGACCAAAAATAAATCATCAGACCACCACCACCCCCCCCGCCAAAAAAAAAGTGGGTTTGCACTATCAAGATCTGCACTGGCTGATTAGAAAATCTGATAGCCTGACTCTGACATTTACCGATGATTCCTCCCCATTTCCGTTCTTCAGAAAATACAATTCGACCTTTAAATACTCAGTTGAACCTGTGAAAAAAAAAGAAAAAAAAATTGGAATGTGACAGCTGGTTAGAGCGAGGAACATCATTAGTTCCTCGCGGAAACGTCAGAGAGAGCGCCGCCGTCAGAAAGGCAGATGACACCACATTACAGCCGAGCACAGGAGGAATTAATTAGCACTTTCTTATTGTCACCCTCGACACGAAAAGTAGGAAAAGAGAGGAACATTAGGATCGCCGCGGATCAGTGGCTCGCTGATAGAGTACCCTTTAAATGCCTCTGAAACCTTCTCTCTCTACTGTCATTTCATAAATGGCATCGTTTGTCCAACGTGGCCACGTATGACAGACACGGCGGCGGGCGCTGGTCTGGCGTGTTAGGGCCATCAGGGAGACAATTGTGACATTTTACCAGTCGCGCAATCGGCGTCTGGGGCTCATCTGCCGCACGGCTGCTTCGCGGCGCTCTCACTTCGGGGGGGAAAAAAAGGAAAAAGAGATGCAAATGATCTCCATCAGCGAGGTGGTTGGGTGCAGACACGTGCCACCTCGGATTTGAATTTGCATCCGGATGCCAGCCGCGTGCGTCTCTCGCCGCTCGCAACAGAACGAGGGCGACGGCGCCTTCGACGGCTCTTTTTTCGTGGAGGGAACCCTGCTGTGGAAACACGCTGCTGTCTGTCTGCCTGCGTCGCGTTTTCATGCCCTCGCCAGGTTCATCGCGCCGACTGCTCCACGTCACGTTCCTCAGGAGGAGGAAATCGTCGAGCGAGGAGAAAAGCTGCACAACCAGGACTCAGACGAACTTCTTCTTCTCCAAATGAGGCGTCAGTTGCTTTTCCATGCACCTTTTTTTCCCGACTTTCTAGATGTGAACTTGAAAATCCAGAAACACAAACTGGGTGCGCTGACACCACTGAATAACGTGCAGCACGCCAAAAAGATCTCCAAATGTCTGTGATTGAATTTGGCTGAAAATGCTTCAGACGAGTTCATGTACCATGAACGCTGCGGGATAAAACCCCTTCATTTGTAAGTTTTAAATCCGGCCAAAGTAAAAATCTTTTTGCTCCTACATAATTGAATACACGAGGTTTCAGTACACGGGTCCCCGTCTCTCTATATGAGCCTATAACATCCCGGGCTGCGGCTAACAAGCATCGCGGGTCGACCATCCTTATTAGCCTCAGGTCGGACACGGCTGAGGGTCGGCTCTGTGACGTGATTCGCCAAAGCCCGAGTCAATGTCGGAAAAGTTTCCGCTCGGCACGCTGACGGACCTTCCTCGTAAGTCCAGCACGACACGGGGAGAGATCTGTCAACTGGTTATTTAAATGGAAGAGCGGATAAGTCCGACAGAAATGTTCATCTTAACAAGTCGTCCAGATCCGGACGGATGAAAAAAAAAGGGCCGAGGCTCTCCAGGAAACTCTACAACGCCTTTATTCCAGTCGGCCTGCCGTAATTAGAAAGTTCAAATCGGGAAAATATAATTACCATTGAGCTTTTTATTAGATTGTTGGAGTGCATGAGATTACACTTTTTAATTAGCAGAGGATTTGCCCTGATTTAATCTGATCTTGGCTTTTATTGATGTTATTCTTTAAAAATTGCCCACATCTTAAACTGATTAGCCACAACTTCATAATTGTTGTGCTGATGAAATTCCTGTTTCAGTCCCGTTAGTTGCCTCGCTGTTGGAAACTCTCCTGCTTTTCCTGGTAAAGGACTCGTTGACATTGCAAACCAGGGGTCGGCGCTGCAGCTCGAGGGAGCGAGCGGCTGAATCCAAGCGTTGGCGGCGGGGATATTTGGATACTTCGGCTCCGGTTGGGTTATTTCACACGAGCTCTAATTCGCGCCGTGTGATTACGAGCTCCCGGAGATCACGCGGTGACTTCTAATGACTGCTGAGATCGTTAGAGGTTTTAATCCACCACAAATCACCTGCGCCTGTAATTCCTGCCCGCTGTAGATTGGCAAAGACGAATGTCTCCCGAGAGCAAGTGAACTCTTGATTTTGTTCACCGCTTCGCTTCCTCCCGCAGACACCTCTCCGCAGTCTTTACAAATGGAGGCGGTCAAGGAATTACATTATCGCGTGGTGTTCGGCAACACGCGGAGGTTGGGGAGTAATTCATTAATCAAATGCGATTCCCTACACAAAGCCGTTCCCCTCGCTAATAGGGCTAACGTCAGGCGCTGCCAAGGTGCAAGCAAGAACAGGTGACCGCGACAGTGAATTAAGGCTCGTAACGTTTGTAAAGTCAGCAAAAACAAAAAGTCACGGAAAGGTGACGCTGCTGGCCCGATTCCCACCGGTGGGGGAGGACAGAAGATGCAAGGTTTCGAGGAGACACAGGTGACAGCGAAACTAAAATCTTTTGCACACACATCGAACTCGGCCCCCGTGTTTCCTTTTGAGATGAAGTTCCTCGCCCCCGGGGGGCCGAGTCTGATATGTCGGCTCCCGGGTATCGCAGGTGACAGCAGCTCGGCGGCCGTAGAGACGAGCGAAGACATGGGGAATCCCAGCGAAACCGAAATGTGCCCCAGGAGGAGCATTTCAGATGCAAACGTCACACTGCATGTGGTGTTCCTGACCGGCTCTGTGGTGAGAGAAAGGCAACCACTGCACCTGAACAGGTGGGGAAACCCCCCCAGAACCACATCGAGGATTAAAAAGAGGAAGAGCTGAAAACAGCTAGTCTTTGGACAAGCCAATTAAAAGAGGACGACAAACAAGCGGATCGTCAGCTAATCTCGGTGCATTTCTGCGTTCGCTTCTTTTTTGGCATCGCCGGGGGATCACGCCGCGTGACATTTCCGCACGCAAAACAAGTTCACAGATATAATTACACAATCCGCTCTTCCAGTCGAGGCGAAAAAGACACTTCGGCTGTGAGAAAACTTCGCCGACTGCTTTAATAAAAAAAGAAAAAAAAAAGGTATTTTCTACTCCACGGCGAACGCGAGATGCTGTTTTTACATTCCCTCTTGGCCGGGAAGTGGCGACGAGCTCCGACAGCCTGACGGTGGGAGAGCGCGTCAGCCGGAGCTAATGTTAGACAGCAGCGCTGTTTCACACTTCCCCGCACTCTGCCAGCGACCCGCTGAGCAATCGCCTGCGCTGAACGCTGAGCTAAATTCGCCTCGACAAATTACGCATCAGTTTAGGGAGAGTTTATCTGGACGTGGCCGCGGCTCAGTTTATCGCGTTATTAGAACCGTAAACAAATGAGATTCCATACGGAGACGGTATCGCCGGGCCCGGGGATCATTTGTCAGCACCGCGGGGCCCACACACACACACACACACACACACATTGATTACAGGGAAGCATTCATTATGAGTGTGTCATGGTGTCAGCATGAGCGCTCCCTGCAGCCAGGTGTTTATAACCCTTCCTGTCACCGGGTGCTGCAGATTCTGGACGACCAAAGGCGCTCCAGCTCGAAACAAAACGTGGTAATTCGGTCGCTGCTCTCCCTCCGCTGGGTCGAGTTTGGGCCGAGAAGTTGGCGGTCAGCACGTTAATTAGTCGTCGATGCGTGTTTCCAATAAGCGACGTGGATAATTTGTGGATTAAAAGTCCTGCCTCCCCGCTACAATCTGGCAGCTCCAGGACAGGACCGTGAAACGCAGGGCTCCGCTGAGAACAAAAACTAATGGCATATGTTTAAGCATTTGCATCCCGCCTGTTGCTCATCTGGAATACATTCGTTAGTTCTTTCTGCGCTTTGGAGTTCTGACAGAACCGAGGCTTTTCCCCAAACACCAATTATTTTGGCTTTTTGTTGTTTTTGTTGTTGGTTTTTTTTTTGTTGTTGGGTATCCCTCCATTGTTTGTCTTCTGGGCATCCACGCTAACACTCCACCAGCCGAGGGTGCAAAAATCGTGACTTTTTTTTTCCCTCAGGTTAATTATGTTAAGATTTATGTACTGTCATGGAGACGCTGGCAGGTTTTCATGCCTCAGGATCCAATTTTGTACCACACTTGCGGATCGGAACACAAAAAAAAAACAAAACGTCCCTGTGTGAATCGGATCTACGCCAGGGGTGACGTGACGTGAGCTGGGACTCTTTCCAGCTGCAGCGAGAATGTAGCCACAGTGACATTAGTTTACTCGCCGTCACAGACGGAAAAAAAAAAAAAAAAGTGCATCTATATTCATATATGCATTCATCCGTTTTGGTGCTCGCAGGAACCGGTGAAGCCGCAATGGAAACTGCCGGCGGAGGGGTCCGGACTCTATCTGGACCGGACCAGGCCTCGGACACGGAGGCGGCACGGCTCAGAAGACGCTGGGATAAACACCCGCCGCTTACGGAGACTTATGGAAAAGAAAGGGAGGCGAGCGCAGCCCAAATACTTGTGTTGCCATGTGCTGGAGAGAGACAGAGGCGCTCCAGCGCCGGGATAAAACCCCGGGGAACCCCTAAGCTCTAACTGCCCCCGCTGGGCCTTTCTTGAACGTGACCGCTGCAGAAAGGGGCAGTGAATCACGGAGAGCTAAAGAAGAATTACCCGTCCGCGGTCCAACTCTATTTTTTCTGTTTGTGTGCGGTCGGTATTACCGGCAGAGTAATTGTCTTTTTCTTTATATCTTGAGCACGCTGCGTTATTTTCTTCAGGAGCCTGCCGGGGTGAAAATAAAGTATTCAATCGCCAATCTCTGGGAAACGCGCGCTGAGATGATTAGTATGCGTTTGCATTAGCATGCAGGCATTAACATTCATTTCATTGTGCCACACTGTCATAAAAGCTGATTTCTAATTGAAAAGGGGACAGGAAGATTGCTGCTTCTCTCCGAGAAAAAAAAAAATTAAATAAAATAATCGACACCAGGAGAAAGCAGCTCTTAAGTCGCTGTAATTGTGACTTGTTTGGAAGGGCAAAATGTTTAGCCTGAATGAATTTAGTTTGGGTGTTATTTGCTTTCTCTGTTATGCTGCCGTCTCAGCGGTACAAGCCCTGCGGGACTCTGATGAATATTTCAGTAAGAAATTTTCTTCTTGCCGGTCGGCCTCTCGCTTTCACAATGAATACAAATTAACGAAGTGTGAAATCCTGCTGCCAACTAAACTTATGAAATTATGGCTTTCACAGGAGCGTGCGCCGTCCATCTGTTCGGCGAGCGGCGGCGCCGCACCTCTTGGTTGTTGATCGCCGCGCGGCAGATGATGAGTTCAGGCGTTTTTTTGACAAAGACGCCGCAGTCTTGTGTGAGTGTTTTTTGTCGGTTCGAAATGGCTTTCCCCTGTTTTCCTCTTTCTTGTGTCAAAATTGTGAGGCGGAGAAAAAAAAAAAAAAAGGAAGAAAAGGGAAAAGAGTTAAAGAAGAAAGGTTTCACTCCAACAGTCTCAGATTGGCTAACACACCTCCACGCTGATATTCAATAGGCGTATTTCCTTAAAATTGGTCTTGCCCCAATTCTGCTTCTTGAAGGAGCGCACTTACTGCTTTTACCAAAGACCCAATTTCCCACTGAAAGGCATTTTTACCCCCCCCTCGTTTTTTTTGTAGGTAGTTCCCGCGTTTGAGGCCCCGATACGTTCCGAACTCCGGCGTGAGATACGAGCTCCGCGCTCGGGCTCTTTAAAGCGGCGTTAAGAAGGAGATAAGTGATGAGAGCGAAGCCCCGTTCTATCTGCCGGGGTCACATTGTCTCATTAATTGCTTATGAGTTATCGCCGTACATATGTGAAACAGCTGGGGGCCATTACGATTTGGTTGGAAATAATACCCCGAAGAGCTCAGTGCCGCATTAAGAGGGGCGCGTGCGTGATGCTAACGCGGTTGCGGATCAGCTGTGTTCGAGGTGGTGCACACACACCCCCATCATCCACACACACACACACACACACAAACTAAACGGAAAACCAAAATGTGCCCCCCCCCACCCCTCCCTCTCTTATCAGCGAGCACAACAAAGCAGGTGACTCATTAACATTCCCCGGCCGCCGCGGGATTAAGAGCTTTGCAGGTTAAAAAACGTGCCGTAATCAAATTATTCAAACGACCCTTTACTCGGCTACGACCTTCATCGCGTCGTTTTGGAGACAATTACACCGAGCGAGTTGTGCCTGAAACTATTCCATATCAGAGGGGGAGCGGGAGAAGATACCAAACACAAAACGTCTAAATGGGGAGTTAATTAAAATAGTTCCCTCAAAGACACACACACACACACACACACACCACCACCGCAGTAGATAAGGCGGGTCCTCACGCTGTGAAAGGGGCATGTGATATAATTTTTTGGTTTATTGCCCCCGCAGCAGGCTCGCTGCGACCGGGCTAACTTGAAGCCCGCCGCACCGCGGAGATTTTTTCTCTGCTCTTGTTGCATCGCGGCCTCGGTACCCGTAAAGCCGAGGGTCTGCGCGCAGCGGCGAGTTTCTTTCGCACAAATAATTAGACTCCCAATCAAGCTCGCCGAAGCCTCTCCCTCGTCAGGTGGAGGCAAACCGAGGCGGGCGCACAAGCCGGCTGCAACGCAAACGTTTTTGTTTTGTTTTTTGTCTTTAATCACGCATCTCCTCATCCCTCAACCAGGAAAGGTGTGCGAGAGTGTGTTTCCCTCGTGCGATTTGCTTTTGTGTTGCCCCGGGCACCTGGGGGAAATTTAAGGAACGATCCGCCGCGCATCTCATCACTTCCGAGCAGCGCTCCGGTCGGCCTCCAGGTAATTAGCACCGAGGCCTAGTGGGGGAAAGCCAGCGTGGGCCGTCATCGCTAGACATGATAAATATTGACTTAGTCATACTCTTTCTTCTGCGGAGTTAATTAAAGTGAGGATTGTTTATTTTTGCAGGGGCTGCCAACTTGAATTTGATGCCCTGTATTAATCAACACCCACCGTGCTTACTGTGTGTACGAGAGCCGCCCTCGCACTCTTCAGCGGGAAATAACCAGAAAGTGTTGTTTGTGCACGAACTTTTTTTTTTTTTGCAATAATTACGTGCGAGCCGGTGTTTTTTTTATTTAGACCTACAGGGTTGGGGGTATTTTTCACCTCCTAAAGTCCTAATTTAAGTTTTAAACTTTGGCCGAGGGTTGAGATTAGACTCGTTATAAAGTTTTGTCATGTAAAGTCGGCGGCGGAGGAGAAGACATGGGAGAAGCCAGGCGCTGATTGACATTCGCTTTCTCTGTTTGCTGTGGGAGAACGTGACCGAGGCCCTGACCTCCACCCTCCCCCGCTTTGACCCCAACCGACACCTCTGTGGATGCTGACACATCATTACCCTCCCGGTGCAGTTTGTGCGTCCGCTGCAGGTACAGGAGGTGTTTGCCTGGTGTCACGTTCGCTCGTTTTCATGTCGGCACCTTGTACACAACGTCGTCAGCTAAACGCACCGTCTTTGTTCTCCGCCCGCGCCGAGACAGCGAGGTGACAGCCCGACACGAGTCGTTTAACCCCGCGAATTTGCATTCATACAAAATGAATGGAGCAGGCGGCTCCGGTGTGTGGGGGGGGGCTGCAGCAGAGCCGACGAGAAAGGGAGTTCAAACGCAATCTCGGAGCTGCTCGGCAGCCAATCGCGGGGCTTTGTTTCCTCCTCGGGATCGTCAAACCGCGTCGCTTCGCCGTGTCTGTGTTTGCCGCTGCTGCTGGGTAATTGAGTCGCGCCGCTGTCACGGCGTGACTCATTGGCGGCTCATTATTCCAGCTGCCTCCCGAGGAGGAGGAGGTGGTGGCGATGCCGGCGTTCGAGTGCGGCCATTATGATGGCGGCGTACCTGGAGTTGTACATGTGGGGGGGGTGACAGCCACTCCCGAGTCATAAATGATGTACACGCATGTGGCTGAAATATTCATCAAAAACATGATACTACGCTCTCTCCTCCACATTCATAATTCACAGGGTCAAGCGATCTTTTTTTTTTTTTTTTGTTTCGGAGTTTCCAAGGGGTCCAGAAGATCCTGCAGGGGTTTGTTTCCACAAAGGTGAACGATGCGTCGCAATTAAGGGTGGACGTGTACGTAAACCCCAGAATAAAAGGCTTGTTTTGCAGGAAGTCATGTCAAGAAAACATCTGAAGCCCATAAAATAACCCATTTACCGGTTTAAACATTGATGGAAGCCGTTTGATGAAATAAGCGAGTCTTAATCTGGTAATTACGACTGTGAGATGTTTGAAAGGCTCCAGGAGAAGTTCGCACTGCAAGTTGTTGCAGATGAGGGAGAGCGACACAACCAATGCAAGACTACCAGTTTGAGCTTGAACTCCAGCTCTGATGGGAAAAAAAAAACGGTCGCCGCTCTACAGCAAACACTTTTCTTCATTTGCATCGTTTTGTAACGCGGCGCCGCTCTGCTGAAAACGGCCTGTAGATCTCCTTTATTGCTTGAGCATGGCGGCGCTATCTGTCCTGCTGCGTTTGAACGGCGCCGACGTACAAATGCATCGTGATGAAGACTTAACGTTGAAACGCCTCAGCCGGTACGAGAACCCAGAGATTACAATAGATTTTATTAAAGCGCCTCGTGAGGAAGACGACGTTTGATTCTCTTTGAAATGTTGCCGCCTTTACCGATGCACTGCTCCGTCCTCCATCGGTTACGGTTTACATTACAGCAACCCCACAACCACCACCACCACCCCAACACCCACCCACCCCCAGGCCCTCTGAAAATCCCCACCACCCCACCACCAGCTTCCTCATCCCCTTTAGTCATGCGTCATATTCTTCCCCCTGCAGAATGATTCATTTTTCATTTGATCTGGACACTGGAAACGGAGTTAAATCTCCAGAGAGTTTGCAGCCTGCCTGCCCCCCCCCCCTCCCCACACACACACACACACACACACACACACACACACACACACACCAGAAAAACTCAATTTCATTTGGTGGCAGATGTTTCTAAAGGGCCGCAGCCATTTTCCAGCATATTAAATTCATACAGTAGATCAATTGGGACTAAGTGCTGGATGAGTGATGGCTCCTATCTGACTTTTTGTCAGCGGCCATCAGCACTTTATTTTGTGATGTTGTATGTGCAGGTTGTCGTGTTTGATGTGGGGGGGGGGGTTTGCTCCTGGAGTCTATTATTAGAGAGCTGGATGCAGAGATAATGGAAGCGAACAGTCGAGATTAACGCGAGACCGCTGGACGAGGCGAGCGACTCACAACACGTCTCGCACCTCCGAATGTGACGCACAAGTCCGGTGGCCTTGTTTGCAAGGCAACAAAAGCGATACTGGTGAGAAAACAACAAAAAATAAATAAACAAAGAACCCTCCAGAGTTCCCACTGTTGGCAGGGGCAACGCTTTATGTTTGCCTCCGCAAAATTTTCACCGGTCCCCAAATGATATGCAGGCGCCAGACACTTAGATCAGTCACAGAACAACACGTCAAACATTCAATCACGCTCGAATGTATTTTTAATATTGAACGTCAGAGTTATGATAAAGAGTGACCGGGATCTCCATTTGTGCCGCTGACTGCCGGGCACTTCAGGTAATGGATATGAAAGTCGACGCTGGGGAAATATCCTCACATCTGAAGCCCGGTGCAAAAAAAAAAAAAAAAGAAAATCTCCCTCCTTCTCCTCCTTCTCAATACATTAATAATAACGCTGCTCGTACGGGGAAGGAAAAAAAAATCCACAAGGCTCCACCCAGAAGTGATGAACGCCCCGACCACCACCACCACCACCTGTGTGGATCCCTTGCCTCCGGTCACATTGCTCCTGAGACAGCCAGCCACCTGCAGGATTTCTCCCTTGATCAACTGCAGGACAGGCCCCTTTGATACCCCTCCACCCCCAGCCACCACCCGATTTCTCTGCCACCTACAACACCAGCTGGCACAAAATCCCCAGAGAGAAATAAAATGGAAGGAGAGGTGCGGGGAAAAACACTCAAAAAGTCCCGACGCTGGCAAGGAGCTTGTGTTTTGTTTCGCGTTGACCCGGGAGCTAACTAAGATAATGAGCGTGATCGTTCCAATGGCGGCGGGGTGGGGGGGGGGGGGGGGGGGGGGGGGGGGGCTGGATCCCGGCCAATCGGGGCTCGCTCGTTTGTCTGGCACGCTCCGGCCCATTAGTGGGAAGAGGAAGCGAGTCGCTATCACACAGCTTGTCTCTTTCCACGGGCTTTTTCTGAATGGCGCTGACGTTCTCCCCCACATTAGCGAGGGAACCTGGTGTTCCTGCCGACCCGGGAACTCATCCGCCTTCTCCCTGACCCAGGTGAAACCGGGGAGAGAGGGGACAGGAGTGGGAAGGAGAGAGGAGGTAAAGAGAGAGGAGTCAAAGCTTTCTCCGCCGCTCAGATGCCCGAGTTCAAACCGAGTGCAAAGACGAAGCAAAAAGATGAAGTCACTTTGCTAAACGCTCCGACTTTGGAAAAGCCTGACGTGCCCTCGGAAAGACCCGGGGACAGAAGAAAAAAGCAGCTCCAGCGACGGACTGCACTCCCAGAAGTACTTTGACCGTCTCCATCGCTTACGATAACGCCGCGCTGACGGCAGGTGCAGTCAGATCGAGCCGAGGCGGGAATGTGGTCTTTAAACTGCACGGGACGTTTATGGACCGGATAGTTATAATAATACAGTTTCTGTAAGCAAGCCCATTACCCCATAAAAAACACAGAGTTGTACAATAAAATGCAGAACGAAAATAAAAACATGCACACCAAGCAGTTTGTCAGCACATCATCTGAGATAAAGTTAAAAAGATGCTCGGGAGCGTTTGTGCGCGGTTTATGGCCCCGACGGGCTTTTTGAACGAGGCCGGTAAGAGGACGATGGCGGCGATCGCGACGTGATTGAGGTGAACAAAAGGCAAAGGCGCACCCGTGACGCTGTGCGGCGAATCTCCCCCGGAGTTCCAACGTTAGCTCGAAGGAAAGAAAAGTTTCGAGGTTTTGGCGCTTTGGAAAATGGTTATTTGAGGCGAGAAAGAAAGGGCGCACAAAATTATTATTCCGGTCTTTGGCGATGTCCTCCGGTGACTTCGCCCGTCTTTCACAATCATTTCCTGGAAACTGGCGGCGGTGACAACATTTTAACGGGCGGGTCACAAATTAAGGGCGCTTGTTAATCAGACCCCCTCGCACCAGAGCGTCACTCCTCCCCACGGACAATCTGAATCCTCATTTCTCGCTCCCTCTCCCCCTCACTTTATCTCCTCCTCATGCTCTTTTCCCGTCTCCGGCCGTCACCTTGAATCCGCGGACGTGGCGTAGCTCCGGTGGGTGGGTGGGTGTGCGGGATGTGGGATGCAGGGTAATGAATTGGGACCACGGGGGTCACGGCGCCACCGTCACCTCTTCTGGTGCGCGGTAATGAGCCGAGGTCACCGGAGAGGTGGCGCCGGGGCGCGCAAACCCGGAATGCTGCCGGTTTTCCGGAGAATCCTCATTAACCGGGCTTCGACCCCGGCTTCCGCCCCGGCCTTTGAGCAACGCACCTAACCAGAGGTGAGCAGGATGAAGCCCCCTGTAATTAGTGCAGCGATGAGCGTTCGCCAGCGACATACAAGGAACTTTACCCCGACGGCTCCGTTACAAGTTTGTTTCATCACTCGTTTTTATTTCGGGAACGGGAAATCACTGTGACTGATCATACGGCCGAACAGCTGAGATATTATTATCCTGTTTAAATCAGCTCTGTGATGTCTTTCAACGCAGGTGCTGCAGTTTTACATTCAAACCCGAACCCCGTTACGTTTTATGTTGGTCGGACGATCAATACGACTTTAAAATATCAGAAAATATCACGGTTACTGTTGCTCAAAGTGTGAAAAGACTTTCTGAACACTTAATGATTTCTCCTGGAAAATGATGCGAATTTGAAAAAAAAAAAAAAAAGCTTTTGTAAAAGAGAGAGCACTTTACTACATTTCAAAATAAGAATTTTTTTTTTTTTTTTTTTTCTTCAACGCCTCCCCCACCCATACCTGTCTTTACTTCAAGGGGTCTTATTGACGGATAATGTTATTTTGCCACCCGGCTTCGGCGTGAGAAGTGGCACCAGGGAACACAGGAGACCAGATTCCTCACGCCTTTCTTCTCCTCCGGCTCCACATTTCTTCACAGATGGAGTTAAATTATGCAGCACAAACTGTCTGGATACAACGTTCACAGAGACAGAGCGAGGGTGGGGGGGGGTCGTATAAAGCTCTCCCCTCTCTCTCTCTGTGGTAGGCTGGAAAAAAACATCTCAGAAATGTATTTGACACAGTGATAAACTGAATTCTCCACACCATCTATACTGTAAGAGTGTGTGTGTGTGTGTGTGTGTGTGTGTGTGTGTGTGTGTGTGTGTGTTTCTCCCATGAGCACACGAGTAGAAACGAGGTTTGGCCACACAACCTCTCGCCTGTCGCCCTCATCTCGCTCAGCGCCGGCGTGAGTGTTTTCCCAGATTAGACGATCATTACGAGGCCGACGTGATCCAATATGGCTCCTCGTCTCCGGATCTGCACATATGAAATCCCAAACCGCTCCGTCCTCGCTTTCTAAGGACGGGAGGAACCCGCTCCACGGCTCCGGATGAGCGCGAGAGGGCTTGTTGCTGCCGAGAAGTCGAAGAACAATCGCAAAAAGACGGAGCGATTATCTCCTAAATGTCATGTTTCCCTGAATGAGTCACAGCGGTAACTCTTTCTCGACGTGATGGCTACCGATAACAGCATGAAAATCTCAGCCCCGCAGCACATTTGCATTCTAATAAGCCGCCGACTTCCTGTTTGCCGCTCTGCTCTTTCTACTGCTGTTCTTTTTTTTTTTTTCTTCTTCTCTTTAACTTTCTCAGACGGAGAAACAAATTGCATCTCGGTCGAGACAGAGAGGCGATAATCTGAGCGTTCAGAGCGAGCGGTTGGAGGAGCTGACATTTTATTTCATACTTCACTTGGTTGGCTCGCAGCCGCACGGAAACGCGGCGCGCGCCCAGCGTGCGCTGTAATCCACGCAAAGTGTCTCGTGATGCTAAGTGGCAATCGGCGAGAAACTCGACCAAAAAGAGAAAACGAGAGGGAGAAGTCAAAAATCTACGCACGGCTACGTCGCTGCAGGATTTAACACGGCGTGCGGCGTGTCCTCAGCAGGAAGTCCTACAGGTGGAAATAATAAGAACTGCTAGGAACCAACAGGTGTAACAGGTTGAGGAAATAAAAAAAAAAAATAAATAAAAAAAAAAGCGGTGGTGCCTTCTAAGGGCTTGGGAGATCGGAGTTAATAAACAATGCTTCAACCTCAATTATGAACCGTAAACACGGGTTTTATGCTCGTATTAAAAGTCCCAATGGTCGAACTGAACAACAAAGCTGATTTTACAAAATAAAAGATATTTTTCTGCTGCTCATATTAATGTGACACGTGCACACGGGTCTTTTCCACATGTGTTTTTACCGCGTGCTGCGAGGCCAGGCTCCACCTTTCTACATCCACGCAACATAACAAAGCAGCATCGACGAGCAGGGTGGTGCCGCATCTCCGCCCCACGTAGACCGCTGCTGAACCGCTGCCCCGCGTTTTCCCTCCGCTCACCCCGACAACCACCCGCTGCCCGACCCGGCCCCCATCTGCAGCCTCCGCCCTCCCGGGGCTCCCTGAGCCATTTGCATCGATCACGCCCGGCGCGCTCCGTCAGGAGCGACGAAGCCAAAATAAACCTCATCAGTCAGCGTCACGTCCCGAAGTGGCGACGGTCACGTGACCTCTTCTGGGTCGACAGCGTGTGCGCCGCGGCTGGCTCTCCGGTTTGCGCACGCACACAATCTATTATTGTGTTAATGTGGTTAAGCAGTGTCGTTTAGCATACGAAACAGCTGGGTAGTTACCGCACAAAATGATTATTGATGATTCATTGCTCCGGCGTGTTAATTGCATGATCAGGGTGTGTGTGTGTAAATCTGCGGATGAACCGCTGGTCAATATTTGTGTGGCATGAAGCGTAAATCAACTGTGTGTAACTGCTGGGCCCTCGCAAAACTTCACTTTCCGCGTACGTCGCGTCAGGTGATCGGTGGCTTGTGAACGCAACGGCGATCGCTCGCGCTCTGGCAATTAATTATAAACTCGTGTTTGTTATGGCGATTCCAGACAAAAATAGGACGAGCGCGTTCGTAAATATTTAATTAAGCAACCAGGAAATTGCGGTGACAGTAATTACTGACGGACGGCAGAGTACTGCATCAGTGTCAATGAGCCAGGCAGTAAAACCCTCCCTGAACACCATCTGGTGGGAACATTACAGGGGCTGCGAGGGGAATATAACATTTTGAAATATGCTACATGTAATTTGTTAATTATTTAACTGAAATTTGACATATCCTTCATGTACACAACGTCAGTTGAATGGGCAAAAAAAAAAAAAACCTGCAAAATTAAATACGCAGAATAATGTGAGTTTATAGTAACAACTACGCAGCGACAAGGCGAATGAGTGCAGCATGATAATCGCGATGAATTGTGTTGTCTTCAACTGCTGCCGACTCAAGTGACATCACTTGAGGAACTTTAACCTCCCAATAACCTGCGACCTCACTTTGTATTAAATGAGCAGTGTTGTGCTGTAATGACAACAACAACAACAGCAGCCCAGTCTCCAGTTGTTGAAGTCCTGTATTTTTTGTTTTAACACAACACCAGGGGCTGCAGCTACAAAAAACACACACACACACACACACACACAGGATCAGTTCCTGTAAACCTGGTGGGGGGGGGGGTTCACGTGCCCCGCTGTTCTTAAAACACCGGATCCGACCGAGCACGTTGTAGCGCGGCTGACACTGCGAGTACACATTTTACAGTTTACAGCAGGGTTCATTACCCGTCGCACTGCGGCGGCCGCACAACGCAACCTGACAGACGCGCACGGCGGAGAGGAGACTCCTCGGGGGGAAAAAAACAATCCAACGCAAACACGCAGAGAGTGTGATGTATATACACAAACACGGCCGCGCCATGTTTGAAACGAGGACGACTCCTGAAGCTGCAGTCCACACCTGCGCATCGGCCTCTTTTCGTCGGACGCCACTTCCGCCCGGTTACCGCATCATTTACATTCCTTCTGCATATAGAAAAGTGTGGACGACACAGAGGCTGCAGCTTGGTCCATATGAACATGCGTATGAGGTCATCGTAAGGCCGCCCTGTTCAAAAATGAACCAGCGAACTCCTCGCCGGCGTTCAGACGTCATAGAGTCCAGTATTTAAAGTCTCCTCTGTTCTGCCGAGCGTCCCTTTGGGTCGGGCCTCCGACTTTTAAGTGCATCAAGACAAATGGCCTCTTTTCTGCCTTTTCATCCCGCCTTTTAATTCTTCGCCTCGCCCCGGCAATATATCATACGCGACGATGGCGGGGTCACCGCAGCGCTCGTTTGACGTCCAGGTATCCGCTCGTCACTTCCAGTGGACGAGAGCGTGTGCACATAAAGAGGTAGAGCAGTGACTGTATGGATAATGTGATGATATTCTTTTCCACGCTCAGAGAAAAAAAAAAAAAATCATCTGACAAAGCTCCTCTCCCTCTCTCTCTGTTGCTTTCTTCTCGCAGGGCTCTCTGAAGCGTGCACAAAACAGAGGATAAATAAATAATAAAACAGAAGTGGGGGAGAAAAAAAAAATCAATGAGCCACATCTAGACAGACACAGGCTATTTTCACCCAGATTGTTATTCTCTGTTGGTATTTACAAAACTTCCAAATACCACAGCGGGTCTAGACTATGAGCCCAATTATGGTTCGCCTGTTAAACCCTTTCCCATTGATTTCTTTTCAGGCTCCATGTGCCAGTCCTGATGTGGGTGTGCTGAGCCGGAATCAGTTACCCCGAAAGACTCCGAAATGGAAAGCCTTGTTTCAGCCTCTCTGCACCAAATTAGATTGCGTCCTTGTGTCAATGGGAGTTGTTTGTTTTTGTCGAGTTTCTCTTTGTGGAAAGGTCAAATGAGCCGGCCTAGGAGAGTCCCGAGCAGCCTTTTGTCACACATTATTTATGGGTATTCCACAACAGATGGGCGCAGCAACGGCCCCGGCTTATATGCAGTTGATGTAAGGATACAAGGCCGCTCCCTCTCTGCCAAGTGGCATTTCAGGACGGGTCACAACAGGAGCAAGTCCACCGGACCGCAGGACTATAAGGGGAGAAATTTATAAGAAAGTGCGAAAGAAGTTTTTGTGATCCTTGGGTACACAACTTAAGCAAAAATAAACAACACAATGTTGCTGCAAAACGCAGTTCGGTGCAACAGATGCTGACGGGATCTTTCTTCATTTTTTTCTCCCCTTCTGCAGCTGCAAGGGTGGTGGAATAAATCAGTGTCAAACCCGGAGCTAATGTGAAACACGTGATGGTCAGTGACAGCATGAGTGATGACTGCATTATTGAGCTATAAACTGCAGTGCCAATTTGACAATGGTAACGGTTTGCTTCCTGGACAGATTTTTGTCAGGCGTGAAAGGAAGCTATATGTCAAGCTGTGCTAAAGCTACAGGATGTGGTGACACACAAAAAAAAAAAAAAAAAGGAAAAAAAACGTCTGCGATCCCAAAAACGATCATGGTAATCAATTAATGTAGACATTTTACTCTCAGGTGAGAAGAAAGAAGAAACATGACATTATATTAAGATACTCCATCAGCATGACTGTGTGCCAATATCAATTTGCAGCTAATTGTGTTAATCTAGTGTTTGTGTAATAGAAATTCAATTGATGTGCTATTCGTTATTTTTTAATGTTTTCATGATTTGGCTCAGTTAGAACACATCGGTTGGTAATTTGATTTTCCAAGAGTGGAGAAAAAAAAAGTAAACGGATGCGTCATTAAAAATACTGTAAACACATTGTCTCCCACTACAAATTGGCTGTACCTAGAACAAATGGAGATTAATGGAGGAGTTTTCTTATTGACAACTTTTAGTATGTAAATCGAAAAATTGATTACATTAACAGAATTAATTCGCTATGAGCTGCAAATTCAGCATATTCAACTCATTTGTAACGGTAAATAGGCTCTGAGAGAAACATAAAGCTGCCTGGATTACATTTTTAATCAACACAATCAGAAAACAATCAAGGTTGCGCAAACTTGCAAAAACATCAAGACCGAAAGTGTGTGAAAAATTTGTTTTCCTACGTGGAAACGGGAGCTCGATGAATACATTTATGGTATTTAAGTTTCCAGCAGCTGCAAGCACTTCTTTATAGATGGCTTAACTTTTTTTTTTTTTTTTTCTCAGCGCACAAGCTAAAGCCACAGCCTTTTGCCCAGAAATAACCTGAAGCGAAAACTGACATCAAGCAGGATGCTGGGAGCGAACCCCAGTCCCGTGGCTTTGCGTGGTCCGCCGACCTCAACACAAGATCAGGGAAAATGTTACCAATGATGTTTCCTCCAACATCTTACATTTAGTAGCCTAATAACATAGTCAAATGAAACATGAAATTAACCAGATAATAATTATCCCACAACTTGTATTTGCATGGTCACTGAACATAACTCTCCCTGAAGATTTTCTGCTCACGTGGCTCCGCGGCCGGTCGTTCGCGCACCAGCAAACCCAGCACTCTGTCACAAATCCGACAGAAGCGAAACGTTTGAGAGGGTCAGAGCGGTGTCAAAATATTATTGCTTCTCTGCTGCGGTTTCTACTGCGGGAATCAGTTTTAATATTCTTTGTGGCTATTAAACTGAAATGGAGCCACCTGAGCCACCCGCCAGGATCTCGAATCTCTTGGAAAGCTACCGTGCGTCGCGTGGGCAGGAAAGAGATATTAGACCACGTAATGTTTTAAAAATCCCAACCGATTATTAGAGGAATTAAAATGTTGAATCAAATGAATCAAAAGTGCAGCTGCTCATTTGCAGCATGGCCTGGTCAAAGTAAATATATATATATATAAGTGGTACACAAAGCCCCGGTTTTCTCTGGCTGCCTGCTACACTGACTAAAACAGGCCGGGTGGTGGCCTTTCATCCTGGAGAAGCGGGTGGAGAGCAGCCCGCGGCGGGACTTCTTCGCCTTTGAACTGCAGCCGCGGCGAACGTCCGGCGGTTCCCGCGGAGCGACCCGGGGACTCGATAACGGAAGCTGGGGGGGAGGATCAGGAGGGTGTGGAGAGATTGAGAAATAAACCATACTGGGTTGCATGTTCGCAGGCCGATAAATGACATAAACCCCGCGCGCCAGTCAACATGCGATTACGGGTTATGGTAGGAAATAAAAAAGAGAGAGAAGAAGAAGAAAAAAAAACCCAAGAGCGAGAGGCCCCGAGAATAAAGATAATTATTTTTGATAAGGTGGAAATGGGAAAAGGGTAAGTTGATAAGCGCAGGCAGGGTGACTGAACACTGTTGACACTGCACAGCCGTAGCGATCGTGCCTCCCTGCAGAGGAAACAAGAGGATCCAGCTCTGTGCAACCAACTTTTCTAAATGATCATGCATCATTTTGAAAGGACCAGTCATCCTTCTATTTATATTTTATGGGAGGTCATTTTAGCGGAGTAGCGTGCGTTGACTATTAAGAAAGAAAGAAGATTAAATTTGCAGAACGGAAAACAACCAGTTGTAAAGGGAGCGTGCACAGAGCTGCCCTCACGCTGTACAAATAATGGAGCTATGACCCTGGAAATATTATTAATATCCAGAAGATTTAGAAACAGCAGTGTGGAAAAAAAAAAAAACATGGCTCAGATATAGAGCGGGTTTATGAAAGTGGCTTTTAAGGGAGGATGGAAGCCGCTACAACTTTTCTCGTTTGATGGAGCAATTCTAGCATTTTAGGAAATTAGCAGTTAGCTTAGCGTAGCAAACTGCACCTAAGTCGCCCATTACAAAGAGACACAACACATGAAGTAGCGTCTCATAAAACCACAACAAATCACATCGCTGCTAGGACTACACACCCAAAAACGAGCTAATGTGTAAGTTAGCTCAGCTAGCTCTTTTACCCTGCTTGTCATGGCTGCCAGCTAAGCTAACCGCCTCCTGATTTTAGCTCCTTACTCTTCTGAGTCATGACTCTTGGTCTATAGTTTGTACCAATGGAGTTTGCATATAAACTCTGCATCTTAAAGAAAAAAGCCCGTCAGTCTGGATTTTCCTTCATCCTAAATAATAATGCATGAAAACTAAAACCAACAACGGCCAACATTTAGAAAAAAACACAACAAAAACAAGAACAACACTGACTTTTAGACCTACTGAGACAGCGGGGTGAGCTATTTGTCAGATCTGACGCGGGGCTGCTACAAACAGAAAAATATATGCAGCCATAAATTGTGATAGAAGCCTAATGTCTGCCACCACACGTATTTTAAATAAATGATAGCGCACCTTTAGTCCCTGCTGATATAAAGTAATTTATTCCTGCCTCTCCTTTCCCTCCCTCCCTCCTCGCTGCCTGTCAAACTCTTTCTGCACTGTAGGGATGAAGTGAAAATTATTGAAAACCAAGCTTTCGGGCACAGTTTCTCATCCAGACATAATACCACATGGTCAGAGCACAGCCAAAGCGGCGCTGGACTCCCACGTCTCTTCTCAGGAAACCAGGAAAATAAAGTCGGAGAACTAGATCGCTCCAAGAAATACCATTAATAATCCGTCTGACTTTTAAATATACAGAATAACAAGGTCACGCTCCTGTCATCTGCAGGCTGAGAAAAAAAGGTCAAACGTCCTCGTGTCGAGATCCCTTTGTTGCGCAGTCTCGCTTTGCAACTGCTCTTTCTAACAAAGAGTCGGCAGGGGTAAGAGAAAAAAAATCCAATTCGTTAGAAAGGAAAAAAGGGATGAAATGACTGTCATCGTCATGTTGGGAACGAGTAAGTTGCTCAGGTTTTCCCCCCCGCTTCCGACTGTCAACCTGGCGTACCCCAACACCTCGGGACCCGGCACGGGTGCGTTGAAGTCAACCGGTGGGCTTCATCAATCATGACACAGCTGTAATCAAACGGCAGAATTATGAAAAATGGAGGCTGTCACCAGAGCGTGCCTGGGCGTTCGGGACGCCGCCGAGCGTCAGGGTGAGAGACCGCTTCCACTTCATCAAAAGACGTTCCCCTCTCCTAAGATTTTTGGACTCAGTACGAGATTAAATTTCTGGTTAATATGCAAATTTTTTCTTCTTTTTTTCGCAGTGCATCCCCATCATGAATAAACTCTATATGTGAGTGACAAAATTAGATCTGGAAAGGATGGAGTGTAGTAAACAACTTTACCTCCAGCCCGGCCTTGTTTAGACCACAACTATAAATCACTGGTGCTCTTTCCCTCCACGGCGCCTGTAAGCTGCCTCCGCTTTTTTTTTTTTTTTTTTCCTTCTCTGAAGTCTGCTGAGCTAAGCTTATTTGGTGCATTAGAGAGCCCGGGCCTCCCAATGAAATTAGCAAACAATAATCTCATGAATATGGCGCTTGCTTCACATCTACAGTACAGACAGACATACAGGGAAGGGTATTTATAAAAGAAGACAACTCATCACCTTGATTAATGAGTTTAACATGACGCTGTCTTGTCGCGTGAGACCACATACTCGGATTTATGAGCGTAGACTCCTCGAGGCTCCTGAGAGAGTTTTTGCGCAAATATATGCAAGTTTTTTTTTCCAAAAGTGTGAGAATATCCACGGTTCTCTTTCATCTGAACCACGGTGGGAAAGTAACTTTGTGTGTTTGGTTGCATTAGATTCACACCTGCCAATTACAAGCAAACTGAAGCTTGTAGACAGAACTGACAGATATTTAATTGGGTTTTCACAAGTTTTAGTCTTAAATCAATCCTTTTATGTCATATACTGACTTCAAATATTTAAAAAATCCTTCATTTGAACCTGTATCCTCATTAACCCAGATGTTTTTGCATTTAACTCCTGACACAGATGTGTGGATATTGGGTTTAAAGGTATTTCTGACATGAATAGGTGCATTCAGTGGAAATATTTACCTGCGAAGTCAAGAACGTGCTCTGTTTTTTCCACATTAAGATGATAAAAAAAAAAACACTGTCAGCCATGTAAGCGAAAGCATTACAATCTCAAACAGTGTTACAAACTCACCTGAGCGCAGCGCGACAAAGTTTAACTTGCCTGAAGCGGTGCGGGTGGCGTCTGACTGAATCCCGTCTCCCCCTCAGGGCTTCCCGTAGCCGCACACGCTGTTGAAGCCGTTCAGTACTACAAACCCGTTCAAACCCCCCCACCCCCCGTACACTCAGCTCGAGCCGCCCGCGTGCCAAACTGAGGCCGAGGAGATTTGTTGGCGCACCGGAGTCACAGCAGCTTCAGTGCTTGTATCACCCCAGATTCCTAAAGCCTGCAGAGTTTTACGCTCTTTTATTGTCTGCAGGTTATCTTTTTTTATTTCTGCTGTTGTCCTGAAGCAACACACATGCCAGCTGGTACAGTTTTGTTTATCTACTGTAAATGCACACTCAGCAGAAAGCTAGGTTAAACAAAAAACACTTGATTCCATAATTCATCATCTTCCTGATGCCTAAAACCTAATGTTTCGTACATAAAGACCAATATGACTCAATATTATATTAGAGTGACCTGTACTCTTGCGCAACACCCCATATATACTGAGGTGAAGAAACACTTGAACCTCCTTCAACCTCCTGCCCCTGAGGCCCGTCTTAATGGTGCCCTTTTTTTAAATTCAATTACATAAGGTCCACTTATACTAATAATAAAAAAGAAGGAGAAGGAGGAGGAGGAGGAGGAGGAGGAGGGTGTCAATCAAGCCCCCCCACACATACCTGAGGAGAGCCCTCATCAGGCCGTGAGTGGAAACACCTGTGTGGGTTCACTTCATCAGGCACACCTGAGGAGCTGCCCAGACCAACCACTGCTTTCTTCTAATGAAGCTGTGGGAGATCTGTGCCCCCCCCACAAATAGGCTCATATTCAGGCCGCCACTTAAAACTCTAAGCAACAGCCAGCCTGTACATATATATATATATATATATTTTTTTTTTTTTTTTTACAAGATGTGTTCTGTTGAAAACGTTTTAATGAGCATCTCTAAACCAGGGTGACAGTCTCAGTCTCACGCTGATCCAATTATCACAGCTCTCACAATTTAAAAAAAAAAAAATTAAAATGGCACAGAGTCCAAAATACAGCGCGTTATGTTTCAGTGATATGTCGTCTGTTTTATGTCTTATTCAATGCCATTAAGAGCCAGGAGGTGATAAATGATGGCTGGTGATTTATCCTGGGATGAACACGTCCACAAAAATTAATATTCTGCTATTAATATTGTGCTTCATCACTGAAATATTGAGATGCGTCTGCATTGTGGTTAAACACATTTCTCTGGCTCGGAAATAACTCGAGGTTGTATGATAAGGTTGCCCAAAATTCCCTTTTTTCTCGCCAGTGTTTTCTGGACTCACTGGATTAGATAACAGACCGCCATTTGAAGTTTTTTTTTTATTTGCAAAGAGAAGAAAGAGGGAGAAGGCAAAAGATTTAAAAAAAAAAAACATTTTTATTTAGGTCTCAATCCAAGTGTTAGTCAGTAGCGCTTCAAAGGGTTCTCTCGCCCCTCTTTTTCATAGCCATTTCTCACAGTAAAACACGCTTTGCAGAAATCAGTAGAGATTAGAGTGGCTTTCACAGAGTAAACTTCAAAGTGAGCATATGGGGAGGGGGGCTGTTACTACAATAATGGGACTACACTTACAGACTGGTATTAGTTTACAAGTTGTACGGCAGAAAGTATATTTAGGAATGATTAAATTCCTCGCGCCCCCTCTGACTTACTTTGTGTCCCGTGGCACTTGAGAGGGAAAAAACCTCCCTCGGGACGTCTGAAAGAAGAAGAAGAAGAAGAAGAAGAAGAAGAAGAAGAAGAAGGAGGAGGAGGAGCCGGGAACCCAGCTGAGAGAGCAGTTTATCGAGAGCCGTGAATTTTTGAGACCGTGACCAAATCAAGAGCGGCTGATATCGAGAAAAAGGCGTCCTGTTTGAGGAGAATCAAGTGTCTTTTAGAGCTACAAAACTGTTTGTTTCTTACTTGTTATAATTTGCACAGCCATTTTGCAACCCTTTTGTAATTGGATTTTGTTTTATGTGTAGACACTTTTCCTTTTTTTACGATAAAAAATAAAAACTTTTATGGTCACTGTGTTGTATTATCTGACATTAATAATTTTTAAATCTGCAGAAACGTGACTGCGAAAGAACAAACAGCAGCACAGACCGCAGGCACCAGCCTTAACGCTGATGAAGACCATACGATGTGGTCGAGAGCTTCTGAGCAAGTAAGTGGACCTCACTTCCTGTCTCCTACAGCCAGACGAAGATGAAGATGAAGTTTTGACTTGGTAAAATGTTGCAGCGATGGAAAAACCAGCAACACATCCTCTATATTTTTAATGGCTGCGCTTCGAAAGAAAAACAACACGCCCCGAGGAAGCAAACTCTGTGTCCATGATTAAAATATCTCCGCCCCCGGTGGCGTTACCGCAACGTCGTCGGACCTGTTGGCGCTTCTTATTTACCGCTAACGCCTCACGACGCCTGGCGTTTAATCTGTTGTTCCCCCAACATTTACATCCTGTCACACCGAATCTCCGTCAACCCGCCCTTGTCTGCTCCCAGCGTCGATTAACTGATTAACACCAATCGGGCGTTCTCAGTGGAAGGGAGGCAGCTGGGCTTTGACTCCATCAGAAGGGGAAAGATGTTTTGCCTCATCTGCCGTGATGGGGGGGGGGCTGTAGGTGTAACCCCCCACCACCACCACCACCTCCCGCACAAGCCTCCTCCTGGTTTAAGAGGCTGGGAGGAAGGCCAGGGAAAGTGGCAGCATCACAGGGCACCAGCTGGTCACATACACACAAACACACACACACACAAGTAGCATGAGTGATTTCACCTGGACACCGTTGGCACAGGTGTTTCATCAGGTTGGCATGGGCTGGCACACTTCTCATTAGGCAGGTATACTAAGTGGAGGGCGATTCTGTTGTTAACAGTCAAAACATGTCGAAATACTGTTGTGATACTTTATTTTTTACACACACACACACACAAACTGTGTGAGCTGCCCAGTGCCATCACAACCTGGCCAGATTTTCCCCATCAGTGCAGACGGGGATCAGACCTCGGACTGAGCCACCGGCGCAGTTGGGAGTTCGAATGTGCTCAAGTGCACTATATGCTGCCTTCCACTCGGAACACAACATTGTGTTGTTCCTCTCCGCTGGGCTGCGATTGTGAGGATCCTCGTTTGTGTTTTTGCTGCCGCCCTGACGCGCAGTTTTACGCAAGTCGCGCATACACGTATGTATATTTCCACGGGAGAAGGATCCGGGAGCCTGCGGGCTCATGAGCACCTTTTGTCATTAAACAAGATTCAGTACAAAGCGTGATGTGCAGCTTTCACACACACACACACACAGACACACACAGACACACACAGCCAAAAGGCACCAGGGATGAGTCTGAAGATTCATTCTGTCTCTTTTTTTTTTTTTTTTTTGTGGTCCCGGTGCGAGCGTGATTCCTTTTTGTGTGCCCGCATACATTAGGCTTCAACATCCATCTCCGCTGGCACTACTTGTGTGGCACAGGGGAACACCAGCTGTGCCCCCCCATCTGCTGTCGGGATTGGCCCAAACATTTAGACACCCCCTCCCTCCAAAAAAAAGAAGAGTAGGAAGAAAACAACAGCAGGCTAAGAGGGAGGGCTTACAGCTTGTGTGTGTCTGCCTGTCTGTTTGAAGGTTGTGTGTAGGTCTTTGATATGTATACGTGTGTGTGCGTTTCCTTTCTTTCGCTTTATTATGAGTTTGGACAGAGTTGCCGCGGGGCATCTTACAGTACGCGGCTCACGCCCCATCTGCAGCAGTCGGTAGCTGGTAGCTGCGGCGCGCTTTGATCGCGCACATTTCGACAGAGGGTGCACGCTCCCCCCCCACCCCCCCACCCCCCCCGAGGCCCCCGCGCCGCACATGTTTTGACAGAGTGTGTGCAACACTACGATGCCCCCCCAAAGTTCTCGTTAAGGCGCGGTGACGAAATAATAACCGCTTTTGACAAACAAAGGGCGGGGCCCTCCATGACGGTGCGGACGCCAAATGTTGAAGAACTATGATGCCAGAGGCCGTCGGCCTTTCAACTCAGAGCTGAAGACAACAACAAAAACAACAACAACACACCAAAACAAATAAAGAGCTCCAGGTTTCACCACTGGCCATGAAAGATGTGCAAGGTGTTACTAAATCATGAATAATTCAAAGGAAATAACTCAAAGTTGCACCACCCCTCCCCCTCCTCCTTTATGGACGTATACTGTATTTACTTGGCACATAACGGTTCTCCCTTTGTTGTGCAAACGCAGCCATATTCTGTCTGATTGTATTTAAATCAACAGGGCATGTAAAATTTAAATTTCTTCAAAGAGACTCTGGGAAATATTTCAAAGGCTTTGAACTTTGACAGCTGACACGGAAGAATAACAGAAGGAATTTATGACTATGTATGAGATTCATGAGCGAGCAAGAACACGAATTACAATACTGTGGAGTTTGAGTTTAATAAAAAAAAAAACAACAACAACAACACAACGTTGCTGTCATCATGACGCCATTTTCATAAATATTACTGTTTAAGATCGACCCAGACTTCCACATCCTTGGAAACCGATTTTTAAGAAGTTATTATCGCCCACCTCCATCGTGTGAGCGTATCTGATGTTTGTCAAATTACAATACATCATCCGAGCCTGTGTGTTGATGGACAGCCTTATCTCCGGCGCACGTGTGCTTTGATTAAACAGATCATGCATTTTACATGCGCTGCCTCGCTATCGGTGCACGGCTACAGCCAGGCGAGCTCCGAGGCATTTCCGAGCGGCCTCTCGAATATCAAAAGTCAAACATGCACGTGCATCTATTTGATACATTATGGAGGGCAGACCTGATGGGATTTTTTTTTTTTTTTTTGGTCCATTTTTTGAGCGAGAGAGCTCACTTGAACTGGATTTCATGAAAGAGCGGGGTCGAGATGTGGCCCGAGCGCGTTAGCATTCAGACAGCTTTGTCCGGCTTGGCTTCAGATGATGGAACAGTGTCGATGAATATCAGACCTGACTAATCTGTTCCTCTCTAAAAGCACCGAGCTCCCATTATCCGTCTCTGGGAGATTAGACGAAAGCAAATACAACACCGAAAGGATATGTTTGTGTGCGTGGCAGCTCTCCGCTCGACAATTTTTCATTCCAGTATATTATTTAATCAGCGCAAACACTAAATATTTGTCGGTGCTTCATGAAAGCCTCCACATGTGAACATACAGCTTTGTTATTGTGTATACACACACAAAGGATATAATGGATTATTTGGCATCTCAACATTTCTCGTCAAAGTACGATCCAGAGTCAGCGCACCGCTGAGCGCCAGAGGCCAAAGCTGCAGAAGTGAGTACTGAAGCAGCAGGTTGCACCTTCAAAGGTACTGTATGTTCATGATGTTGCAGTAAACTCTAAATAATATAATTCATTTAAACAAAGGAATCCTATTTTTCCTGCGAGTGTGCCGTTAGTTTCTGATGATTCGTGCGTCAACAAAGGCCTTTTTATGTTCGACACACGAGTAGTTTAGCTGAAAACATTCAGAAGTTAACTGAAAGTAAGTATTCATCAAACGTCTGCTCAAGTTAGCACGCTAGCCAGTTAGCCCCAGGCTAAACAGGAAAGAGATACAGCAGTTAATGCTAAATGTTAGCTATGTAGCAATGGCAACTACATGTAATTTGTATACGGGCCCTTAGTGTATAGATGCAACATATGTATAATTTGCTGCAGTTGCATTTGCTTCACTTGCGGCTCCCGCGAGGCTTCGACGGCACCTCAGTCGCTGCGTAGAGCGCAGAGGTGTTAAAATTTTACTATCTGCTGTTTGCAGTGAGACATGATCCACACGCCATGTAAACACGACCCCCCCCACCCCCGAGCTGTGTTCTGCTTCATGAACCTTACGGTCGATATGCAGCCGGTACAGGGAAAGCCCACTTCACTGTAAATATGAAGCGGTTACTGTTCTTTAACAGACGACAGAACGCAGCCGGACCTCAACCGGCGCAGTTTTCTTTTCATCAACAACCCAGTGCAGTACACACTGATAAAAAGAAAAATACTTCTCTTGTTAGTTTGGTTTGTTGAACATAAAAGATAAGCTGGTGTCACACAAAAAATGATCATTTTTTCTGTAGTTATGATTGTATTAAAGACTTTTCTTCCTTCCTAAATCGTGAAATATAGAGTATATAGATTTTCCTCTGCAAGAATAATA
This sequence comes from Psettodes erumei, assembly GCA_016785225.1. Classification (NCBI taxonomy): domain Eukaryota; kingdom Metazoa; phylum Chordata; class Actinopteri; order Pleuronectiformes; family Psettodidae; genus Psettodes; species Psettodes erumei. The sequence continues at coordinate 630,398 of JAFBJZ010000351.1, forward strand.
GGATGGAAGGTCACAATCACCTTTTTATATAATGAAAAGTATTACTTTCTTGTAAGCCAAAGTGGAGTAATCGTAAACTGTGGATTGCCGTTTCAGGTGGACAATCGGCAGGATATTACCTTTCCCCACAGAAACTCTTCAACCATCCGGGTCTCCAGCTATAATTGAAATTAACACAATCAATTAATTAGCATGTAATTCTGTGTTTACACAGTGGTTCTGCAGTAGCCCTTTAAGCCTCAAACATTAGAGTATTATACACAACCTTGCCATGACCAATTAAAGCCAGCAGTCACTGTGGCGTTCACAGAAACTCCGACATGGTAAGCACATCTAGGAGGTTAATTGGACTGACCCTTTGTCCCCCCCCCCCCCAGTCATTTCCCGCCATGTGTGAGCAGTCGCCATGGCGATGGAGCTATAGGGAAAACACTTGATTTGGCCATAGCCCTTCATCAGCACCAGTGAAGGGTGCATAATGGCGATGTTTTCATTGCTACCACTGAGCAGACAGCTCATTAATTTTCAGATCGGCTGTAACTGCCACGGCTCATGTATTCTGGAAATCAGCTATAAGGAAGACGTATAGGGGTGTTGACCGCGAAGTAAACAAACAAGTGTGCTTGTGGCATGTGTACTGCCTTCATTGCAAAAAAAAAAAAAATGCCTGACGGAGTAAAATGCAAACACTGTACTGTGTTTGTGAGCAGACAAACACTTCTCCCCACACTGTAAAAACAAAACACAAAGTAGTAATGGTGGTCAGGTGTATATGCTTTCAACTTCAATGGACCCACTTCCCAACTCAGGGAGACGCTTTCATTTCTGTAAGACAGTTTCATTTTCCACTCACACTTTCTTATTCATCATTTATGAGAAAACAAATCGTTTTATTTGGCCCCAAACCTTGATATGTTTGGTATCTTCACAAACAGGACGTTTCACCTTAACTGACTTTTACAGCATCTAACAAGCATCATTGTAAAATCCCCCAATTAGTGTAAGTTGCTAATTACTTGACTAAATGAAGCGATGCCTGTTTGTCACATAATCCTGTCACAGTGGAGGAATCTGTATTCTGAACGATTTAATTTCAGTGTCTCCTCATTTGTCAACATCTTGTTGCAACTGTGAAGTTTTTTGGAGTACGGTTGATATTCATGATGTGCTGCCAATTTACGTCCCTCTGAACATTGAAATTTCAGCAGTGTAACGCGGGGAGTCCGGGTTTGACCTCCCTCTCAGGTCTTGTTTGTATTTTTTCCATTAAGCAGTCTCGACTGAATCCGGCTTCACCTTTCTGCTAAGTTTCGCTTGCTTCCCCGCTTATTTACTTCCTTTTTTCAACAAGGTTTGGTGGGTTCAGTGACTGCAGTATAGCAACAGCACACTCAGCCCATAAAGCTTTATAATAAAGGCTCTTTTATTAACGTTGCCATGAGCAATAACAACAGATCTTTGGCTATATACTTTTATGAGATGAGTGTGCAGCCACTAACACAGACGGTTATGCTTTATTTTTTTTCTGATTATGTTTTTAAAGTTGCCGTGACGCTACCAGCAGCTTATCTTCAAACTGTACACAAAACTTGTTCATACGTGAGTTTGGTTTGTTTCTGTATGTTTGATAAAAGAGACACATTCATTGTCTATATGAAAGAGATTTGAGCTATGATTACGGTTTGTAATCGCCAGTTAATTAGCTTCAATCTACACTTGAGATGTAAATTGAAGGGGGCGTTTGGGGTCTCGGTCTCACTCTCATTCAAATGGTGATATCAATAAAAACGGCCGTCCAGACTGAGGCACATTGTGCCCACCTGTCAATTGCGCCTTTCAAAAACCTGCCGGACCATCATGCAGCTGTGGAATGGGTGGGCATATTAAAAAAGGTCATACCATTTGAAATTCAAGGCACTTTGAATGAAATAAGAACCCATTCATTCTCACTCTGCCTGACAGTAAAAAAAAGAGAGAGAGAGAGAAAAAAAGGTTCATAATCATCTATAATTTCGCAGGAAGACGAATCAATTATAGCATAATATTATAGCATGAAATATATTCCTACGCGCCACAATGAATAGCAAAATGGGGAGTGCAGTGTAAGTGGTTGGGTGCCTGCAGTTGAGTGCTGGTTTAATACTAAGTGGTTACCCAGCGCTGTAGATGTGTCATCACAGAGAACAAACATCATTAAACTTATTATTCATTGCAGGAGCTGTGCAGAAGCCCCCGATGGCACATTAACAACAGTCCACAGAGAGACGCATCACTCTTCAGTGGCCCTAAAGAGGGGAGGGAAAAGCATTCCCATTGACTCGCCCTGCTCTCCCAAGCCCATTAATGATAATCATTATTTTCCCTTTGTTCATTATGATCCGCACTCCTCCATTAACAAGGATTCTAATATCCTCTTCCAGTGCGTGTGTTGTGTAGCCTTTAAGTGCTTCTTTCACCGTCTTTCTACCTCAAGACTCGCAGCGGGAGGCGGCCGTGACGAGTGACAAATGAACGCTCGCTTTGGATAACACCCCCCCCACAATCTCTGTTGTCATTATCTCTTTTCATACCATCTTGAAACCACTTTCCTTCTCGCTTCAGATCCCAGTCAATCACATGGCTCAAAATTGCCGCCGGGGGGGGGGGCAGCCTGGGACACAGTTGAGCAACTAACGCAGCAAGCGAGTTATTTTGTCTCTCTCGCTGTGGTTGTCTAATGAAGGTAGATTATTTAGATGAAGGTTTGCACTGCGGGCACTAAGTGTCACTCACATGGTGTCGAACTTCTTTTCGACATCAGCCTCTCTCTTTTTTTTTGTCATCCGCCGTTTCAATCCATTTTGTTCAACAAAAATTTTAGAGAAGGCTGCTGTTCTGTGTTTTGTTTTTTTTTATTATTTTCAATGTCAACAAATCCAATGAAAAGATCAATGCAGACATCTGTTGGTTTAATTAAGATAGTTTTAGTTGAGGGTTTCTCTTTTCTTTGGATTTGTTGATAACAATGCATTACTCTTGACTGGTCACATGACTTTGCATGTGACCATGTCGCCCCCAGGCCCGATGCCGAGTGTTTTCCAGTCAAAAATCAGCGTTAAGCGAGGCAAAAGAAAGAAGCAGTGAATATAGAGGATGCCAATCTCGTCTTACTGCATCACTGCCTTCTAGTTGACCATGAAACCCAATCTGGACGCTGATGAAGCGCCTGTCAATGCCAGAGGCCCGACAAAGACGTGCCTTTGCCTCTTTATAAATCACTACACCTCCTCCCCACCCTCCTCCCGCTGCCGTGGAGCGAACCTGGGGCTTTTACCTCTGGGTGAACCTCCTGGCAAAAAGCAATTTGTCAATGGCTCATCTGCATTCAAGCCATAACAAGTGTGAAGTGGTAGAGACTGACAACTCCATCAGCTTATTCTCCGGCAGCCGGCAGAGTCCGCTGTGGATATATATGGGGTCGACGGGAAGGTAGGCCTTCTTGTTTTCAAGCAACAGCAAGGATACTGGGGGAGGGGGGTTACCGTCAGTTTAACTAGACAGGCTTACAACACATTATTGTTTCTCAGGCAGTGTGAAGCACAAGCAGCACTGGGAGTATTCATCAACACACAGCTCCGTAATTGACCCGCTGCGCCAACCACTAAAGCTCGACGTGACACCTTCCCGCCCGGTTTCTCGCTGCCAGCATCAGCTTCCATCCTCCATTACTTAGCATTTCCTCTCAGCGTGCACTTGAGACTAGCGCGTGTTCAAAGCCGCGGCGCTTGGATCACGTTGTTTCTCTGATGGCACCAACACGTGAACCTTTTTTCCTGTGTCGACAGCGTGATGGGAGTATTTTTTTGATAATGAAGTCACACGCTACGTGACTCGCTCGTCTCTAACAGATGAAACTATTTCCTGTCTCAGGCTACGGAGAAATGCTGTTAAAACCATTAAATAGCGGATAACCCGATTATCGCCGTGATATTTTGAAATACAGCGCAGCTAAAAGGTAAAATGTTAAAGACTTGTTCGCGACCTTGAACATTTTTTTAATAGTCAGACCTGCACTCAGTGTCTCTAAGGGTAACTGAAAATGACCCCCCGCAAACTACAGCCTATTGTGGCCACTCCAAAGAACAGGAAGCAGTGGGCTGCTAATGACCCGTTTCACTCAAATGGGGCTGGAAACTAAGGAGCTAAATGCAGGAACTAAATGATCCCTTTTCTGCACTTCTGTTTGTGCTTCATCTGCATCTGGAGAATTAGTGCAATAAGAGATTAGAAAGCAACGGCTTCGCTTGCAAGTTTTACATGCGGCAAATGGACGTTAGCGAGGAAATAAACAGGTAGCGCAGATCAGTTCACCTCTTTTTGTGAAACTGTGTGAAACTCCACATTTACAAAATAATTAAGTCCATAATTAGCAGGCTGTATTCAGACGCACTGCCAATCATTTCCCCTCTGTCACTGCAATCAGCTTGTGGGGTTTTGATAAATGAAATGCCCTCTTAATAATGACGTGTAATGACTGCTCCGGTCGCTGTGATCAAGGAGCCCCTTTGAAAATCAATGAGGACATGCTTTTTCTATCTCCACTTAGCAATATTTTTAGTACTTTTTTAGGAAAATCAGGACTTGGAACGGAACAAGTCGGCCGAAGCCGGATGCTTTTGCGGTGCACGAGGTGGTTGCGTTGACTCCGAGCAGTGTAAAACACACGAGAAATGTCAGGTTGGCAAGCTGTTACGGGCACTTCATTACGTTTGGGGATAACATCTCATTCTGCATTAGAACCTGAGGTCGGAGCAGAGAAGGAGCAAGGCCCCAAACAAAACAAAACACATAAAAAAAATTCCATTACAGAAAGGTGTATAAATCAATTCTGTGTAAAAACAACAAGCTCATTACGTAACAGCACGCTGCACAGTAGCGATATGTGGTGAAACGGATAGTGACTGTCATAAACAAAAACCTCCAGAGGAAATATGACATCCATCACCGCGCTGCAGCCCGAGATGCAAAAACTGCAAACGTCTCCGCGTTCCCACCGCAGGAAACAGACTAAAATAAGAAAAGATTCCCCCGAAGAGGAACGTGTAAAGACCGCAGCCGGTGCCAGGACGAGGAGAAAACACGGGAACCATTAGGGGCGTCGGCAAAGAGAATCACGGCTGTTTTCTGAAGAGGGACGGGACTCCCAGGAACTGTGACACAAACACTATTCGGGAAATCACTGTCTCAGCGGGGCCCGGCTCACGGTGCGAGAGAAAACAGTTGTGACGGCGTGGGGGGGTGATGGAGGTGGTGGAGGTGGTGGGGGGGGATTCTGAATGAACACACACTCAACACAACACAGAGCCGGTCTTAATGAGGAGGGGTACAATGCTTGAACAAACACAAACGCAGCTGAGTGACGCTCGTCAAACACAACACCGTTGTGAGTATATTTGCCAAAGCTAAATGTGTCTGCTTTCAGTTGCAGCCCGGATAAAAATGCCGTGTTGGACCAGTGGTTCTGTCTGAACACTCACAAGTGGAGATATATACTGCACATAACCAACCAATTATACACACGCATACAATCGAGAAACTTGTATATAGTTATTGCCTGTTGTTGCTTTTTTTTTAAAATATATATATATATTGATATATTCTATTATTCTATTTCCTCACCTGCCTGAAATAATTTGTTTACGTGCCTTCGCTCGGCTTTTCATCCTTGTTCTGTAGCCGTACGTCTATTTCTGTCGATATTCCTGAAAATTGTGCCTGGGAGCTGTGGTTGTGAAAAAAAACTGACAGCAACATAAAAACCCAGAGTTTTCTTCATTTTCCTGAAATTTTCCTTAGGTGGGTGTGTGGCGACTGTTGTCACGCATCAGTTTCACATATATTTGTTTGTAAGGAACAAGGGATATCTCTTGTAAGATATTACATAATGATGGACATGGTTTCTCATGTATTTCCCCTTGATCGTGAAGCAAAATCCTGCACACGCTGAAATTTACATACTGTTTTTATCGAAGAAGATCTGGTGTCATACTGATGCCAGTCTGAGACAGCTCCTTCCAAACAAAACAAAGAAAGATTTCACATTAATATGGAGCATGAAGACCTGTGGTGCGGCCGAAGGGACTACAACAGGATCATCTTGACGTTACCTGATAATGTACAGCTTTATAAAAGCACGCACGGCTGTGTTGACATCGCCGTTCCATGTATATTGCCACATCTCATAAATATTACAGCGTGCTTCATCGGAGTGCAGCGGAGCGGCATCGGAGGGCGTGTGCTCACGTTGCGGTAGTAAACACAAATTAAAAAGGTGCTATCTTTAGCATTTTGTGTGTCAGCATCGCACGGGGGATGTTTCCCGCCCCCTTCGTGTGCGTTTCACCTGAACAGCCAGAACGAGAGGCGGGCAGCCGGCGGAATCAGCTGAAGTAAAGGCAAAGCGGTGCGGTTAAGGTATGGGAGTTAAGTTGAGCAGAAGTAAGTTTGAGCGACGAAGCGACACGGAACCCGACGATCTTCCATCAAATAAATAAATCAACCCTTTTCTTCCCTGCCGCAGTTACCTGCCTTGCAAATGAAGATTTAACATACGATCGGGCTTCTAAAACGCGGCACCATGTTGTAAATCAGGAATGTTAAAGACACTGAAGTCCAACGTCCACACACGGCTTCTACAAAAGAGTCGGACTCTGTAGAAGCCGAGCTCTTCGTTTGAAACTCTGAATGTCACGCCTGGTGCAGGAAGAGCGAGCGCATCGCAATCTGCCACTTAGCGGCAATCTGTCTGCAAACGCCCCCGCCTCACCCCGTCTTCCTCTCCGTTTTTCTGTTGTCGTTTTTTTTTTTTTTTTTCTTCTTATCCCCCCCCCTTATCGCGCTCTACATCTCTCATCTCTCTTTCACCATCTCCCGGCTTCCTCTCACGTTTCCCTCGCCTCTCATTTTCTCTGTCTCACCTTTATCCTCCTATGCCCCCCCCCCCCACAAAACACACACAAACACAATTCACCCGGCAGTGTGTCAGTCTCATCTCATTTGCTCCCCTCTCAGGCTTTCTGACACACAGCATCCGCAGAGAAGCTGAGGGGAGGCGAGCTGGGGAGAGCTGATGAAAGTCACACCTCTCCTTTCTTAGCAGTCAGCTAACATCTGGGCTCATGAATCACTGAATTATTACAGTGTGTGGAACTGTATGTGCCCCCCCCACCCCACCCCACCCTTGAGTACATATCTATGAGCACTGATGCATGTGTTTCTGTCTGTTTCCGTCTCACCTTCTTATTAATCATTTGGAAATACGGCGTGATGCGAGCCGTTCTGAGAGCGGCTTCCGTCCTTGTGTGATGAAACCCGTTCGCAGCCGAATGAGTCAAGCAACAAGCCCTCGCAGTGATGAATGAGAATATCTGATTCACTGGAGGAAAATATGGCACACTTTCAGGTCTTTTTTCACAAAACTGCACTGATTGATTTTTTTTTTTTTTTTTTTAAAGCCACGTGATTGCGGTGGAACTTCACAAAAGGTTAAAAGGCTCGGCTAAAACTTCGCTCTGCGTTACGCTAGCTGCGTTAGCTGCAGATCATCCTGTTCAGTCATGAAACGAGGCATGTCATTCGTATGGCAAAGTAAATGGGAAAAAAACGTAAGCACACTCACTGCGGGGGAATGTAATATAACCAAATTACTACGGTCGCAAGCCGTAAAACTGAAACAACGACCTAAAAGAGGCTTAAACATGCACCGCTGAGGTAGTAGTGCCCCCTTCACTTTTCACACGCCTTCCTTTAATTTTGAGCGGACGAAACCGACCTTTTTTGCACATCTACACTCAATAACCTGTTGTGCTGAAGCGGTGCTTCGAGTTCGGCAGTTTATCTCATTCGTCCCCGGCGGACGCTCTCCAGCTCCTTGGTGCCGGGTGGGAAGCATCTGTGAGCTGCCACGTTCGGGACTCTCTGCGAATGTTCGATGGGTTTAAGTCTGGGTCGCTCAAGGACGGTCCCCGGAGTTCACCAGACATAGTGTTTGGAGTTCTGTCAAAAAGGTTCAATTTTGTGTCTTATCAGACCAGAGGATCTATTCCCTGATGCCCTCGGAGTCTTTTAAATGATGTTTGGCAAACTCCAAGTGAACTGCCATATGCCTTTTACTGTCTAACCGCTCTACCATAAAGGCCTGATTGATGTAGTACCTCTGAGATCATTTTCTTTCCAGCAGGTTCTCCCACCTCCGCAGAGGACTTCCTCAGACTTCTGCTCGGTTAGAGTGACCGTTGGGATGTGGTTTTAAACCCTTGTCCTCCTCCATGCATCGCCACAATTATATCGCCGGGGTCTACGGAGACTTCCTTGAACTTTGTGGCTTGGTTTCTGTCGTGACGCGCAGTGTGAGCTGGTGTGTGCCTTTCTAAACGACGTCCAAATCAATTCATTTGGCCACAGGTGGACTCCAGTCAAGTGGCAGACACATCTCGAGGATAATTAAAGCAAACGAGATGCACCTGATCAAAGCAAAGGGTCTGAATACTGATTTCAGCTTTGGACTTTTAATAAATTTGCAAAATTTTGGGTTATTACGGGTTATCAAGTATAAACTAATGGCAAAAATGGCAATGTTATCCGTTCAAAATTTAATTTATAACACCATTAACTGTGCAAAACACTTTGAAGTCACTGTAAGTCTTTGGATTTCGACACAAAAAGCCACCTCTCACACACATAAATTACACTGAGTAATTTTATCCACTGCTTAAGTAACAAAACGGACTTATACAGCGTTAAGTATTAGTTTGTGTTCAGGAGCTTAGACTGTAATGGACTATTTTCAGACCATTATGTCAGCGCCTCTTTACTTCCAGTGAAGGATCTGAACACCTCTTCCACCACTGAAAGAAGGTTTCCTTGTCGCCATTCATTGTAAATCAAGGCATTTACCTGAAAAAGGTGAGTGATCCTTTCATACACACACACACGTATTGATTTTTCCTGTAGCAAAATCAATGTACCAACAAAAAATGTCCAACAGTCTGCACTCTATTGCTATAAAGCTATAAACTCGTAATACGCTACCGCCCGCAGCAATTTTCATTAACGACGCCTGAAAGCCAAAGAAATCTAACCCTATTCAAATGACTTCTGAAGCATGACTGTCGTCCTTGAATACTAATGGCCTTTTTTTTTTTTCCAGGGCGTGCAAACCGGGGGGAGGCTGGAATCGGTAAGTTGCTCACTCCTCCGAGGATCTCCTCGGGGCGCAATATGTCTCGGTCCTGTCAGCCCGTGACCTTTGTGTATCCCTCCCTGATTTCTGAGTTTGTCGAGCTGCGCTGTGTGTCACACTCTGCTGAAAAGGGGCAATATTCTCCATGCTAAGGAGACGCTGGTGGCAGCGCCAATCACACTTGGGGGGGAGGGGGTTGGGTCGGTGGTGTATTTTTATGGTGCATGAAGGACCGGGAGGCATGATTGAGAGCGAGCACGTCCTTGTATGTTCACCAAACGCCGTCACGCTTATTTTTTTTTTATTTATTTTTTTTTTTTCCCAGCGTGCTCTGCCCAACTAACCCCGAGCGTTTGATGAACAGCGGGGGCAAAGCTTTGCAAAGACGCATGTTAACCTCTGCCATTGGTGAAACTCCACGTCAGGCTCCGTAACGGCGTGGCTGTGACCGGTTTATTAAGGCGCATTAATCTCTCTCTCTCTCTGGCACTTTCACTGCGGAGGTCAAATATCACGATCCTGACCATGGTCGTCCGGCTTCATCAATCACAATCTGACGAGACAGAAGTAATGTCACGTGGAGCTCGCCGGTCGATCTACATATCAATCACTGCGCGTACAAGGCTGAAGTGACCCCTGACGGCTGATGTCATTGATCACACTCAGCGGCAGCGTAACGCGCGGCGGGATTCGGTTGAATGTGGATTAACAAACTGGAACCGCCGAGCGTGGCGCGGACATATACACTTTTGCAAGCTGCTGCGAAAACTGTCACACGCACATAAAGACAAAAGGATGAATTCTGCCGCAGACCCAAAAACAATGATCACGGCCTCAGACTTGTCAAGACACAGAGAAGTTGCGTGTACTTTTCCAGCAGGCTTTCTCTATGAAATCAATAGTTTCACGGCCATTGGAGTGTAACTTCTCCCTGCTCTCTGTTCTTTCTTCTTTGTGGGATTGAGATCGCTATTGTATGAAACGGCGCACTCTCCTGTGACTCTGCCTGACATTCATAGTGTTTTTTTTCCCTCTACTTCTCCTTTTGTATTCTTTTTTTTTTCTTTCTTTCTTTCTCAGGAAGCTGTTTTGTTCTTTTCCCATCTGGCTTCATTTCATCATTCGTTTAGCCAGGACTGGCGCGCATCCACTGAAGCAGAGGCATGTCACACATTTGCAGACCCGGCGCCCAGAGGATGATATGATAGAAATGATCGGTTGCAGCATTTCCACACATCTGGCAGTCCTTCACTCTCTCCCCGTCGTGTCCTCGGGCATATATAAGAGCGGCATAATGCAGAGTACTTCTATGCAGGAGCCCATTCCCCAGCGTTGTTGGTATCTGCATCGGCACATTACAAAACACTGACGTGCGCGCGCCAGCACGCACACACACACACACACATATGCCTTGGGAGATAACCACATTCGCACGCGTGCAGCATGCATGAGCACATTCTGTAGGAGACGTCTGCATAAACAGCACGTATCCGCCATGCACACAAACGTCACGCCTGTAAATGCAAGGTATTACTCCCGGTGTGTGATATCAGCTTACGCCCTGTGGCTGAGAGACAAGTGTGGTTTGAAACAACAACAAAAAAAAAACAATATTTGTATGGATAGTTATCTCTCTGAGGTCTTCTGGGTTTATGAAGTTGTAAACCCTGGACTTCATTGAGCGAGGACGGTATGGAAGTCAAGATAAGGGGAAGAGGCTCGCCTGGAGTTTAAGTGTCTTGCTGTTTATTCAAAGCACAAAAGGGCAGAACCAAGAAAAGGAAGAGATTGTATCCTACTCCACTGAGTACACTTCAGAGGATGCTACGTGCTGCTGCGTTTCAATTTGATGATTTATACTTCAGGCCTGTAATGTTTTATGGACATATTGTAATGTCATCAACCTTTAAACTGGACATGTTGTTATTAGTGAAAAAAAAAACAATAATGTAATTACTGCAGCTAGAGATGCACTCCCTTCTCTGCTCTCAAGAAATCTATGTTGGTGCCGTCTGGCATGAGTAATATATTCATGTTCATGTCGCCTGGTCAGTTGGCAGCAAGGTGAAACAAATTCTCATCTCTGACGCTGGCATCTGTCACGCTGCAGCATTCACAGGAAAGATGCTGTTTCTCTACTTAAATGAAATCTGAACGCCAGAGACTCCACACAAAAATCTTTTTTTTTTTTTTTTTAAATGTAAAACAGATGATGATTTTTTAAAAAGGACTGATGGAAGCTTGAGCGTAAGTTGTTTCTTTTCCTCTATTTTAGCAATTAAATCACTTTTGCATAGCCTTGAACCTCTCTGAGAGCCTTTGAGTATCACAACACTTTACAAAATTGATTGTGAATGGTTGAGCAAAGTTACACCAACTGAGCAGAGATTGCCTTCAACTTAAAAACAAAAGGAGGAAGAAAAAAAAAAAAAGAAAACCAAACCAAAATCAGCAGGCGGAAACCACTTCAGTCCAAGTGAACAAGTTTTTAATTTACCAAGTCTGGCTTGCAGTCTGTCTTTCCAGCGGAGTTTCGATCGAAGGTTAATGAGGACAATATTCCTCCGCATCCGATTTCTTTTTCCCTGAGCTGCGGCGGAGCGTGCGTTTGAAGGTGCAGAGCGATAATGGGATAAACGCTTTCATCAGTGGGGAGGATGATGTACTGACAAGCAGCACTTCCAACAGGAAGTCCTGCAGCTGCTCTCTGTGACCGCCCCCCCCACATTCATCTGCTTGTTCCAACTGAAAAAGACGAGCCAGCTGTATCACATCTGCGTGTCTGCTACTGGAAATTTGCAGCTACCCCTTCACTTCATTTTCTAAATCTTGTTGAGTCACCCCAAATTACACAAATACTGTGGACAGGATATTCTAACTTCATTTATGGCACATGCAGCCAGTGAAACAACTTTTCTTGTAAAAAAAAAAAAAAAAAATTGGAACATGGTATCTAGCTCTCATACATCCAAAGCAGACTGGACTAATGAGGAAGGGGAAAAGACTGAACCTTGTGTATATATAAAAAAAAATACAAATAAAAGCCTCACAGAAAAAGCTGGGCAGCGCAGTACTGGAAATAGTTGGATTGACAAGTAATGATTTGGAGGTGTGTGAAATCACAATACTGCTGCTCTGCTTTACACCAAACATGGAGAGAGACAAAAGGGTGGCAGTGATTGCCACTTGAGCTGTGCTCTTCCTGATGGCAACGCTAGTCCAGTAGATTGCTGTGGTGCGTCCTCTGCATTTTAATGTCCTGTGTTTCTAACTGCAACTTTATCTGAAATGTATTAAGCGCCATTTACCATGGGGAGCTGCTCTAAGGTCACTTCTGTTTACTATTATAAAATCTCAGATTGTATGAATTTGCAGCTAATAACCTACATGTTTTCCGAATGAAGGCAGCGTGTGCTGACAGAAAAAAAGTCTTGTTAACATTTCTGGAGCTGTCTTAATAATTATGCGGCGAGAACACTTTATTGTCTGGTTTCTTGTATGACATTTGCTCGAGATTTGTTGAAAATGAAAACATCAAACAGCGCTGCTTGGTCTCAAAGTCGACATTTAACGTCAGCTGGGTTCTCTGGGTAAATGCTTCGCAGGCGGAAAAACCTCCCGCTTTTGCTCGGCTTGGCTAACTTCTTGTCGAACAGAAACATTCTTAATTATTTTTACACAGTCTGAAATACTGTTAACATTATCCTAGTAAAGGCTGTTAAATATCACCACGTGTTGCTGGGGTTGGTTTACATTAATGGAACATTTTATCGGGCTCTAAATGACCATTAACAGCAGCCGTTACAACTTTTACTAGCCTGTGAATTGCTAATGCTGATCACTTCTGCTAATTGCTCGGACGAATCCCCTAGGCTAATCGTTAACACTTATTAGTGCACAAACCGCTAATGCTAATGATAATGCTTTCAGCACATACACACATCCCAAGCACTAACAGTACTCTTACTTTTCTAAACCAGTTGGGCCTGGACCCGACTCAAATCTTCAGTCCGCACACGCAAAATGTGCCTGGACTCAGTCTGATTTTGTTAAACTCGCGTCAAGTTGTGGACCCCGACAACGTCACACATGTCCCACATGTTTGTTCCACATGTTTCACCTCCTCCCATGAACTAATGAGCCAGGAGGAGGAGTTCAACACTGTGCCGCGGTACAGAGCGGGCTGCTTTCAAGGGCAGCTGTGATCTGATAATAGCTGTGGCCCATTTAAAATGGCTGCCTCCTCCAAAGTCCGACATTCAAAACGACTACATCATAACAGGTCGCCAAGGCAGCGCCGTTCCGTGGGGACCAAATGGAGTTGATAAATACAGGCTTATTTTTTGCTGGCCACTGCTGGTGTTTTCAATCTCTCGAAAAACCCACCGACCGTTGGGTCTTGCTTTTCTATTCGATTCCTTGCAGAAGTGTCTTTTAATGTGGGCACTTTCCTCCCGCATGTGCCACTTTGTGCGTGTACAAGCACCTTTGTGTTGCATACTTTTTAACGCAGAATAAAGATTACTTGATTAGGTGCTCGGTAAAAGTTGTTGGAGTTGCTGTGTCGCTGTGTTAAGGAGTGGTTGCCATTATCAGTAGTTAAAAAGGATCGGTTTGTGATATTTTTGAGAAAAGCCTCAGCTTTACTTATACTTTCAGTAAGAACCCGTCCGTCCCACCATGTATAATATAATAATTAGAGTAAATGCTCCTTCTCGAAAATGATTCTGCAAATTCTCTGAAATCACCCAGCCTCCAGGAACCAAAATAGTAATTTGGTTACGCGTGCGTTTCTCTCCACTCATAAATACTGATATAAGTATCCTTGTCGTAATGAAGAATATTACAGGACTGGATTACGAAGTGATTTGTTGAACACAGCACTGCAGCAAAAATAAATCACCACTCCTCACTCATTAACACTGACGGATCATTGTTGCAGCGGCGTACAAACGTGTCCCTCGGTGCCATGGGATGAAAGATGAGCCTTTGGCTTTGAACTTGAACTGTACTTGCCCTTTTTTTCCTGCTCGCTCAGATCCTCATTTGAGAATACTGCGAAACTGTGGAAAAGCTTTTATCGAATTTAATTTGATGGATCTGAAGTGTGTCTGAGCAGGTGTGAGGGTGCGTGTGACCTTGTTTACGTCGGTCGTACATCAGCTCAATCAGCCGCACCGTGAGGTAAAGATTATCGATTGGTGAAATCATTCCCCGCGTGCAGGTGAAGTACATGGACATGACTCTTACCTCGCCCTCACTGTGCTGATATACTGGATGAGGAGACAATTTGAGTCCAAGGGGATTCTTGTTCAAAGGAGTCATGTTGTTTTAAGAACTGGACTGGCGAGGAGCAAACTTTTTCAATAGCAGACGTGTTGTTTTCGTCTCCACATCTGGTCTGTAAACGCTCAACCGTGTCCATAAGTTACTTAACTTTTTCTGTCTGCAGTTTGGGGCTGGGCGGGAAATGTAAATTAGATTTATCAGAACTTTTTCCACTGAAAACAGCTGGTTGATAAGAACAGTAAAAAAAAAACAGAACAAAACTGAGAGACACTAAAATGCTCCACATAGCAGAGAGCTACAGACTGTGTTTATAATTCTCTGTAGGTTCCTCACACATGACACATTTTAGCCTTTGTTTATATGAAATATTGATTAGTGTGGCTGTAAAACCTTCTGGTGCACAGTGTCGCATCCCCATGCAGCAGAAAGGCCATTTAGAATACATCTTGCCTTTGTGTAAACAGCAACAACAATCATGGCCCAGCACACAAAGAGCCATGAAGCAGACAGGATGTACCAGCCGTGCAGTTTGTTTTGTGTATGAATTCACTCTTCTTATGTCAGATTTGTCCTTATTAGAATCACTGGTATCTTCTTTTGATCTCCTAACATGAAAACATAACATAACTGGTTTGAATGTATAAGCTGTGTTGTTGTGCGAATGTCAACCCCTTCATGTTTTTGCTAAGGTTACAGCTAATCTGTGAGTCCAGCGACAAACACCAGTGACCTTCCCTGCTCGCATGAAATGAATGCCAAGGTGCATTAATCATTCCAACGTGTAGACAAATGTCAATTGCAAGATGCAGGGTGATCAGAGGAAGACGGGGGTGTTCTTTGAGAAGATAGCGCTCTCTGAAGAAAATCATCTGACGACGGCAACGTTCCTTGAGCGGTCCGGCTCCCTATCAGCTTCACCAGGTGATCTCAGCTTCTTTAATCTATCTAATGGAGTCGGTGAGGCTTTTCTTTTCATCAGATATTCTGTGTTTCATCCTCAAACACTCTTGCCTACCCCACCAAAAAAAAAAAAAAGAAGCCCTCACACTGACGCAGCCAGCAGGTAGGTGAATGGGTGGATGGTTATGGAGACTGTCAGCTCACAGACTACATCTCTGTAAAAAACATAAAGAAAGGAGGATTTCTATCAAAAGCTGTCTCGAAACTTGACCGCTGTTTTTACTGGTCAGTTAATAAATCATAAACCGTATCCTCTCTCACCGTACATAGACCCTCCGGAAGGGACATGGCGCTAAATATTATATGGAAAAGAAAAAAAAGGCCATATTTTGCATTCTCTCGGAAGAAATCTTATAAAATAGGAATATTTTTACAATCATACACAAATATTGAGGAGAATTTCCTCTAGAAACCAAATCCAGAGGTCTAAAGTACCTTAAGGAAGTCATAGCAGTACTATCTAACATGATGTGAGACACTAATCATCCTTGACTACCATAGTAAAACCAATGTCCATCCCAGCCTTCACGAACACTGGACCTCAGTGAACCTGGCATCAAAAACGATGTCACACCTTGTTAAGATTATGTCACAGAAAAGCTTCAAAAAGCTGTTTTCGGAAAAGTGGAATTTGTTCTGCTCCCGGCTGTCCAAAGAACGATCTTCCACCCGAAGAGAAATTAGCACTAATTTATTCTGACAGAGTAATATCGAGAAAGAATTGTCCAAACTGGTTCGTAATGCGTCACAGCTGCAGGACAGGAAACCTCCTCTGAAGTTGTTCACCGCCTGCCTTTAAACTTTGTGTGAATTACCATCTTAGCATGTAATTGTTTAACCAAGATGGATGTCTAAATTTACCTGGCGGTGGCAGGAAACAGTCTCCCAAAGTACAGCCTTTCTCGCCGGTCCATGTCAGACCCCCTCCCCAAAAAAAAAAAAAAAAAAAATAGCAGGAAAAACAAAGCTTTAGCGCAGCATCTGGCTACAGAGACAGTTTGGCAGTTCGTCTGCGAGGTGGTAAGTGGCGACTTTAATGAAGATGCATGGTGCCCGTTGCAGATTTATCTCCTATCGTATGGCCCAGCAGATGCTAATGTAGTGTACAACCTCCACGGCAGAGGCCCCTCATTTCTACACACGGCTGCACCCTCATCAAGCCTAATACGCTGTAGATCCAGGCAGCAGGTCTGTTAGTACCCCTCCAAGTCTGCACTGATAGCTCACCGCAGAAACCCAGGAGGAGACTGTGTGTGCGGCGGCAGATGATGTTTTCTGCTATAAATATTACAGATCCTTCAACCACTTAATTAATCTGGGCGTTTTTGTCAGACGTCAGTTTCATTCCAGACAGACATGTCTTCAGCAAGGACACCGTAGCAGGAATATACGAATTCATCGATCAAGGCTGATACTGCATTTATGCCGCACATCATTGAGAAATACACATTGGAAGCCAGAGGTGAACCGTGGGCTGATTCATATACCTACGTCTTTCTTTTGTCATAGTTACATGAAAAGTTCTGTTGTGATTATCTGATTCCTTATTTGTGCAAAGAGTTATGTAACAATAATACTTCAAGTGCACCGGTGGTGAAAGAAAACTGGAGATTGAATAAAAACTGCATTATAAAGAAAGTGGCATATACTCACTCCGGCATTTGTGACAGTGACACATTCTAAACAAGTGCACATGAACACACAAAACAGAACCGACACAAAGAAAATGAGTGATACGAAATAAATCTCATATGGAGCTTTATGTGAAGCAGTAAATGACAGTTTAAAGTGATTACAGGGAAAATGGATTGCCGGCGGTCTGAACATTGGGATGCACCATAATGGATTTGCTGGCTGTGTTGATTTCTGCTCTGTTGTTGGTAATGAGGGAGGGTAAATAGCATTTCCTCCTTGCATTCATTTCTGTATCATCTTTTTGTGCTGACGCTAACGCAAACGGCCGTTGTAGCTTCTACCACTGTAGCTCCCGGCACCAAGTAACGACATACAGTATATTCCCCAAGTACTGAGCTTGAGTGCAATACTGAGGTATTTGCATGTTCACTGAAGTATTTCAAATTGATGTGACTTTAAGCTTTAAGTACAAGGTCTGAATACTTTTTTTTTCTCAACTGGCAGCTGCATCTCGACACGACTACATGTTTAGCCAGTTTTGTGGAAACAAACACGAATCAGTTATAGTTGTCTGCTTCACAGCGTTTAGGCGTTTCAAGTGGAATTTCCCCTTTGGTATACTCCCACAGCCCGGCGGTGCAACATGCTCGAGTGGCATCAGAGAGGAGCGAGTGGCATCGCTCCTGGTAGGATAACGCACGTTAGGCACATGGCCTGCGTTCAACTCATTTCTGAGTCAGTCAGCAGTCCACGGATATTCCAACAGGTCCGCCGGAGCGCCGAGACCCTCAGAACCCTGATTGTATCCCACGCCTGATTTCAGTGCTAATTCAAGCCTCACACCCAGTATCATTTGGCAGTAATGCGGAGGTAAAGCAGCGGCGGTCTCAAAGGCATCCTTCAGTCCTCACTTCCATATGCTCTGCTTTGAGCCAATTTATATTTAGTGTTCTCTTTAACCTCTGTGTTATCTGGAATTCACAGGCATGAAGGACAGAGGATGAAACGGAATGTTTATTGAGTTGTAAATATTGTAAATGGAATCATGATGTTGCGCCCCCTCCTTGTGAGGCGTTTCCAATTATGGAAGGGTAATAAGACTCCTTTGTCGGGTCAAATCCAGCACGTCTGGCTGTATGATTGCTCCTGTGCTAAGTTAAAGACCGATGTGAGGGCCGCACTCAGGAAATGTGCTACAGTTGCTGGGAGGAATTGTCCGGCTATCTGTCCTCCTGAGCACACAGCCATTCCTGTTCGGAGAATATGCTCATTACGGTCAAAACAGGTTGTCGAGTCTTTATTAGAAAGATCCTTGTGATGTCCTCATTTGTCTCACTGGCCATTATAGTTAAATTCAGTCGCGGTGCAAAAGCCTGTTAATTATGGTTAATATTTACTGCAAGACCGTGTTGTGCACACACTGGAGCAGCTTTACGGCGGCGAGAGAATGGCAAGCGTAAATACCAGAGCTCACACGCTGACATGCGTTTAATTATTGATGAAAAAAGACACGCGTGTAAGCTTGTGCACGTGCGGAGATGTTCACATGTTGCCTGGCTGCTCAGCGGGTGCGTTTGAGTCCGTGTACTGATGCGCGGAGAGCGGGGCATGTTTTGTGCAAGAGAAGCGCACAAGCAGACATTTACGAGCCCGAGTAAGAATGAGTGCTGAGGGGGATGAAGCACATTTGTAGAAACAAAACACTTGATAAACAGTTCATAAACATGCCACTTTTAATCTCAAGGCAACTGGTGAATGCAGCCTCTTAACACTGGATACCATTTGATTGTTCTCAATATAATTACGCTGCCTTAAAACATTTTATTAGCAAATTAAATCCATCCTGACTAGAAGAACATTATCTGTGTGTTTGGACAGATAATGAAAATCGAAATTCAATCAAATTAATTGCAATTGCAGTCATATTTCTAACTTGAATTTCAGAAGAACGGAAAACAGTGATACAGTAAAGCAGATTTAAAGCGTGAGGCCGCGGTAGCAGCTCTGTACTGAGGCAGAGCAGTGCTCGAGCTTCAGCTAAATGCTAATGCCGGCATCGCCATGTTGGCATGTTGGTCAAATATCACCACAGAGCAGTCTGGATATATCACACGTGTTGCATTTAAAAAACACAGCGCACCGCCACCAGGAGACGCCCATATCTGCGTGTTAAGAACACGTTAACAAGTTATGGGCAACACCGACTGAACCGAGCGTTGAGAAGCAGGCGGGGTCAGATTCTTCTCCGAAGCTCATGGCGAGACGCCGGATACGAGCCAGACTGTGACTTGATTCTTCAGTCAACACAATGTCAACACGAGTACCGGGATTTGGAGTGAGACGTGCTGTGAACATGGCTGTAGGTGTGTGTGTGTGTGTGTGTGTGTGTGGGTGTAGCTGCAGTGGCTGGTGATAGATGGTAATGATATGATACATGACATCTGTAGCCGGTGTAATGACGTGCAGGCTGTTGGTTATTGGAGCCTATGTCGAACATTGCTCTGCTGTGATGAGGTGCGACTGCCTCACACCTTAGAGTTAATGCAGATTTACATTTTTTTATTTTAAACACTGGAGGCATTTCGCTGGCTGACTTGCAGTGAGTGAGCACGCGCTGCACGCCTTCACTGTCTTCCTGTCAACACACTCTGACAGGAAACATGGTTGTTTATGCATGTTGTGACTCCTTGGAGGGAACAAACTTGTGGCTCTCGGCTTATGTAACAACCCGTCGAACTGCTCAGCCGCCCTGCCACCAAATACTAATGTTCAAAAAAATATAAAAAAACATAACCCCTGCTGTCATCACAGACATATTTTAGTGTCAAAGTAAATCAGTTCAACGAGGGTAATATTATTCACTGGGCTGCCGCTAATGAAATGTGATTTGAATGAGATGCATTGGATAAGGGCTGAGAGGCTTGTTAATACATGGCTGTGGCTTCACTGTCCTAGATGCAACTGATTTGCAGCTGATTTCAGGTCCTGGAGCACCGCTGGCTCACACAGCTCTCTAAAAACTCTATAGCACTGACACTATGACAGCAGAGATGGGGGACGATGAAGATTCTCCTATCGTCATATATAGCTACACATCATCCATACAGATTAGAGAATAAGAGAACATTAACAATGCTATCTGTTTCCGTAGTGTAGCGGTTATCACGTTCGCCTAACACGCGAAAGGTCCCCGGTTCGAAACCGGGCGGAAACATGACTTTTCCATATATACTTCAACTTGTCTTTAATGATTTAACTGACATCATAAATAAAGTATTTCTCTGTCAATCTATAGGAAGACCTTAATGCCAATCTCTGTCATTTCTTGAGATTCCTGAACTTGACAAACAACTGAAACTGTATTTGAAATATATAAAAGACCTCATGTCTCACATTTGTCCAGCAGATAAATGTTGAATGAATTATCTCTTAATCTAACTGTGTTTGTAGTCAGGCTATTACATATTTTAGGATCCTGTTTTTCAAAAGCTGACATTTGATGCACACAAACTCTCGGGCCCCACAGTTTACTCCATAGAGTTACTTTGACATTGAATGTTTTGTTGTCTCGCCGACTGTAAATATACTTTTATCTGACTGAAGAGAAAGCCCCCCCAGGCATTCACAACACTAAACTCATCCACGGCAAAAAGGTCCCAGACAGTATGAGATCATCAGCAGAGGAGGCACAGATTTCTATTTTTGTCGGTGAACAGTTGACGTTTTAACTCGCCCTGCCACGTAGTGTGTGTGTGTGTGTGTGTGTGTGTGTGTGTGAGGCGGGGTCAGAAGACACTGAGCTGTACTCTGTGGAAGATGTATGAGCATGGCCTGACAGACAAGAGCCTCGGGGAGCGAAATGTAAAGTGGGAGGAAAATCATTAGCTTTGTTTGCATGTTCTCTCTCAATTACTTGTCTCAAAATGTAAACGGTGGAGAAAAAAAAAAAAAAAAGGAGAAGATCCGCCGCCTGGATGACACTTTATCACAGGCTTTTGTATCGCAGACGCACGTGGCTTCAAAAAGCATCCTCACCTATATATAGTGGCATGAATTACAGCTCCCCTGCTCAGCCCCTGCCTGGGCCCCAATCACAAAGCCACATTTCACGGCGAAGGGGGATGTGGGCACCTCCACATTGTGACAAAACTATTGCTCATTCCACCTCTCAATATTTATCATAGTACAATTTCCCCCCACCGCCTCGCTCTCGAGGGTATGATTTATGACACACTCACCCTCAGCCTCATCAGAACGACGACACGTTCATCACGGGGACTTTCACAGGCATCGGTTTTGTTTAATCCATGAGCGGGGAGAAGAGGAGGAAGAAGAGGAAGAAGGGCGGCAGACAGCGAGGTAGAGATAGATGGAAACGGGGAGAACTGGAACTGGAGAGGGCGAAGCAGACTGAATGGAAAAGAGAAGGAAGAGCGCTTCCACTTATCTATACATCAAAGAGGTGACACTGCCTTGCAAATTTGCTAAAGCTCATTTGTAATGTTTTCCGCTTGTCACTGGCCTTAATGCGCACAGCTCATGGGAGTCGCAGCCTGCCACATGATCAATGGGAAGAGAGGGAAGTTACATCTCACCATTAAACGCTTTTGACTCGCAATATGCAAAGCGCGGCCGCGGTGAGTGATGCTTTTTTGCGCCGGCTGGGGGTGCGGGGGAGTTGTCAGATAGATTATAAATTGCACTTTTGCTGCTCAAACCGAAGGCGCGCTCCCCTGCATGCAAAGGCGGAGGCTTTGTTGAGCGCTCTTTCAAAGTCACCCCCGGCCTCCTGACGCCTGTGAAGCAGCCCGTGCAGTGGGGGCCGCTGCTGGGACTCGGGCCAGCTGTAACGGGAGTGGAGCCGGAGCTTGTTATCCAGCCGCTTTGCTTCGCACACACCCTGTAATGATTTTGCAGTGATTATGAAGTGTCTTCAGGGTCGAGGGGTCCCTCCTTTAAATCATCGACTAATTGGCCAAGCTGGTCATTTGTGGATTAGAGAAAAAAAAGGAATCGCTTTGTAGTTTTAAAAGCTGCAAAGCACTCCCCCCACCCCATCAACTTTTTCTTTCTTTCAGCCCTTTGTCATTGTCGACACTCACACTTTCTCCCACCGCGCTGAGTTCGCCTCCTCCTGAGGGTGGCCAAATCAAGTCAAATGCAGCTAACATGTCATTCATCATGATTATTATACTCTCAACGATTCTTTCCGGGAATTCCCCTGAAAGTCACTCCATACTGGGCCAATATTAAAAACACCTCAATCCACCCGATAATTAAAGTCTATCAAAGCATAATCATCAATTATATATGTGTCATAATCTATTTTTGTTTTCCACTAAACACCTTGAGTGGGGAAAAAAAAAAAATCTTGACATCCGCAGCCCGAGCCTGAGAGTTGTATTTGACAGCCCAGCTGAATATTGCAGACTCTGGTGAAGAGAAAGGGTCTTTAATTTGCAGTGTGCGGGGGAATGGGGATCAGTTTGAAATAACCTGATTATTGGAGGGGGGGGCTGTCAAAGCAGGAAGAGATCTCATTAACAAGGTGCATTTAGACGTGTTGGATTCCAACATGTGTCGCGATAGAGGCTTGGATGTCCCACCTTTCCATAAGTTTGTTTCATAAGCATCTTGGGGAAATAAAATAATTTGGGATACCTGGGGACACAGGAGAGGAATCCAGTCATCAGTCGGCAGGTGAAAATTGCAAACTGGCAGTCTGCTTCGCCATTAGCGGTGCATTAAGAGCACCTGTCAGCTCTCGGGTCTAATTCGCTCATCCAAATTATAACCTGCTACTATAAAACAAACCTTTTCTGCTGATCCGTGTGCTTCGCCTCTGACTGGAGCTGCTGGATTAGCAGAAGCAGATGTCATATAATCATAACACACAAATTACTTTTTGTCGGTGAAATACAGCCATTGTTTGTCCACCCAACTCTCTACTTGCTCCGACCGATCCAAACATGACGAAGCCTCCGGGGGGGGAATTTTAGCTCAATTTGGCCTGAAATTTCCTCCTGTCGCAAACATTTCACTGAATATATCCGTTCAATTTCCTCAACCCTGTGAAATCCATTTACGTCGGAGCGACTGCCTCGCCCTTCCCAAGAGCCAAAATGGCAATAATGACATATATGACCTCATAAATAAATGGAGATCTCGCTGCTGTATATCAATTCTGCTACTTAAGAGGAAATTGGGGGGGTTTCAAGCAGACCAGCACCGTGGAGTGGCGTTTTTTCCCCCCGAGTGTTTGCAGTAGACGAAGCTCCCCCAGGAGCGCGCTACGAAATACTTGGTTAAGCTGTTTATTGATCTTGGAGGGAAGGTATTCCCAGTCTTGTGCTCCTTCCTGTGCAGGCGAGCCTCTTTGAGGAAGACCTCCCGCACAGTCACTCCCGCTACACATCATGCATCCATCCACCCACACGGTCGGCGGTGGAGCCGGAGAAGCACCCACGCATGCACGCACACTTTCACAGGTAATGAAGGACGAGCAGACGCACACCGCGCCCACACAGATTCACGCACATTCACCGACTGTTTCAGCACCTGATATTTAATGCGTGGTGCCTCCAACCGGTCAGCTGTACTCAGATCAGCCAGCGTTTAGCACAGAAATATAAATGTAAGAGAGATAAATGCATGGATCCATACTGGGACATTTTCTTGCTTGTAATGAAGCTTATTGAGGGTGGGTGTTAAAACTAATATCGGGGGGAAACTGTTTGGGAGCGTCAGGGCCTGATACATTGACATGCTGCCGGGTCAGGCGTCTTAAGAGAGTGTGCGCACTTTTTTTGCAGTTTTCAAAAGTCATTACTGGATTTACACAAAACCGACACGCCTTTATTTAAGTGAAGTGACACAGTGAGTGAAGTTGGGGGGGGGGGCACTGCCCCCTGGTGCCCCCTCGTATGGACAACTGTGAGATATCCTCTCTCCAAGACGTTGCTATGCTGTCTGATCATTAAATCCCTCCAGTGGTGTTTTCCTTTATAGATCGGGAGGAGCCACAGGTTGAAGAGCGCATAAAACCCGACACATATGAGGGGATGTAAGAAAAACACACGATTAGACAGAAAGACACAAGTGTGTTTTTTACAAACTACTCTATATTAGAAACAACGCATTAAATTTGTTGAGGTTTTGAGAAGCCTGACGGGCAGAACTCGGGGTAAAAATGTCTGCACCTCACTCCCTGCAGCTCGCTGTAAGACTAATTACTGTGAACTCTCACACTTGACGGCGACCCAGAGGAACATTTTCATCGACATCTGTCTTCGCTCCCCTCGATTTTTTGGCAGCTTCACAGTCCAAAGATTGTGTTTATAGAAATCTCACAGCCCAGGAAGTGAAGGGAAATTACACCCCTAAGTAGATGGGGGCTGGTGAGCTTCAGTCTCAAAAATATAAAGAGAGCTTTCCAGATCGTATGTAGTCTGAAAACCAGTTTTCAATTAAGTTTTACCATTTGATTAATTAGGGTGCATGGTTAGAATAAGAATTAATCAATCCAGTTGAACTTATCAAGATAGTAGATTTGTATTACAGCCGTACTACAGAGCTAAGGGTTCCGCAACTTTGTTTTTTAACCATGAATCACTTGAGTTATAAGGGTGGTGTCACACAAACACACACACACACACACACACTAGCACCGGACTGTTTATGCAGCTCCCAGGAGTAGAAACAGTATTTTCAGCTGTTTCCACACGTTGGCTGAATAGTTGTGGAGTTGTTACGCCATACATAGGCTACTGTTGTCTTATCTCACTGTGTAACCATTAATTTATTGATGATAATCAGTAAAGAGAATTACAGTAGGCTTCCTTGTGACTTAATTAAATACCTCCGCACAACTCCACACAAAGCTTTACAAAAATAAATGTTGTCCTAATGCCGGAGTGCTTTTGACAAAACTCTGGCAGAATTGAAATTCTCCGGAGGAGGACAGAGAGAAATCGAGACGTAAGAAGTAATGAGCTGCTAGTTGGAGCTGCTAATCATCATCTCCCGGTAGAGTGTTCTGCTAAACACGTTAAGCCATACACGGAACATGTATGTGAGCCGATAGAGCTGTGGTAAGGAATTGTTGTAATTATGAAGTGCAGATGGGACATGCTGGTGCTGATCTACACATTAAGGAGAGAAATGTTTATCTACTCCCATGATGATGATGAAATTAGCTGTTAATTTAACATTCGTACACAGGTTCAGCCTGTTTTACACACAGCTTTTAGAGGCTTTATATGAGGGATTGATTATATACGTCATGTTAGTACATTTGTGAAGGACAATGTTCAACAATAATTCAGTTTCTGCTCTTACCTCCAACCGAGAATTAGGATTGAAATGAGTTTTAACTTTGAAATGTAGGTTTTTGCATTCGAATGGTGAGTTTCTCACATTGAATTCTTTCAAAGCTGATTTTGGTTTCCAAACATTTGTAAAAAGACGCACACATTTTCCAAGGTGAAAACCTGAATCATAAATCAAACACAGCAGAGTAAGTGGTCTGTTTGCCTCATCAGGTACAGGACAGGTTCATTTTGATGTTTTCAGTTCAGGTGTACTTATTTCTTAAAGTCTGATCAATGACATCATTTCAGTCCCGACCCGTGCAAAAATGTTTTACGCCCAAATGCACTGAGTGCGATTAGTAAACGAGACAAAACAGATTCATGCTCGAAGCCAACAGTTTTCATTTTCAGTTTCTCAGCACTGCTTTGTTGTCTGATACAGACCCCCTCCAAAAACACCAAAAGCCTCCTGTCTCTCTTTCTATCTGTCTCAGCTCTGTTGCGTTCAGCCTTCTATTAGTGTGAGCACGCTCTATTGAGCTGCACTTGTCATACTGATACCAAACTAATCAAGACTAATGAATTCATTTAACTGATGATAATAATGTTATTAAAATGCAAATTGTTAATTTCTTTTAATTGCTCGACATCACATGTAATCAATCACAACTACTTCTATCGTTGCCGCAAATCTTTTTGCTTCTTGCCCACTTTTCCCTCATCATCTCTAGAAAAAAAAAGATTCCCACCACCCCTTTCCTTATGAAGAGTGAGGTTGTGTTGGTGAGTTCTGTCATGGTCTGGTTAGAGATGTGATTGTGTGTCGTATCATTTATTCGTAATCTTCTTGTTTGTCTCTGCTCTGGTGATTGTGAATGGGCTGGTGACTGTAGAGCTGTAATTGGAAAATGCATGACCGATTTGCTAAGATGGAGAAAACATGGAGGAAAGCTTTTTTTTTTTTTCTTTTATCGGCACTGAGCGTTCTTTCAGGCTCCCAACTGTCACGTCACATGGAAAATAAGTGAGCAGTAAGATACTAACTCCATCCTGTGGTTACCAGAGTTCATGCAGAAACTGATAAAGCACTTCATGAGAATTATGACTGTGGCCTGCCGTGCCCGACTTCATTAATCATGTTAATCAGTATGCTTGTGAAATGGAGTTTTAAATGCACACATTTCTCCAAGAAGCTCTAAAGGCGAAATATAACTTCAGTGGTGGAGTTGAACCTCAATGAATAAGAGAAGTTTTATTAATATAGTCCAAAATCACTAATTTGTCTCACCTGCGGCCATATATCCTATATACTGTGAAATATAGTCAACAAATGTGGCTGAATCTGCAGGTAAAGATAAGAGTGGCCACTAAAATAACTTTACATATTCATGTCACGTTAGCCAGAACACTGTAGGTTAATGAAAGTAGCTAGTTCTTTAGCTTTATTTGATGAATATTACTTTCTCGCCTACAGGGATTCTGTATTATATGTAAGCTACTGTTTGCCTTACCTAAAATAAGCTAACTAATGCTAGCTAGCTGAGAGCAGGCCCGGCTTTGCATTTCATTACCACTACAAACTGTCATCAATTACCTAATGGTAGCTAACACTGTAGTGAGACAGTGGCAGATTAGTTTTGGTAGAAGACACTAAAATTAATATGGAGTTTAATTTATCATTTTAACAGTCCTCTGTCTTTTTGATATTAGCTTTTGTAATGGGCACCCTCCTTGTTTTCTCTCAGGAATTCAAGAGTTTCACCTGGTTGGGTAATTGAACGATATTAAAAAGCCATGTGTGCCGAAGGCTGAGTAATTGCATTAGTTCAAATACATGACGACTTTATTGAACTCAGATTAGATTTCAATCGCAGAGTCAACACGAGCGAGAGGAGGAGATATCCGCCACTCTTTTTGGTGCTAAAAAAAACCCTGAAAGTAAGAATTAGTACTTAGAGAGGATAATGAAGCCTGTCTTCTTTGTGACTGTCATGCAGGCTTAACAACTGAGCAGGACAGTTTGGGTGATTTTTACATTTACGTGCCGTGCCGTACTAATGAAGCAGAGGCAGGGCCGACTTGGCCGGCAGCTCTGCCTCTCCGTCTACAAACGCTGTTGTGCGGTACGTGCCCCGTGAGCTGGTGTAATGCATTTAATTCATCATCATCTACAGAGTGCAGACGTTACATTAAACCAGCCAGATTCTCTAAGGAGTGGAAGACTCCAGTTCACTGAAGCAGGCGCCTACACAGCGCTGGGTTCCCTGCACGCCCCGGAGAAAAAGCTGACCTCCCTCATTGTCACTGTATAATCCGTACTCCGCCTTTCAGAATGTTACATTATCATATATATTATATTGCTGCATCATTATTGTGATGCATTAACACACTGGCAGAATTTATGTTGAATCTCTGGGTAAAGAGAAGCAAATTTTATGCACTTCACATGTTTTGTGTGCAAAATCTTTATCTTCAAAGCAGTAACATGTATAACTGTAAGTGGAAAAGAGTAGCCATAGTAGATTTACAATAGAAAAACAGAATTACAATATAAAAGAAGCACAAAGCTGCGAAATAATGCAGCTTTTAAGCTTGAAGTAAAACGTTCCCAGTGATTTCCTATATTATAAAGATGTGGTACGCAGTATATTGTGGAAGAGGTTTCAAAGCAATATGAAGATACACAACTTTATTCAGCATTTACTTTGTGATGGACACACGTGCCCTCAGGTACATCCAGTATATAAGACCCACTCTTCAGATCCCAACTGCATCTGAAGACGATTTTCTCTCGTCGAGCACTGTTCAATCTGCCATTTCCTTTAGGTCTGTGTGTGCGTGTGTGTGTGTGTGTGTGTGTGTGTGTGTGTGTGTGTGTGTGTGTGTGTGCGCGCGTTGTTAATGTACAGTATATCAGTGTCCGCCAAAGAAAAATAGCCACAACCAAAAATCAATCAAGATTGTGGTGCGCATTTAATCCCAAGGGTTTATGACCGTCGCAGCCTGGAATATCAATTTATCTCAGAATTATTTTCAGCACTCCATCTTTCAGTGTTTTGTTACTCCACATTGTCAGTCCCAGAAAATTCCTCAGATTTCACCTGAGGCAGAGATTAATTTGGCTCTCATAAAGGTGAGACCCCAATTAATCTCAGATCCTATATAGTGTGAATCGGCACTATTTTATCACAGAAGCCGGAGGGTTGGAGATGATGGCCACACACACAAATCTCATGGGAAATGTAGGTTTCATTTTCAGTTTCAAACCTTTTCAATTTCAAGGTTAAAAACAACCGTCGCGTCAAACGAATGAGATCTGTGGATATCGTAGGTCTGAAGCTGTGATCACTGACAGTAGCTCAGACAATCTATCGGTCACAGCTTTATAGGAGGGATTAAAATTTGTGACAATCTTCCGACAGCCAGATACGCAGGTTGTTATACTTAAATACAGAGTAATTACAACTCTTGAATCAGCATATTTCTGTGATTGACGAGGGCTAAGCTAAATACACCCCTTTACCAAAGACTTCTCCTCTACTCCCCCACCCCCCACCCCACCCCCCACCCTTAATTTCTCATTTGAACTTTCATAAAGTTGACGTGGACGTTTAAAGGGAGGAAATTACACAGTGGGAAAACAATTCTCTTTGTAAACTTGCCTCAGATTTAGCCGTGAAACTCTCCATTTCCATCCTCCACTTGATGCCTTTTGACAGGAACTATTAGCGCTCAGCACTAAGAATATTAAAATCACTTTCTTATTTTAATTTAAATGGCAGAAAAAGACGCCCTAGGGTCACAACCATTTTAGTTGTTTTCAATTATTTTAATATTTCCTAACGAGCATGTTTGAGTGAGGCTGATTGCTCAGAGGAGTGTCGAGGAAGAATTTCTAAAATGCAGTAAAAAAAAAAACGCTGTAGGTATTTTCACTCTTTTAAAAAGACTAATAAGACGGCAGCGACGGTTGGACTGAGACAGAGTGGGGATTGCTCTGCTATTGTTTTGTGTCTCTAACCTGAAGCTGCAGCGTGAGATGATCCTCCGTCTATGTCATCATTCCTCCCCTGGTCCTGTCATTGTGAAAGGTTAGCGTTCGGCCTTTGACTCATGGAGCCATGGATCAAATGATTGTGCAAGTGGCTTTGGAAAGGTTGTGGCCTAGGCTGCAGCCGAGTAGTTGGAGCTTTGCTCTGTGGGTATAAATACAGGGGTGGGTGTGTGTGCGTGGGTGTGTGTGCGTGGGTGTGTGTGTGTGTGTGTGTGTGTGTGTGTGCATGTGGGTTCAGCACAAAGCTGAATTGCAGATACTCAGGCAATCAGTGACTGTGCACTTGTGTCAAAGGTGAAGAGCATAAAGAGTATTTACTCATATACTGCATTGTTAGTAGCAGTAAGGGTCATGAAAATAAAATAGAGTAATAATGATGTAAAAGCAAGATATACTGTGCCACAAATTACAAATTGTTATAGCAATAATGGACTAAATGACTAAATAGACCAATGAATGTCAGTTATCTCAGCATAATCACATATTTTCAAACTCATTTCGATGAATACTACAAACCCTGAAACACAAACTAACTAGTCCAGGTACTTCGATGGATGGGGTTATTATTAAGACTGTCTATTCTTAGAATTTTTAGGATGACGGTTCTTCTCCACCGACGGTTGAGAGACCATGCAAGACTGTGTAAGTTCGACGTGTGCACACGTGTGTGACTGTATTCGAACGCTCGAGCCAAATTGACAAGCTCCACTCATCCGATCAATCAAGCTGCCGTAAATCATAATGATCAAAGTCTGAAGCAACGGGGGGGGGGGGGGGGGGGGGGGGCTGCTAATTTCTCTAACTGGAGAAGCCCCCAATTAGTGTCTCTCTGCACGTCAATCAAAACAATTATCAATCAATGAACCGCAATTATAGCTAAACCAGATTAAATTGTCATTTTTTCAGACAATTGAATCTGTCTTGCACAAGAAAAACACTGAGGGATGTGACAGCTCCTGTTCAATGGGATTTAAAGATGTATTATTGGGAAGGCAGCGTGTCCAGTGTCGCACAATCCCTCTGTGGTTGAAGTGTTCACAACTGCTACACATATACGCAACCGAGAAAGTCTGGTCATATGCAAACACAGCTTCATTTTAAAGGCTCAAGTTTTCCTTTTCAGTCCTAAATGCTGCGACATCTTCAACCTTCTGTCCAATCTAACGCTGCTTAATCTAAAGAAATGTGCTTTTATTACAGAAAGCCATCTCTGGCTTTTATAAGAATCTGCCTCCCTGCTGGAGCTAGAGTGGCTCTACTCATTACAACCTCTGCTTTGCATAAAATGAAGAATTTCAACATTCCCCAGAACTGCACTTACACTCCAATTACTTTACCTATTACATTAGACACATACGTAATCTCTGAAAGCAAGCAGTTCCCACGAACTGTCACTCAATCAAGATACACGCTTCCTCTTGACTCCATACTGACACCTTGCGCTCACCGAGTGGGCGGCAATGATTTCACTTGATAATAAGTCGCATGACTGTGTGAGTCCATTTTTTTTGCGCCCGAAGGCATATATTCCACAGTAGAGCTGCTGGGAAATGATAAGACCGCGGAGAGATAGCGGCTTTCGGGACGCCATGTTATAGCACCCGCGAGGGCATTCGTTACTCTGATTATGGGTTTGACAGCAATGCTGAGAGGTGAGAGGGACACCCAGTATTGTCAGCAGCGCCAAAGTCCCATTATCGCAGGTTTACAATTTCTGCATGCTTCAGCTAAAGTATGGTGCGTCACCTCAGTACACGTTACACAGCAAAGTTGTTCAAATGCCTTTCTCCACATCAGCCAAATTTGAAAACAAAGGAGGAAAAGACAGGCTCCTGCAAAACACGAGGTGTTGTTTTTTCATGTTTTTGTTTTCATTTACCTCCTCCACAATGATTTAAAAAGAACAGATTCAGTCGATTAAATATCTAAATTTAGATTTAGAACAACTTTGTTGTGACAAGTTGGTCCTTTGAGGCAAAACCACTGCAGCTGCTTTGTTTGAATCCTAGCTGTGGTTTTGTTCCATTTCTTTCTGGTGTATAACCTTGAATATACAATGCACTGGATTCATTTTGTACATGAAAAATACTAAGAAGCAACGAAGTATTGAGTCGTAAGTGAAAGTATCGAAACACATGGTGGTGCTGTATGAAAAGTTGGTGCCAATCCATACAGCAGACGTTGAGATATCTGATCCACTGATCACCAAAGTCATCAGTGTTCATCCTCTTTGGGCCATGAATATCTGTGATAGCAATCTATCCAGCAGGAAAAGAAACAGAGCATGAGCAGCTTTCCCTTAACCGAGTTCTGTGACTGCCCAGGCATAAGCCTAAAACAGTGAAATTATACTGTGGTCACCACAAGTGAATATTGTACTGCAAGATTGAATATTTCAACTGAGGAAACTGCACAACCAGTAGGAATGGCGAAATATGCAATTGCAAAGTTTATAAAAAGTGAAATGTTCCTTTTAAAAAACACCCTGAGGGGGGTTATGACTTATACACACCTTTAAATGTGCATGTACTGACTGAGAGGCTTTCCTGTAAGTGATAAAAATACAAGTGAGAACAAGAGCAAGTACCGAACAGCTCCCCAGCCGGGGTTGGCATGGCAACAATAAAGCACAGGGCTTCTGTGCTCTTAACAGGAATAATCAATACAGCTGGGGTGCAGTCTTGATCAATCTGAAACGTATTGGGAAACTATAGATTGAAGGGAGGAGTCGATGAAATAGTGGGTGAACGATAAATACACACATTCAAAAACGCATTCACAATGCAGCCGCCGCTGTTCAAGATTTGTCATAAAAAGGGATTAGCACACCAATAATTAACCTGCCTTCAGAATCCTGTTTGTGTTATTATGAGGTGTTATTATGAAAATTAATGCCTGGTTGATTAAATGCCCATCCGGAGTCCAATAACACCATCTAAAAATCACCACCACTACAATTAAAGGATGAAGGTAAGAAAGAAAAAAGAAAAACCTTCCTGTGCTTGCAATATAATTACAGCCACTTGCATTTTTCTGCCTGTCATTTAAAAATGAGTGTCTGGGAGCAGGATAATGGGAATAATCCCACTGCCCATTTTCAAATTAAATTTCGGTGTTCACGGTGAGAGAAGTGTGTGCTCATCTCTTGGAAGCAAATCCCCCGTTTGAATAACTTCCCTCAAGGCTTGATGGATGTGATACAGATATTAGATTTCCATCACTTCAAACTCTGAAGTTTCTGCCACTGGGTGACTAAATAATTGAAGACTTCTTCCATAAAAACGCAATATATCTGCTTGAGAAAAACGTTGCTTCCTAAAATTTATCAGTCAATATTTCAACAGTGAGTATGAGTCTATCCCTGGCAGTGTAACTATTCTGTACACGGAGGCTCTAAACTGACTCACTTTCACAGCTGCAGTTGTTGTGTCCGACTTGTGGTTTCTACATGTTATATGATGACATTTTTTAATGTGATCTCCAAAACAGCAGAGAAGCTGCTAAATGGACCTTTGAGTGAAACTGGGGGTTTTTTTCACTACTTTTTCTTAAAGGTATCCAGGTAAAAACATAAATAATTGTAATTGTCCGTATTGTTAATTTAGGGAAGTGAATGAAGCATCTCTGCAGAGATTTTTCTAAATCTGACTGGCTGTACAAGGCACAGCACAGTGACACCCCCCCCACCCACAAGTTGTTTTCTTCAGCACACTGTCTGCTGAAGAGTAATTAGCTGAGCTGTTCATTAATTACACATGTGAGTCCATGGCTGGACATCATAGCACCAGCCCGGGCAGCTGACTGTATCTGTCGGCTGAATCCAATTTTGCCAACTCGCACCACGTCCATGATTTGTTCAATCAAGACGTCACAGACAATTTGTCTGGCGTGCCTCATCCCTCGGCCACCTCCGAGCTCTTCACAGAAAAGAAAATTAAAGTATCCGTCAGCCATTCCTAAGGGTCCTGCCTTTGGGAGATATAGCATCCTCCCCTTCTGTTGACAGACCTGGCGCCTGCCTCACTTGTCACTGTAATTAGTTTTGTTTCGCTGCCATTGTGCTCAGCAGCCCTCCTTTATTGCTGCATAGCCTTGTGCAGTCAGGGCTCATTCCACAGTGTTGTATTAAGTATGCCGGGTTCACATGCCCTGTCACAAAAAAACACACACACACACACACACACACACATTCTCCTCAAGTGTTGATTTCTCCTGTTCTCAACAGCTTGTAAAAGGCAAACATACTTCTAATGTCCAGCTTCCCATTTACTTCAGTCACTCAACAAAACAACAATCGCAGGCCAGTAATCCATTGATGAATCGGAGGTGGCTCTAATCAATCGGCTGGATAATACTACAAGTGGGCTCAATGCAAATGAAAGAGGTCATGATGAGCCAAGCCCCCTTAGGGATGGGAGTGCTGATCAACAGCAGCAGTGACGGTTTATCAGTCGACACATGGTCTAGCATGCACAAAATTGTAGGAACATAGAATGAGACCAAAACCCGAGTCACTGGCATTCCTGGTAGTGGAAACCTGACATACACAAGTGTGTCAAAAAGGTTTATCAAGGTGCCTCACTGGCACACTGTGAATATTAGAGTTGAGCCTACAACTCAGCAAACAACATTTTCTACATTATCAAGTGTAAAAAGTGGCAACCCTACCTTTGAAGTGGTCTTGAAGTCCAATTGTCTTTCCATTCCTCCATTCCTCATTTAGTCCATAAGGGTCCACATATTCCAAGTTGTGATTGTGGTCATGTAAAGTCCATAGCAGACCGTCCATTGCTCCTCTCTCCTGTCCTCGCTGCTCTGGCCCACTCCCTTGTCCAAACTCTGCTGGTCCTCTCTGATCCCCTGCTACACTCTGCTCCACTCCTTATTCACACAAGAACCGGCAAAGGAAAAGGAAAATTAATACATACATGAATGATAAATATAACACTCTGAATTGGGCAATTCTGCACATGAGTAGCTACTTCCATGATACTTTAAACACATTCTGCTGAAAAAACATGTACTTTTACTCAAGTTTTACATGCATGACTTTTCCTTGTAAAAGAGTTGTTGTTTTTTCTACACTTCTACGCAATAACAGAGACACACTTACAGAACATCATTTGAAAAGCCCCAAATCTCAAACTTTGACCATGAATAAGCTCCACCGTCCACAATTACACACACCCATACACACGTACACACACAGTTACCCATGTGCTGTTATATTACAACTAAAAAAGACAAACGTTTGAGTTTTTAAGAAGAAGAAATCATCATATTCGGCACCCTCAAGTGGAATTTAACTAGCTTAGCTGCCAGCTAGCGGCTAAAGAATTAGCTTTTACAAATCTCCACTGGTCACGCGCACATATCAGATCGTGAAATACCGCGAAACGTCTCTGTATAGTTGCTGCCAAGCTAGCTTAACTGCTACCGAAGTTTGGGGGCAACCTGTGGTAAACTATCTTGGGTTAATGTCATACTATCATTTGTAATATTGAAACACAGTTTAAGAAGAACACACTGAACACTTCAAACTAGGATATTTAACCTTTCTGCTTAGTTCCTATTCGTTTCTCTCCCTACCTTGCGATCCACCATGGTCTTACAGGCCTCCACAAAAAGCCGGTATACGTACGCGAGACAGATAAATCTTTGATTCTCCGCTCAGACCCAATGGGCAAAGACATCTGGTCCCGCCCACTATGAAGCTAAATGTTATTGGTTAATTGCCCTGCCACACGAAATTCTGAGCAATGACTTGACCAGCTAACCTTTCCTCTGCCTCGACAACAATCATCTGATTGGTTAATTCTTTCATGTCGGAGAACCTGGTAAAATCCGGTCTCTGGATAGTTGCTGGCCAGCTAGCTTAACTGCTATCTAAGTTTCGAGCGTTCTAAAGGTTAGAATGACAGGGGAATTTTATAAATTTAGAATCAAAAGAGAGTAATTCTAAAATGAAAGCGATTAACATAACAGTTAAGGTGCTGATAAGGTCTTCTCTGAAGGCCTACAATGTCTCCTATAGTCCCCCATTGTATTCATTTTATCTAAAGCCAGCACTGAGCACTGTACTATTGATGATTTTTTTGTTGAGGTTAAGCAGACAAACTATAGGACCAAACATTACAGCCATATCTGCTTATTTAACGTGTTAAATTCATAGGCATTAATACTCTGCTGTAACAGGCCACAGGCTTCTGGAACCGAGCCGTAGGGATTGGCTCTTATTCATCCATGAGAGGATTAGTGAGGTCGGCCACCAATGCTGGGCGATAAGATCTGACTCCCGGTCACATTCTCACTTTATCCCATAGGTGTTGGATGGGGCTGGGGTCAGAGCTCTGTGCAGGCCAGAGAAAAGCATTTCTCTATGGACCTGGCTATGTGTGCTGGGGGCCTCGACATGTTGTAATGGGAAAGAGCCAAACACAAACTGTTGACACAAAGTTGGAAGCACACTGCTGTCTAAAATAGCACTGAATGCTGCAACATTACCCAGGCCACATGCTTTTGAGTGTGCAGTTATTATAATGAATATTCGTTCTGGCTAGGTAGAACAGGAAGGTCTTGAATTATGCATTCTCTGGGAGGCAAATCTTTTTTTATAATGCTGTTTCCAATCATCCCTTCCAGTTATAATGTGCACACCAGAAATAGGCTCCATGCTGTGTTAGATTTTTCAAAGTTTAAGTGGGTTTTTTTTTTTCAAACCTATCTTTTTACTTTCGACCTGGAAACAACAGCTCTGTCACAGCCTCTCACTCACCTGTGCTCATGAGCCTCTTCAATCCACAACTTTGAGTTTGCTCTCACTCCCATCCAGCCCTCCTCTCACACGCAGGTATCACATCCTCAGACTACAATAACAACAGTAATGAACTGACTGGTAAGTGGCAGCTGCGCTCTGACCGCCCCTCTGGCCTAAACTGATTCACAGTCACCCATAATGGCTTTTACTCCCAAGGCCCCGGCGTCACCGATACCACACACATGTTGCGGGTTCATTTATAACCGAGGACAGCCTTTTAGTAATCAGATAGTGGTTCGATAAGCGCTGAACTGCTGACTCCCTCGAGGAAGCCTTCTGAAGGGCGATTTACCACCTCAGTGCTGATGTGATGTCTATCCTGTGTGTCTTGTATGGAGGAGCGTGGGGGTTCTCTGTCTCTTGTGTGTGTGTGTGTGTGTGTGTGTGTGTGCAGGAATAGGCAGTGTGTGACAGCAGAGCAGACTGATAGGCCCAGCATCCCCTTTGGCTCCTCTGGATAAAGGAAAAAAAATAAAACTGCAGCAGACAAGCAACTGATGATGCAGCCTGCTTCTATATATGACAACACAATTTACACCTTGGAACACACACAGCAATGTATAATAGCATCCGTGACATTTTTATATAAATAAACCTTTCCTTGCTCTTAACTGTCAATGGATATAACACAATAGTGATTAAACCACTACTCATTTCATGAAAGCTTTTCCATTTGCTGCTTCTAAATGCTCTGGTCGGCCTTTTGTGGGAATAATCCTCCTGACACTCAGGGGATGGTGTTTTTATTCTCATGCAGTAACAGCAGGGTAGTTTTTTAAAAAATAATTGCGAGGAAATGAATAGAAGAAAATATTTCACCTCATGAGCAGTAATGCCTACCTCGTACAAAGCACCACCTAGAAAATTAGGAGAAAAATCAAAAGAGTTTTGATTGACAAATGGAGTATGCCTTTTTTTGGAAGCAGGCCATGCAAACCTTCCAAAAACACAAACATGCTGCACGATTAAACATGAGCTCATTATTCCAAGCCTCATATTATCACATTATTTCAGCAGTGCTGGAGTGAAAAGGAATAATTTAAAGCCAGTGTGGGGCATACTACTGAAAAAAGGTGCTTCTTCCCTTATTTTTTGATCCCTTGCTTCCTCTCTGCTGCCTCGTATGAATAAATATGTGCATGTTTTCAGTTTCTGCAAGGTTTGGCTCTTTTAAACAATGTAAGGGGCAGATGCATTCAGGCGGAGGAGGCTACGTGTTATTCTCTCTCCCTCCCCCTCCATTCTTGGAAGATCATGGACACATGATGACAGCAGCACAACACAATGCACAAAACAGATAAAATAGTGCTACAGTCACAGGCTCTACATGGACTCAGTATGGGACATACTGTGCTCACAATCCGAACAATACAGAGGGCACGTATGCCTTCTGTATCAGCTCCTGACACAATGAGACACAATCAGTCAGAAATGCAGTGGGTATAAAAGTCAGCTACACAATGAAGTATGCTATATGTCGCAGAAAATACACACAATACTGGGTAAAACAAAATAAAAATAAGGAACATGTCACAAAAACTGTTAAAAGTAATTGATCTGACTTCAAGAGAAATTGCATTATTTTAGTATTGGCATAGCAGCATTGATGTTGAAAGAGGTGTTAGGAGATCAGTGACTTAACACTATCACACAATTTAAAAACACTGATTTTTTTCCTCACATTAACAACAGGTAGCCATTTTTAGAGCCAAGGAAGATTATTGTAATTATTATTATTATTATTATTATTAATTTCATTGTGTTACACTGAATGACTGGGATCTTGGCTTTGTAGGGGGTCTCTCCTCCACAGTAATGCTCCAGTCGTCTGTTGCCACTGCCGCTGACAATAGCTTCAAAACAACTTCTGTTTACATGACACTTTTATCACAATTGAGCAAGAGTGTGGGTTCACACACCTGCCAGCTTACAACCTGCTGGTGGGTGGGGTCTGGCGCTACTGTGTACACACTCAGAGCAGCACCTGACATTCAGCATACTCCAGCAGACACAGCTGCTGCCATGTAGGGTCTTGTTCTCAGCCTCAGTCTACATCCAGTTCAGTTCTTGTGACCTCTGTCAGAGCGATGGGCTGTGGGAACGGTAAGATCCTGCCCGAGGCCTCCAAGAAGAGCTATGTGAGCGTGGTGCAATCACTAGTGGCCTTCAACAAAGCACGCAATCTCAACGATGAGCCAAAGAAGTGTAAGGAGAAGCAAAGACGCCCGTGGTTTTCCACCAGCGTCGAGAATCGTCAGCCACCGTCAGACCACCAGCAGCCGATACAAGGAGACGGACGACAGCAGGATAAAGTTGCCAAGTACAAGGACAAGTTTGATCCACGTGTGACATCAAGGTAAATGTTTAACATAAAGATTTAACTGCAACTACCAAAATTAGTTTTGAAATACACATTAATAGCAGCGTTAAAACATGTTTAAAAGGAAAAGGCTGAGATCATTTCAGTATTAGATAGCTTATTTGTGCAGCTAAACTGTCTGCTAATTTAGTTTTTGCCTGCGGCAGTTATGTTAAAATGTGACTTTATTCTGGAAAAACCAAATAAAATGGTGAAGATTTGTTTTGAAAAATGTTGAGAAGAAACATGTATTTGACACTGGTGGAGTGACCTGATTTTGTCTTAACACCCCCCTGCCAAAAAGGAAAGAAAGAAACGCTGAACTGCAAACAAGTGATATTATCTGAACACTGTGAGCAGCCAGCTTTTAACATTCATTCAAAAGCAGATAATTTGCAACACAGTGCAAGGTGAAATAACTTATTAAGAGCCTTCCAACCACTCATGGGAGCCTTTTTATTGTCACCAGCTTTCTCATTCTTCTCAGCCAACCAACACCAACCTTTGTGCAATATAATTTATTAGCAGTAATAGTAGACATTCATTCGAGAGGCCCGGGCCTTGTAATACCTGCAGACTGCCATGTACTTGTCAGATGAAAGCTTAGAAAACAATTAAAGCAGGGAAACCGATGTCATTTGAGAGAATTACATGTCTCCTTCAACATCTGATTAGTCAGAGCTCATATAAAGTGTTGCCATGTTCATTGGGGAGCTAAATCAGAATCAGTGGATATGAATTTGTCTGGTTGATTCTGCTGCAGCGGCCCATAGAGCATGCAGATACTGTACCTTCCCATACATCACGGCTGCAGCTGCAGTGAGAGACATGAGTGCTTTACAACACTGTATCATGAGATGGTTATGTCGTAATGAGTCATCTTTACCCCCTCCTTCCTGTCAGATACGACATCAAGGCTCTGATCGGTCGTGGAAGCTTCAGCCGCGTTGTGCGCGTGGAGCACAGGACGACTCGCCAGCCTTTCGCCATAAAAATGATGGAGGTGGAGGCCCCGGAGGGCCGCGAGGTGTGCGCGGCCGAGCTGGCGGTGCTGCGGCGGGTGAGCCACGCTAATGTGATCCAGCTGATCGAGGTGTTTCAGTTTCCGCGGCGGGTTTACGTGGTGCTGGAGCTGGCGACGGGCGGGGAGCTGTTGGACCGTGTCGTCAGCAGGGGCCACTTCACAGAGCGGGACGCTACCAGGGCCCTCAGCATGGTGCTGGCCGGGGTGGGGTACCTGCACAAGCTGGGCATCACCCACAGGGATTTGAAGCCCGAGAATCTTCTGTACTACCACCCGGGTTCTGACTCCAGGCTGCTGGTGACCGACTTTGGATTGGCCACTTTTGGCGGCGCTGAGGTCGCTGACGCTGACACGGACGACGGGGGGCATCAGACTGGTTCAGAGCGGTCGTGGCCCCTGAGAACCACCTGTGGAACACCGGAGTACATGGCCCCTGAAGTGTTGCTGAGGAGACCCTATTCCTGTGCCGTGGACATGTGGGCCCTGGGGGTGATCACCTACATCGTGCTGAGTGGATCCATGCCGTTTGAGGATGACAGTCGCACTCGGCTCTACAGGTCCATTGTGAGAGGAAAATACAGTTTCCATGGAGATGTAAGTTCACTGGACTTTGCTTTCCAATCAGAGTTTATTTTGTGCTTGATGGCAAACAGAAACTTTAGAGGCAAAAATGATCTTATTATCAGCACGGTATAACATGGAACTACATTAAGGGAAGCTACGGGCGCAGAGCTCATGGTGATATATGGGCTTGTAGCACATCCAGCCAGTGCAACAACTCAATGGAGCTTCACACGTGTGAGTGAAAATAAGCAAGTGGACTCCATTCTCATGCAGCAGACACACACGTCGAAATACTCCCTCCGAGAAAGAAAGGTGGAAGTTGTCATTCTCTTAATGCTCACAGATGCCTTGGCATAATGTGGACTTGACCTCTGCTTCTCGCGGTGAGGGTTTGACAGCCTTTTGTCGGTCTTCCACAAAAAGTTCCCACTGCTCTGCTGTCGTGCAGTCAAAGTGGAGACTTTCTCTTCTCCTTTGTGGATGCTATCCAGAAGCTAAGGGACAGAGGTTAGCCAGAAAAGTGGGTTGTAAATATTTGGCCTGGCCGAGGGTTAACCTCATGAAGCAGCGTCTTCCTTCAAAATAAATACAGAAATCCATAGTTTTGAGTCAAATATCCATCCTCCATTCCATCCTTGCTAATATAAATAGAATTCAACAAGGTAACCAGACAATCTCTTTTCTTGCTCCTTGTTTTCATCCCCTGTCTAACATTGAATCACACATGAAGGCCTGTGCGAAAGTTTGTCGCGGTGTCTCGAGTTTCTGCTTTGAAATGGGGAGGTGGGCGGCCAGGAAGGGAGTTCCTGCGTGTTTTCTCCCCGTTTCTTGTGTCATACAATTGAAGTGGGTATTTTTAACAGTCTGTTCTGTCGAGCTCAGTTCGGGCTTGTTCTTTTCACGCTGATTACACCCAAGGCTGGATTATTCACTGGGCTTTAAGCCTGGCCCGATTCGCAGGGATGCAGTTTGACATTTTAGTCTGGCACACAAGAGGCTCCCTTACATAGGCCCTGGACTATTATCCCTGTGTTTACCGCTGCACTGACCACCAACTGAACAATGGTGCGAAATCCTTCCAGAGTTTATGCAGGGGCTTATTTCATGTTTTTTCATGATGGCTTTCGACACAGCTCATATGTAGGCCACACTGGTGGAGGAAAATCTTACAGTAAATACACTTACATGTAGAATCCAACGTCCCAGTGGGACGCAGTGAAGACATCAATCTGGAAATTCATATTGTACGATGACAATATGAAGACATCATACATGGCTGAGTAGCAGTCCAAGGCTTGATGGATCAGCCATCAATCACATTTCCATGTTGACAAGACACTTATTCTTTGTCATTTGCAAGTCGCACACTCTCCAGTAGACAGGCAGCACAGTTTTACACACACACACAGACGCCAGGATAATAATGTTGTAATATGTCACAAAGGTTCAAAAGCATTCACAGAGTATCCTCTGCCATCACGAGGGTTCTCCATGTCGTCCAGAAGGGTGTTTCGAGAGCGGCTCCGAAGGCCTGAGCAATTCCCATCACATATTAAATCCTCTTAACATTTGTGATCCAACAATGGGAGAAAGTACACAGTGATTCATAAATGCACAAGCATGAATAATGACGACACTGGTTGGATCTTCTGTGCTTTAAAGAAGCAGATCCACAGTATGAAGTACCAGTGTTTTATAAATCACAAGGACTATTGAAAGGAGAAGCTACAGTCTGGCAGCAATAACCAAGGAGTAATGTATTGTTTACTAAAGATGTCACTCGTAATTTGATTGGACAACAACGCAATACACCAGGAATATAGATGGTATGATTAGATGGGAAAATGCAATCAGAGTGCCAAGAGAGCCATAAAATGGTTCTGAGAGTGATATCGAGATGGACAATGGAAGAGGAATTAATTATTAATAATAAGCATCTCTATTTGCGTTGTATATTTTTATGGCTTTATCATCTGCGGGTGCTGATCCTGATTGAGGTTATCCCAGCATGCACTGGGTGAGAGAGCACCCTGAACTGATCCTCTGTGTTTTCAAACGGAGAAATGATGATTTTTAACAGCCCAGTATCATCGCCCTGTTAAGTATATCCACTGCCAGACTACAAACTGCAGAGTCGCTCTCATATCGCGTTTACAGCTGGGTATTGATTTATTACCCACACTGGAACTGTGACACTGTGTCCTCTTTTTTTTGGGGGGGTGGCTGAGTGCAGGACAGTTTTGTTAAATGGGAGGCTTTTGTGACTGCACCTTTAACCGGATTCAACCCCGCAGTGGCTAACCACTGAGCAGCAATGCCACCGAATCCTCACGGGCTGTACTGTGAATTTGGTGACTGTGCACTTCCACTTGCCTGCTGGCAAAAATGTGGGAAAGTTTCTATAGAGTTCCATTAACCGACAAAAGTGGGAATATAATGTTATGATTTTCTTTCCCTCTTTCCACTGTGCAGTTATATATGCGTTAATGAGCAGCCTTATAATCCTTAATGAGGCTCTCCAGGTGCTTTTTTTTTTAGCTTTGGACAATTATGTAACACGTCGACATGCGTCATGAACAGCAGACTGCAGGACATTGCCAGTGGAAGAAATGGAAATAAGTATTCAAGGAAGCAGTGCAGTGGAGAAGGGATTAACTTCAGGTACTATTATTTTTCCAGATGGACATATAAAGAATTTGAAAGTAACTCCTCTCGTATGCAAATTAATTCACTGGGGCTGCAATTAAAAACAGTGTTCCAGAAGTATCAGTTACCTTTTGTGTTTATTGAAACTGAGCAGGGACATGCAGTCAGTGTGTGTCTGTGTGTGTGTGTGTGTGTGTGTGTGTGTGTGTGTGTGTGTGTGTGTGTGTGTGTGTGTGTGTGTGGTCTAGGGGTTTAGTAAAATTAAGGTGAGACCCGCTCAGGAATGCAAACAGCCGCTGGCACCTGCCCACGAACTGGGTCCCTCTGTGTCCCCGGCCCTTTCCCACTCCACCTGCGACACACACACACACACACACACACACACACACACACACACACACACAATGCATACATCCCCCCCCCACAGGTGCAGCAGCTTTTGGCCTGAAGACCT
This sequence comes from Psettodes erumei, assembly GCA_016785225.1. Classification (NCBI taxonomy): domain Eukaryota; kingdom Metazoa; phylum Chordata; class Actinopteri; order Pleuronectiformes; family Psettodidae; genus Psettodes; species Psettodes erumei. The sequence continues at coordinate 673,729 of JAFBJZ010000351.1, forward strand.
GTAGTGCAGACTCACAACGATGAGTTTAGTCAATAGCGTGAGGGAGGAGGGGAGTCAGGGAGGAAGGGAGGAAAAGAAGAGCCTGGGGGGATTTTCGCACCTTATCACTCAATCCGTTTGCTGCATGTAGGATGGAGCGTTTTCCCTCGCACGGAGTCAGGGCATCTCATCTGATGTGTGTGTGTCTGTGTGTGTGCCTGCATGCATGCCACGGCAGCCTCTCGCATGTAAAACACGAACCCGTTGCGTTAGCTGGGGCCAGACGGCAGCCTCATACCCTCCTCTGCGTCTTCTCTGGTGCTTCCTGAAACAACCCCGAACATCTGCATCTCTCAGCAGCAGTGCACCCTGGGTAAGCCCAGTCTGCCCCCTAGTGAGCACCGTGTGAACAAACAAACCCACCCTCCGCTCGGTGTATTGTACATGACAGTCCAATCTCGCCTACATCCGGGTATCGATAGTTTGATTACGGTGATTTAAGCGGCGACTTTCCTCTGAATTAGCGACAGGCCACCTTCTCCATTTGGACCAATTATGATGAGGCGTAGTGCAACTCGGTTTTCCAGCTTGGGAAATGCTGCCAGCTGAATGGGACCTGAGTAAATTGTGAGGCGGGAGGCTCTCGTGCGGCGCAGTTCATTACTCAAAAGCGCATTATCCTCGTGATCGCATTAATCCAACCTCCTAGCGTTTTCTTCATTTGCCGCAATTACGGCTTTGTCAGGTAAAGATGTAGCACGCACGCCGCAAACAGAGCCAGCCGAGCTTCTCATTCACTCTAACAAGATGTTGCTCAATAAGCCAAGCCCTGAAGGTCCCTCCACTGCTTATGCCATATCTGCACACCGCCACCTCCGCCCCGGCCCCCTCTTCCTCCTCTTCCTCCCAGCTCCTCTGCTCAACAGTGATGTATAACACCCCCTTCTTCAAAACACAATAAAGCCTTTGTGCATTCTGACGTGAAAAATGTTGGAAATAAGGGAGAGAGATAAACTTCCTGCAGGTGGCTCAGTTCCAAGAAGGCAACACAGTTAACGTCTCTTCTTCTCTGGGCGAGCCGCACTGACAGCAGGAAGCAACTTTCGCTACCTCTCAGCTTTTTTTTTTTTTTTTTCCCTGCATCACTCCCACCTAGAAAAAAGAGAAAACCCTCCTACGTAGCCAGAATGCAGTAAACCGTCGTGTTCCCATCATTTCGGATCAGGGAGGAAATGCTAGCCACGGCTGCCACCAAATGTGCAATTCATGGCATGGCAATGAGGAGTCCCACCGAATCGGCACCGGGTGCAGGATGAAGAGGAAAGTCATACTTGTTAGTCGCGGGAGCTCAATCAAACACTTTCTCTCCTTCCCAGGCTCACCGAGTGTCATTCTGCCTGCTCCTCAGGTGTGAAATAACACAATGAGAAAGAAAGTTTGAGTGAGAGGCGTTTTTATGGCTCGTTCGGCAGGCCGCCGTGCCTCACGCGCAGCACTTCTCTCCAGTCAGTGCATTGTGAGAATAAGAGACCCCCACCCCCCCACCCTTGCTTTTTTGAATTCCTCTCACCGGCAACAGTCTCGCAATTGTCAATTTCATGCTTGATTAATTGTCATTACTGGTCGAGAGACAAAAAAAAAGGAGAGAAATGCATTTTGGGATTAAAATGGAGCGCGAGAGCTCCCTAAAGAGTGAGATGTAGACTGTGCGAGGCTGAGCGGAGAATGAGAGAATTTGGCACACTCAGATTTTACTGTATTTATCTTTTATTCTCGCCAGCCAGACATCTGTGGAGAAATATCTTAGATAGACGTGATTAAGGGAGCGGCCTCCGAATTATGCGAATCATTACCTGACTTCATTCAAACAATCCCAGCTAAACATCGTGAGCAGAAAGAAAACACGTTTGTCTGTCGGACACTGATAAAGGTTGTTGGTTGGTGGCCCGGCCTCCACATGCAGATGTCTTGGCTGTCTTTTTAACCCGATGCCACATCCCTTTAATCCGGCATCTGTATCGGTAAAATTTTCATTTAAAATAAGACGGAAGCACAAAGGTCAGAGATTTCCTGAGGCAGGCCTCCCGGTGTTGTCTCCATCACAAAGAACCGCAGCCGGGATGAATAATTTAATGAATCTGAATTATGATAAGGATTCTGATGTCTCCTCTCCCACCGGAAAGATGGCAGAGCAGGTTTCAGCTGGGGTCGCGACCGGGGGAGAAACTCGCTCTTAACAAAAAGCAAACATCCCGATGAGGCTCATCTCTGGTGCTTTTATTGTGAAGCAAATGCCAGCTCAGGATAAACACCCCCCAACCCCACCCCACACAAACACACACACACAGCAGGCCTGTCCCACCTCCCAGGCTTCGTATTCATTCAGCCAAGACTGCTGCTTCAATTTGCCCGGTGACATTTAGCTTTCCTTTGAGTTTAGTTCTGCTTGTTAGTCCTGCAGTGCGCAGGGATCATAGTTTTATTGCTTTGTTGAATGAAATCTTGCATCCCGCTTTGAAGACGCTTTGGATCCGTGCGGCCGCTTTGTCTAGGTACCGAGTCAGAACTTTAAAATGACTTTGTGTCTTTGTGTGTGGGCTGAGTTGAAACCTTCTGAGGTGAGTGCTTTTATTTTCACACGGCTCTGCTGTTCTTCTGTTTCCTAGCCTTGGCCCTCGGTGTCCAACCAGGCAAGGGACTTTATCCAGCGCCTGCTGGCACTGGATGCGGCCACCCGCCTGACTGCTGACCAAGCCATCCGTCACTCCTGGGTGGTCACCATGGCAGCCAGCTCCTCCGCGAGGAACCTCCATCGATCTATTTCCCAGAACCTCAGGCAGCGGGCCTCACGCAGCTCCTCCCGGTGCCCGAGCAGCACCGCAAGCTCCGACGACGCCAGCGGCAGCAAGCTAATGTCGCCGGGAAAGAAAACAGGATCGGCATCAAGGCAGGAGCATCTGGACTGATTCAGCCTCGGAGAGCCATACAGCTTCCAGCCAGAGGGCTCCAGGAGCATCAGCGCCATCCGACTAAAGCCTCATATTCATTGGAAGGCTAATGAAGGGATGGAAGCAGCTGCCCCAGCTCGGTCACAAACCTCAGAGCTCCAAACAGGCCAAAGTGCCTGGGACAGGTGACAGAAAAAGTTTCCTCCCTTCCCCCAAACGCCGAGTTCCACCTCCCATTAGTTTCTCGTGGTCGAGTTGAGCTGTTGATTAGCCTTCAGTTTTGAGCGTCGGGGCCGTCCCACCTCCGCAGAGGTCTCCAGCCCCTGGTTATTCATCATGTGCGGAGTGGGAGCTAATCTTAGCGAGGCTGATGTAAGAGAATCTGTTTCTCTTGATTTTTCTGAACCCCACCACCACCACCAAACACCAGGAAGGTGTTTTTTTGGTGTTTTGTTATATATTCAGAGACAAAAAGAAGCCAATCCGCTCTATAGTCTTTCCTTTTGTTTGTCAGTCCTCCTACACAGCAGCACCCACAGCCCTGTGCAAAAACTGCAAGCACAATCCAGATATTTGGTGACAGGCTTCTATCAAGTTAAAATGAAGCTCCGGGTTTATGGAGCTCTCAGCTCTCCCCCAAATATTATGTAAGCTGTAAACAACAGCATTAAAAAAAACAACCTTTTTCCAATGAGAAGTTTTAAATTTAAATGGTAATAGAAGTGTGTATGGGGGGGAGTTGCATTAAAATGCAAAGAATGATGCAAAACATCATTACCAGTGAAGTTCAATCTTGTTTAGTAATATCACACATAATTTATTGTGGATTTTTCGCATTTTTGTTTTAATCGCTTATGATTAATGCTTTTGGTTGCGGATGACAAGTCATGTGTTGGTGAACTAACGAAAGGGCCATGAGAGGGAGTAAAAAAACAATGTAAACACTGTAAAAAAGTGGTATTTTTGTTATTCCATGCTGCTCTTTGGGAATAACTCTAATTTATTGATGTCTTGTGCATTCAAGTATCTAATAAGAGAGATATGAGCCATGCATTTTCAAAGTGAGATGAAAAAGTCATCTTTTCAGCCTCCAAAGTCCAAGATGGAAATAATCTTTTAATTTTTTTTTCTGCGATGTGTTTGTTAAGCCTCAGTGCTTTTTTATTTTTCTTGTTTTTTCATTATTGAATCCAATCTGTTGTTGGGGGTAGCCACTCTCACTGATATTAGCTAATTAGTAAAGTGTGAAACGTTCGATATTGACTTCGTAAGAACAGTTTGACAGACATATTGTAACTCAGTGGTGCACTTACTTGCTTTTTCTACCACTTCTCTTGGTCTTCCCACGGTCGGGGGAAGTTTGTGGCATTTGTCTGAGCCCTCGATCACGTCTCACGGAGCAAACTCATCTGCTCATGACGACCGCTCCAGAAAATGCTAGTTTTCAAACACAGTTGGTTAGTGTTAACTTAGGTGTAAAATGCAGCAGCTGCTGTTCTCACCAGGCTGTATTTAGTGCATGGGATGGTGGGACTGGGAGGAGGCTCGTGCATCAGGGAGCATTGGAGAGTGTTAATGCCTTTCATTTGCTGCCTTATACTCAGTGACCTGCCATCAGTGTCACACTGGGAAGAGGTGCCGGTGTGTTCAGCGAGCAGAATCACAGAGAAAGTAGATTGTTGCAGCGCATTGTCTTTCTTATTGCTTTGGTGAGTGAACTTTATAATGAGCTGAGGGCGTTTATTTATTTTTTTCCCCCCATGCAGAATGATATAGCCTCACACACTTGTGAGAAAACTTTCTATTTTTTTCCCCCAGAACTGTTTGCACTCTGTTATACAATTGACTCCGTATCTGCTGTTATCAAATGATGTTTGACTGCACGGTCGAGGAAGAGGCGATTCGCCATGCATTTTTATTTTGAACTCTGTCTGCAAACAAAAATTCCACTCGCACGCCGATAAAGAAATTTGAATTGAATTAAACCAAATTGAAGTCAGCAATAATGGAAAGTGGGTTTTTCTTCTTCTTCTTCCTCTTCCTCTTCCTCTAACTACTGTGATTCCATTCTCAGTGCCTTTATCTTTCAAAGGGGAATAACAGACCAGCTGTCGCTTCCATGTATTGTCCATCTCATTTCGGCACACTCACTAACTCCATTGTTTTCTGCAGCTGCAGTGGGTTTTGAGTGGGCGTCGAAAGCTGCTTGATCTCAAGGAAATTCGCTGCATGTTTACCTCCAGTCTTTAATAGTGCACTGCAGATAATCCTATTATTCTTTTATCCTGTGATGCTATGTGATCATTCGGCAGTTTATTTTCCACACAGCCCTGTGACCCAGCTCCTCTGCGGGATAAAGAACATCCCACCGGCTGGATGCAAATAAGTCTGCTATTACCTGTGGATCAGAGTTCGCGTTTCACATCCGACTCCTTCTACCATGGGTGCAGCGGGAACACCGGGTCAGACCACAGAGATTTAAAAAGTCCTGCTCAGTGCTGGGAGGAAGCTCTCACGCCTCTTTGGAGGGTTTTTGAGCAAGAAACGTGTCCTCAAAACTCATTTAGCTTGTGTGCAGCGGGGTCAGTATCTTTCCATGGAGGCTGTAGTCTCATACAGTGGTCAGCAAGGCCAAACAATTGAGAGAGCGAAGCGTGACAAAGATTGCAGGCGATAGAGTTGGCTCTCCAACACCAGCCCGGCGCTTTACAGGGATAAGTATGACAGAAAGTGTCTTTTTCTTTTCTTCGGCTTCTCTCAGCAGAAAACTGAGGACTTATTCTCTTTATCTTTGGCCTTACTTGAGGAGATCATTTGCTGCTCGGGACCCTGAGACATAAGCCGGCAGATCCACTTGTGGCTGCTCTAAGGAAGAGGATAAGAGATGGAGAGAGCGGTGGAGGTGGCGGTGATGATGGTGGAGTCCCCCAGCTCGTGTCCTGCAAAGGCTGGGAACCGTCATGCCTTCATGTTTGCTCCACATGGTTGAATCCTTCAAGGTTAGTGCCTCTTATTTCTATTGTGCTGGTTAAACTAAATTTGGGGGTCTTTTGTGCACTGCTTGGTGTGGAAATTATTTTCCTTAAATAGCAATTACATCTCCACTCCACCTTTATGATTTGAGAGGAAAGGATGGTGCACATTTCCACTCAGTAAATTGCTTTCTTTCCTTCTGTTTGTTTTTTTTTTTTTTTGCACAGATGAACCTGCTATTTGCCGCTGTCCTGTTATTGTGCTGCAGATACAACGCCACGGGAACACAAGGTGGGTCAATACTTTTCTCATTGAGGATGCAATGGAAGTAAACTGTCTCATTATTCTGCCCGCTTACAAATTCTCATTTAGATTGTAGCACGGATCCAGTTGTTTGCCGCTCAAAATTTTGCTCCTGTCGTCTCCTCGGGGCGCTGCTTTAAATGCAGTGTAGATTCAGACGCGATGAGACAGCTGGTGGACATGTATTCCCCTCTGTGAGGCATTTCAGTCTCACACTGTCACGCTGACAACCTGAATCAGGTTGGACTTTAAAGAAGTAGCTGTTATTTGGTAAAAGAAAATATGCTGCTTACCTGCACAAAAAGGCTGTTATTATAATATAACAGCCATTGCGGGTTCAGTAAAGGAAGTGTAACTCTGACAACATCCCTGTTCTCCATAATTAGCACATAAAGGAATAGTTTGACATTTTTGGATCAAGGCTCTGTGACGATTGAGTGCTGAATGTGAAAGCTACGTTAGCTTAGCTTGGACTGGAAACAATCCATATCTTTCCTACACATGCACAAACTACAAAGGCTGATTTACAAGCACAAACTTTGGAATAATTATAATCCAGTGTCACTGTTTTCTACTGAATTGTCTTCGTAACGCACAATGCTCAGCCATATGTGTCGGCAGCGCTAACGCACGCACGCGTTTCATATGTTTCTTTATTTAAACGTTCACACCTTCAGCTCAGCTATGAGTACACGGTTGTTCATGATCATAAAGAAAGCAGATTAGCGAGAAGACGAGCGGCCGGAATGAACAGTTGTTTGGATTCAACGTGACAATGAAATCTGGGAACTTGGAACATCTTGAAAAGCAGCGTAATTTGTCATAATTCTTCACATCCTGCATTAGATTGAATGCCAAAGAGGAGGTGATTAATGGCAGGATTTCATCGGCGCCGAACAACAACGGGAGCTGGATTAGTTCCGACTCCCTGCTCAAACCTAATTCTGCATTAAAAGCTGTTAATAAACGAGATGCTCGTGAGTCCGTGCGACCTTTGTTTACGAGTGCTGCCTCTCTTCTAACTGGGAAGCCTGAACCTCTAATGAACTAAACACAAGGATGCAAGTTTTGCACTAACTGACGAACACAAAAACTAAATTAATTAAGTCACAAATTTACACTTCAGCAGGAAAATACTTACTTTTACACTTCGCAGGCGTTCACCTGATAATTGCTTTTTGTTTCCAAATTAGAGCGCGGCGTACAGTCGCCCCCCTCCCTCGCAGAAACGGATGAGTCACGTCTCAATCATTAATTAAAGAAGATAAAGCTGAGCGATGCACTCGTTCATTAGCCGTGGAGGGACTGGACGTGTTGTGTGTTCTGTCTCCCCGGGCGATGCCAAGGTCACTGCCTGATTCTGGTTCTGCTGACTGCGGTGGAGAGCCGCTTGTTGTTTTTGTTGGGTTTTTTTTCTGTCAGGCATGTGGTGCTCTAAAAAAAAAAAAAAAATTAGCCAGTCATTACAGCACAATTCAGGCGTAATGACTAAAATGCGACACACTTTCAAGCTGTTATGGAGGTTTCCACGCTGGGTAAATTCTCCCCCTCCTGTCAGTTTGGCTTTATTGCTTCTCTCGGTATTGACGGGACACTGTGTTAATACTATGCTGCATTAATACTATAAAATGCAACAGAAACTGCTTCTTGTATTCCCGCATCTATACGTCCACTCACCGCGCTGCGAATGTCCCTGACACAAATAAATAAATCTATACGAGGTGGAGGAGCGATGAGTGCAGACGGAGCAGGAGTCCTCCATCATCCTGTGTCCCAATCACCCGCCATGATTGAGGCCAATCAGCAGCATCAGTGCCTGCTTCTTCTCCCACCTCTTCGCCCTCCCCTCTGCTCCATTTATGACCCGTTGTAAAAAAAAAAAAAATGAAAGCACTCACCCTCCACTCCAAACCCAATTCTCCACACAGAATCATCCCACGCTTCACCCACACCGAACTCAGGTTTTCTAAATCCTCTTCTCCTTACCTTTGGCTCAATCACGCCAAGATCGTATCGTCCATAAACAACGTGGATTTATGTGTGTGTGGGGGGGGCGTCTCAGCGTGTACCTGCAGGAAACCCCCACCACAACCACCACCACCACCACCACCACCACCTCGCCAGCAGGAAATATTTTCCTCAGCGTTAAGATTGTAACTGGATGTGAAAAGGAGAACCTTTACGCTGTGCAGTTAATTGAATTTCAGGACATTTTCATATAAATATATTTCCACTTTTCCAACACACGTTATCTCCAAAACTCACACCAAAGGGATCAACCTGAAACCCTTTCAGGAGAACCTCGAAGTTTCATGTTGTTAATATGTGCTTCAGAAAGGTCAGCGAATCATTACCTCTTCCTTTACCGGCGTGACCTAGAAAGACGTTCATATAATGTCACTTGTCCCGGCGCTTGACAAGATGAGTGAATTGGCCCTTGAAGTCGTCCGTGGCGGGGGTGGGTGGGCGCAGCTGCCCTTGCAGGAAACATTTCTGCTTTGTGCGTCTTGACCTCAACGCAAACATGTCAAGAATGAGACGTCGTCGGCGAAACTTGAAATAACAGCCTGCAGATGGGCTCGTGTTGATAAAAATATGAAATGATGGCGGCCGGTTGTAATGTGTGTCACCATATTAGTTGAGGAGACTAACTAACTGTGCTGGCCTGCTACATTTATTTGATTTGCACTAAAAACAAAATGAATGATGCTTAATTACATATTTGTTTTTCACTGACACATTTTTCTCAGCAGAAACAAAAACTTGGACTGTGCTGAGGTAAGGTTTGCATTTTCCTTTATTCCCTTGCCACTCTTCACTTTTCGGATAGGAGGATAAATTATGCATTTCACCTTGCGGCCACATGCGGTGTGTTTGCTTTGCAATAGAAGGGTGAACGGGCGTTTTAACATTAGCGGCGAGAGCAGCCGTGATAGAGCAGCCGAAGAGCAAAAACTATGACTTTACAAACGGGCTGAAATGATCACGTATTGTAATAATCGTATCCCCACTGAAGACAGACTTTTATAGCCCGCAGATTAATGTGGGGTAACACAACCCACACGCGCCTCCGGCTCGCACACCCTGAGGCCTATTTGGATTGGGTGACACACTTCTGCCTGGGAGACATAGTGAGCGGCGTCTGAACCATTAGTCACCGCAGAGAAGGGTCAGAACTCTGTCTCGGCCTGATATGGGCCCGCCGAGACTCATCTGGCTCTAATGATAGCGAGGCGCTGAGCCCGTGGACGGTTTCCTGCTTCACCTGTGACCCCAGCGTTACTTCAGCGGTGGGCAGCCGATGGCTCGTGAACCGCACCTGCCACTCTTCAAGGAATGTCTTCACTGCCCATTAGACAAAATGGCTCGAATATACGAGAGGGGTATTTGATGGGATTGCCGATCTGTGGCCTGGCGCTTCTTCCTTCTTCCTAAACTGTGATTATTTACCATCGGCACATTGTTTTTATTTGCGTTCATGCAACCACTGGAGTAATTTCTCATATTCGCTCACCGAAAAACAGCCAGCGATGGTGTTTGTAGCTGTCGACGCGCACAGCTCGCGCACGACTGATGTAAACTGCTGCCATCAAACCACCGACTCTGCGATTACATTCTGAACCGACTCCATCGGCTGGCGAGCGCTCAGTTGTACCTATTTACAGCGCCGGTGTTATCAAACATTCATCACATGTGCCTGTAAACGGTCATCAGCGGAGATATCTCAATTATCATAAAACATCGGGAAACGCGATGAATAATTTATCTCGGCGCTCGGATCTAAACGGACCTTTCAAATGACTTCGTGCAAAAAAAAAAAAAGGATTAAATTTAAAACAAGGCAATTAAAATGCAAAAGGGGAAAAATAAAATTGAGGACATGATTAGAAACGTGCTTTAGATTGACATATCATTATAAATCCCTGTGTAAACAGTGTTATTAGATGGTATCTCACACTGGGCTCCCAGGAGAAACCCATATGTTGTCAGAGACACAAGTCTGATGCTCGCCTTCTTTTATAAACACTGTGTGGTTAAACCTGCACTTCACTTTGTGTAAAACACAGCGGCAGACACACACTTCCCACCGAGCTCACACTGTGAGAGCCCCGTTACCTGCACAGGTGTGCCATGCATGGCTCTGGCTGCCTTGCAGTTAATTAGTAGGCGTGTCTTCCCGTTCACTGTAACAGGATGCACCTGGACTCCTCGCAGTATAAAAGCTGCACTGCAGGGCGTGGCTGCTCCTTAACACCCTCCACCTACGCCTCCACCTTTCTCGGGCGTGCTGAGCCCCCGTGTTTTGAGCAGACCTTTTAGATAAATATCTCTCCTGTTACTTTTTGTCGTGTACGAGCTGCACAACTCTTACTTCCCCTCTTGTTTCTGCTGAATCTGGCCACGTCCCGGTCTTCACCACGCGATCAGACCTTTCAGCTCCGGCTCCTTTGCCCTCTGCCTCCGACCAGACAATCTTTTAATAAGAGTGGTTACATGCAGCAGCCACTTCAGACGTTCGAACCTTTCACCGTGCAGACGCCACACGAAACCGCAGTGGTGGCTTTATTCCTTTTTCCCTCCCCAGACCGATGCTTGGTACAGTCATTTATGCGCTGAGTGATTTTCATGACTCTTGAAACTTTGAAAGCTATTAAAGAGCGATTGAGAATGAACTATGACTAATCCTGTTGCCCATAAAAGTCTGGCATTTGCATCAGTATCTCAGTCACTTTCATCATCATTCAATCATTCTTTCTCCTTTCCTTCATGCCAGTAAATATAGCCTGTATGTAAGAGTATAATTTCCACAGCTATATCTGTCATTAGGTATGTGGCTGTTGAAAAATATAAATCAGAAGAAAGACTGATAAGCTGTGAAGTTGTTTGTGCGAGATAAATAAATAAAAAAACAACCAGATGCATGAAGACTCAATCAAGTACAGTGTCGGCCTCAGCCAGCTTGGCCTTGTGCATGTTTGTAAGAGCCGGCAGCTTCTTTAACTGGGAACAACTGGCCGAATTCACCACACTGCAAAATAAATAAAAGCATTTCAGTTACACCAAGGAGAAACGCTCAGCAACAGGATGCCATTCTTCGAATTCTTAGAAATAAGACATTTTCCACCAGCTCCCACATCTGCAGCACCGATGGCTTCCACTTGTGTAAATGGAATCATATCTGCGTATTAGCCGGCACAATAAACAACGTGCAAGTGATCGCGGTGCTTTTAGCTAATTTTCTGGATCCTACCAGGTAGCTGATTACACATAATTGCATTCACCTTGCACCCCTGGTGTAAATCACTCCCTGATTAGATGGCTGGAATGTAAACCAGCAGGCCGCTGGATCCGTACGGGCCCAGAATTAGAATCACCCACTCCTGAATCATTAGCTCACCTGTCAAACGTGTTTTCGTCTCTGACAAATCACCACATTGTCGCTGCTGAATTGTCATTTGGGAACTAAACTGCTCTATTTTGTATAACCGCACCGGGTCTTAGGGTGAAGGTGTTTTTGGCTGCTTACTTAATATTTAAAATCTGGATTCTTTTTTTTTTTTTTGAACAGTGCTGCAATAAAAAAAAAAATGACCTGACCATGGCAGTTTTAAGTTTTGTAATGAGTGTTTTTGACCAGATTCAACACACAGTCTAAAAAATAAAGTCATCCAGTCAGTATTTCAAAGAAGAAACTCCCACTCTGAAGTTTTTACACTTCAAAATCAACACCCTTGACTTCTTCACCCTCTGAATACACATCTGCAGTGGGTGTACTGAACAGTTACTGGCTTTTTTTTTCAATACATTGGTTATGTTTGGCAGTTTATGTTGTTGGGGTAACCCAGGGAACAAAGTGCAGTAATAGTTTGTCAGTGCCATGACAGGAAGCCGCAGATAAAATCCTTTCACTAACAAAGTAATTGAGCCTTTCTGTTAAAATGTTTTTGCCTGTCATGTCTGCGAGAAGAATAATAGTGGTTTTATTTGTACTGGCAGGCTTCGACTCGCTGACCACTGGATAATTATATATTTTACATGACAAACGAGCAAATTAAGACGCCAGAGCCTGTGAACAATATAAATTTCTGTTAATACAGTTTGTCATAATCAAGGCTCTGGTGGGGTATGTGAGTGGAATTTAAAGTTAGGCATTTTTTTCCTTCATGAAGAGCGTCCACTATGGGATGGTCCTCTAATGCCAGAACTTTCATTACGTTGGTTGACTGGTGAAAGGGAAAGTCAGGAAACTTTTGGAAAACAAACTTAACAGGTTTTAAAGAAATGTTTTGGGAGTTTAATGCGTCCCACGACAACGAGCATCTGGCTTACGAGGAAAAATAAGTTTCTGCTGTGGAAGCAGGGAGTGAGAAGTTGTCTGAAGACAGAGGTGAACTGTATTGTGTTTCACGGCTTTTATGGGAATGCATTCTCAGCTGATATTAACTGTAAACCCTCAAAACAACCGGCACAACAAAGCCTCGCTGCTTTTTGACTTTTCCTCACATGACAGGCTGAGAGCAGGCGGGCGGTGAAACCCGTATAATTCCTCCGTGTTTACATTGTGATTTCGGTTGCTTCTCATTTTATTTCACAGAGCGGGGGTTTATGACAGACTTGTCCGAGTCGAGCATTAAAGTGTCAAGAGACGAATAAGCTTTCATTTCAGAGCAGGCTGACACTTTTTTGTGCAGCTACAGTGCAGAATCCTTATCCACCTTTTTTGTTAAAGGCTGTTTTTTTTTCTTTCTGCACAGCAGGATATTTTTCACAGAAGAAAATTAGACGGGACTTGGTGAGCCGGCTGCTTATGACTTATTTGTGATGAAAAAGAAGGAATCGAATTGGCGTATAATTGTTCGGTTACACAGTGTCCCCACCTGACAAGGATAATTTGGTATCATGTGTTAGATATATTCCTCCGAGATCACAGCTCAATTATCTTTTTTTCCCAATGAACGGGTTCTTGTTTAACATTTCAAAAAGTATTTTTAGGCGATATACTCTTTTTCAGTTAATTATTCTGAAATTCAAATACATTTTTTGAAGCCACAGCCATCTCCACCTTCTCTTTCTCCTCTAATACTGAGCTATTGCGTGCAGACACTAAACTGAGCAGGATTTATTCAGTACAAACAGAATACACACTTTCACAACTCGAGGTCTGATTACTGAAGGTCCAGTCCTCATATGAGCACTTTATTTAATATTTGGCACAATGCAGGCGCCTCCTTCACGTCGGCATCTCGACCTTTCGTCAGAAGGATCCTGTTTGATGGATCTGTGAGATGTTCTGATCCATCCTTCACTGCAGGTCGTCCATGCATAACACTCGCAGCACAAACCGCCTGATGACCCCAACAAGCTTGAAACTTTGCCAGAGGATGCGAACAGCGCAACTTGATCAGTGCTGAACCTCTCTGCTAAAAAATATGTTCACGTGTTGAGGAGAAACATTTGCATGTGAAGGCTCGAATGTGATCTGACGACCGAGTTCTTTCTCAAACTGTCTTTCTCTCTGATTTTTAAGAGCTAAGTGCGGTCGAGTCAAGTCCATTTTCAAAGGAAAAACAGGACAGGAAAGCTTCAGAGCAGAAAAACAGCAGATAATGTTTAATAAAACAAGGGATAAAAAGAAGATGAAACCAAATACCTCAGAAATGGCGACAGAGCTTTTTGTGTTGGTTGAAATGAACTATGAAATAAGATGTGTGTTCATATAACGGAGCCGGTCGGGTTGACCTCCGCTCTGCAGGTACGAGACTGAGAAACGAAACATCCAACGAAATTCATGTCCCAACATTTAATAACCATATGAATGAAGTGAGTGCAAGCACTGCACTTACACCTGCAGCCTGATGCTTCAATAAATTTGAGAGGGATCTTTATCCTGCAGCCCAAAAAAAAAAAGTGGACATTCAGGTGATGAATCGCCCCGCACCTTTTTTTTCTCATTTCAATTTTCTCTTTATTGTACAATCAAGAGAGGATAATTAATTTAGCAGTGTGCAAAGATGGCCAGTCTCCACTGTGCATTAATCACTTTGCTGTTATTCTTAAGCCGTTTGATCAGCATATTTTTTGAGATGTGCTTCACGTTGTGATAAATCAAACTGATGGTAACGTCTTGGTTTCAGCTGCACTTGGCAAAAAATGTTATGTAAAATAATAGGAAAGCAGTGAGAATATATCGAGGCTCCGTGCTTCAGGTGCTTAATCCTCTGCTCTGCTGTTTTATTATGAGCTTCAGTGAGTTTAAAACCTCCACTAAACCAGCCCCTGTAAATTTACCCTGTTTGCCCAAATGTTTTTTTTTTTATTACTGGGTGTAAACTCTTTGTTTGCTCCATCCGGCTCGAGTGGAAAAGAAGCTGAGGACCGTGCGAACGTGAACGAGGACTTTTCCTCTGGGGATTTGGTTTTAGAGTAACTGCATGAGTTGTCGTCACCGCTGTTTGGAAACGACGTGTTTATTTTGGGAGGGAAAACTCAAGGGCATCCATGTTTCTCTCCGGGTTTTTCCAAGTTGGACCAATGTAACGCACAGATGTTGTAAACACAACCGACCATCTGTGACTGCCTGACATCCAGTTGTCTTTCTTTTCCTTCCTTTTAGTTTTTTTTTTTTTGTGTTACTTTTTGTGCCTCTTTCTCGGTCCCCAAGTAGAAAAATACAGTTTTTTTTGAAGAGCTCATTAAAGAGGCATGGGCCGCAGGGGTTGAACAGAGGTTGTGAAAAGGTGAAGAAGTTACTTGTTTTTAAAAAAAAAGTTATGCACGCCTTTTCCATGTCCTTGCGGGATGATGAAGAAACCATATTGTGATGCAAAAATGTTGTTATCATTTCATGTATAACACCTTTTTTTAAACAGAAGCGAACCCTCTGCTTGCTCGCCTGTTTCTCACCGCTGTGATGCACAGATTCTGTGAATTTGACCTCCCCGTCTGCGAACCTCCAAATGTCAGCGCCATGCAGAACGAGCCTGTGCGGATGAGATAGCAGCCCGGGGGCCGGCGTATAGAAGAAATGAGGGTTGCGCTTGTTTTTGTTGGGAACATACAAAATGTTGCCCCCGCGAGCGCTTTAGCGGGAGTCTCTCTGCGGCGCGGGGGCCACGCCGGAGCGCATCCTCTCCTTTTTCGAAAACAACAATCGGAGCTCTGTGGATCCTGGCGGACACAGACTCTAACTGTGACTGACAGAGATGACAGCGGGTCATCCTTTCACTTGAAACGTGTTGTTTTTTTTTTTACTTCCAGCTGAATGACAGAATGACAAAGAAATCGCCTGGAAGTGTGTTTTTTTTTCCCCACGTCGATACAACACATGAACAATTTTCGCCCCCGCACGACAGAGTGACCGTTTTGAAGAGATGTGGTGACACCGACCGCAGCTCAGGAAGAAGATTGATGGCTTCAAACTCTGTGGGTGGTGCACAAAATACTGCAGCAGCAAATGTTGGAAGCCAAAACTATAATTACCATTTTTGTAAAGCTCGTACTATTTGATTTTTTTTGTTGAGATTGCATCAGAAACTTACAGCTTTGCACTTAAAAATGTGGGGTTGTGTCTTTTGATACAAAGACGCCCCGAGGGGAAAATTAATCTTTTCAGAAGGTCGTTTTTCCACAGAGAGACGATTCCCGACGAACCAAACTCATTGATCGCTCCTCGCGGGGATTTAGCGCCCTGCCCAAGGACACTGGTGCAGGTCACTTTGCTGCGATGTGCTGCCTGAATCTGGGCCATGTGGTTGAGGAATGGTCACACTAATTTCAAGTCTTTTTTTTTTCCAAATCTAAAAATATAGTTTGGGTTTTTTGGAAGAGCTCATTAAAGACACATCTGCCGTAGGGGTTGAACAGAGCTGAAGACAAAAGGAGAAGTTGCTTGTTCCGGAAAAAGTTGCACTTTTTTTTTTTTTAGTGTCCTTGTGGGACGAAGAACCTCATCAGATTTTACATTTTACTGCCTAAATATTCAAAGTCTTTAAAAAGTCTGGAACTACCTGACTTTTATTAATACTGTAAACTCTGAAAGAGCCAATAATATATTTAAGAGGCTGTTTTGATCGTCATCCACGTCTCCTCTGTGTTTTCTCACGTGGTCGTGGAGATCACCACGAGTCGGGATGTCCAGCTCAGCTTCACAGCCTCTTTGGTTTTTTTTTTTTTTTTTTTTTCTTTGCTCCTCTATTTCAGTTCAGCTTCATCAAATAAACATAAACCTGTCAAGGTGGAGAACAAAGGATCTCTCCTTCCTTCCTGGTCCAGCTCCTTCTAACTCCGCCATCAAAACCAAAAATTCAAACACCATTAACATTTTAAATCACCTCTCGAAATAGTAGCGAGACCTCCAAAAAAAAAAAAAAAAAAAAAGTTTCAGCATTCCTCCACACTGACGGAGGAGAGGCTGTCAGATGTTGGGCTGTGTGCTGGAGCCAGAACCGCGAGTCTTTTGTGACGCCGCTCTGCATCTTTATCTCCTGTTTATCACGGCGGAACAGGCCGCGAGCTGAAGCCTGCGCTGCCAGCGATGGATGCAACATCTGTACGCCTGCTCCCGCTTTTATTATGCAACACGTGTTACACAGCGGTGGCCATCATTACCGTCTCGCACAAAAATAAGAAATACATAGATTGCTGGGTCCACTTTGTTGAAGTGCGTTTTTCTTATCAGGGCTGGAGACATTTCCTGCACAGCTGGGCTCCGTAGAGGCCTCGAAATCCAACAGCGAGTGTCTGGTTTTCACGTCGCGCTCGCAAAAAGCTTCTCAAAGCGATCTGTATGCAGAAAGAACAGTCGTGATCAGCCGAGCCTTATGCTAAACCCGCAGAGTGCACACGAGGACGGAACCGCCTTGTGATTTAATCTGACGAAGGCTGGAGAGGCGCCGCAATTTCAGCTGTATTAATCCAGGGGAAATGTCTGCCATTTGGGACTGATTGTTTCAAAACAAGCTTCAGCCACAATCCTTTTTTAAAAATAAACTAGTTTCTTTGCCTTTTTTCAAGAGTCGTCTGTGGCTGACAGACCAGGAAACAGCCTTTCATTCAGCTTTTGTGTCCCGAAGAATCAGATCTGTGGAGAACTTTCCAGTTTGGATGCACGGTGCCGCCTGTGTGGCTGCAGGCCGCCTCATTCATTATGCACAGCAGCTTCTCTTAGCGGGGCAGGTGGCGGCTGCAGCTGGGAATATCCAACATGGTGGAGATCATGGAGCAGGTGGTAGCGGACCCCCCCCACACACACACACCCCCACCCCCGACCTCCGCAAAAGCGACGGCTGACTGGTCCACTGGCCGTTCACCTTCGCTGCAGACATCCGCCTGCACCTCCAGCCATCGATGACCTAAAACCGACGTGCGCTTCTGTCCCTTGATCCTGATTATTTCTTCCCCTCACCTCGGCGGACTGTTTTTAATTTTGTCCTGCCCGGTTCTGCCCCGTCTCTGGGTCCAGACCAGCGGGCAGCGTCTCTGGAGTCGGCGCTCCAGAGTGTGGCACTGGGTCATTTTGTGACAAATGCTTATTAATGAAAGTAGGGCAGGTTGCCTCCGGGTTAGCTTTGGCTCATATGGTACGAATGTACCAAACCCCTTTTTTTGTGTGTGTGTGTGTGTGTTAAACCAGGTTGTGTTGTACTGAGGAAGCTCCACAGTCTCACAAACAAAACCTGAAACCAAACTCAAAACGTGAGCGTGTCTCGCCGTCAGAAAAGTCGGTGATAAAATAAACGTTCGGTTCTGACGGGCGAGGTTTTGTGTTGACCAAGTCATCCAAGGTTGATGAAGATGAAGGAGTTGAGATGAAGCTGCAGCTGTGATGAAGGACGACTGTGGGTTTCATTTCAGAAAATGCACTTTTAGCTTGACTCCGGGTCGTCTTCGTTCTCGGGCCGTTTCACGTCGTCTCAAGCACGTAAAATATATCTGTCTTCTCCACCCGTCCCCTTTAGAGGAGCCGCTGCACGGTGCAGATTTCTCTTCATGCCGGTCACAGTTGACCATTATGCAACCTCACCCTAACCCTGATGCAATGCTGGACGTCCTGCACAAAGTGTTGCTCATACCGTCCCCCAGGTCTTAATATTAAATGACGCTTTAGCCGATCGAGATCCAGGGGGCCAGGAAATGCGTTAAGTAGCGCAGGACTCGCGGCGCGGCCGGGGGGATGGAAAATGTCAGTTGGCCCGCTCCGACAGCGCAACATTTTGTGTGTGCAGATTAAACTTTGTGAGGCCGACGCAGCTAAGTGGATGCAGCGGGTACAGTCTGAAAAATGGATGAAACGGCGGCCATTTATTTCACTGTAGGTGCCGATTCGACCCCTGGCCGACCTCGTTTGAAAAGACGCTGCCACAACCCTGACTCCTCTCTCCTTCTTGTTTGTTTGTTGGTTTTCCGTTTGACCTCCAGACGAATTAATCAAACAGATGGCTGTGGGCCGTTTTTGTCCCGGGAGATCAATTTTCAAGTGATCCATGTGTTTTCGGGCAGACAAGACAATTGCTGACTTCCCCTCCCGCTAACGGATGGGGGAGGAGCTGTCTCTCGGCTGGACGGCGGCGTAAAAGCAAAGTGTCATAACACAGAGAGAAAACCAGTCTTCACGGTTTCACACCTAAATGAGGCGTGCAGTCCCTCAACGGGAAGAGCGTCGCTATCAGTGCGGCCTTATGTTGTGGCGGTTCACTCTTTCTAAAACACAAATCGAGCTTGAAGAAGAAGCAGATGACAAAACATCCGCCTTTTAACAATCCTTCTTTTGCATAACTTCATTTTTAGCATGCCAAAATATTGTAGAAGGTAAACAAAAATATAAAAAATATTGCATGAGCTCGGTCGTAGCTGCAGCCTTGCAGGTACTTTGTCAGTGCACATGCATCTTTAATCTGCAGGCCAGCAGGAATTCTCCTCTACTGTCTGAGGGAAAAAATACAGTAATTCCTATTCTGGAGCAATAATAGGTTTCTGTCATGGCATGTGCACTCTGAGAACACCGGGGTCTTCAGCGGGATGAGGGGGTGATCGATACAGCCTCAACATCACAGATGCTCCTCGCTTCAAATCCACATTCTGCCTGGATGGTATTCCCTGGGATCCCTGCTCAGATTGCCGTGCGACTGGGACGTCCTCTGAGGCGGCGCCGCCGCAAATCCACTCGGCGCACGGGCCGTCCGCTGCATCTGATAACGCCCCGCGGTGAATAATACACCTCTGCCGAGCAGGCGCCCGGTTTAGATTTATTCATCGCCGGCATCCGATATGGTTCTGTTCAGGGTTTGTGGGTTATGTTATCTGAGGCTGGGTTTTCTTGTTTGGAACCAATGAGCAATTCTAAAACCTATTTTTGCCCTGGACGTCTTGGGTAAGCAAGTGACCGGGGGGGCGGGGTGTGTGTGTGGGGGGGGGTGGCGGCTTCCCCCAGCAGGAGTCAGAGGTCACATGTGAAAGTGAATCCATGGCAACCTCTGTGTGCCATGGATCTTTCTACCCCACCCCCCCTTTTACCTTCCTACGCTGTGACCTTGCCCTCTCATTTAATGACTGCCCCCCCACCCCACACACACACACACACACACACACACACACACACACACGCAGGAGCATCCTTCCATTTTCATTGTGTGGACCGAACGCGGTCGCAGAGTCAAAGTGCTTTCTCACAACATGTAGCTGTAGGAACTTGTGCCTTCGCTTCTTTTTTTCATGATGCCGAGTTTATCAAGCAGCAACTGTTTCTGGCTGTTTTTCCCCCAGAGATCCAGGAAACCACCTGGATAAACCGCCGCCATCGACACCCCTGCACTCATTCTGTAAACCACGCGGGTTTTTTGGGGGAAAGATTGTTTTCCGATCATCATCCGCCAATCAAACCGCCGCATCACACCCCCGCGCGTCTGCGTTTATGTGAGTAAATAAGCAAATACAATGAGGAAAAATAGCTGGAGGGATATTCATCAAGGTTAGTGTGCCAGAGAGCAAAGTGAGAGATCGACTCCAGAGAAGCTGGCAGGTGTCGTCTGATGCTCTTTTTTTTTCTAAGCAGCTGTAATGCATCGAATGATGAACAATGTCCTTTCCATTAATTTCCCAGATTAACCGAGAGCCGGTCCCTCAGCGCTGAGTGTGTGTTTTCATATGTAACACACACACACACACACACACACACCCCGGTCTCTCAGCTCACCTCAGTGACGGTCCATCATAATCCACCCTCATATATACACAGAGGGTGGACTGAACAGACGGCACGTCATACTTCTGATTTACGCTTCAGATATTTTCTACTTCCTTCGCCGAATGGGAAAATGTGCACCTCTGACTTCCTCGCCGATGGTGACGTGGTTTTGACGCCCACGGTGAAATGAGATCAGCTGACGGGCGACACCTCTGCTGCCACTTTCATCTGTATTCAAAACACCTTGGCAGAGTCTGAGGTTTAAACTCCTGAGAAATGTGATTATCTCATAATATCACCAATACTGTTGGTACAGTAGCACACATACATGGCACATAATGAATGTACAGGGTTTTTCTTTCCATATTTGAGGACAATGAGAATATTTTTCACACATGTGAGGGGCCGATCCATTTTGAATAGAGGGGCAGGACTTCCTGTCCAGACCTGAGCACTGATGGTCCAGTTAAAGCTGCGCGTCGTCTCCCTCGGTGGAAACAGGAACCCGGCGTCCGCTTTGATTCAGCAAACTGAGGTGCATGAAAAAAAAAACAACCCAAAAAAAGTTCTTTTCTGAAGGAGAGTAATTTGTTTTGTGTAGACACCCGTGCCGCTGCGGGAAAAATGAATGGTATGAAAAATGTATGGACCTAAGGTCTGTTAGAATTACCTGCCAGAATGTTTCATGACTCCTAATATGCAAACAGCTGAGGGGCAGGTATATTCAGCTGCTTCTTTGCATATACTACAACCCCATAATGCGGGTAAACAAATATTATTCAATCAGTCAGTTGGTGAAGTTGCGAGCGGCGACGCACGCCCCTTTTTTTTCCCATCAGCCCGTGCTGCGGCGCTGACGAGCCTCAGATCACGTGCACGGTGCAGCTTTGCATGAGGACTGTCTGTGAAATGCTCGGGCCATGTGACCCCCCCCCCGCAGAAAAACACACACACAAACACACACACTCCACATTCTTTTGTTATTACTACTTTCTCCAGAGTAAAGCCTCCTCTCTCTCTCTCTCTCTCTCTCTCTCTCTCTCCACCAGGCTGGAGAAATGAGATTTAAACAGCACAGAGCTCCAGGGTCACGGCGCCGCGCTAAACTCCTCCATCAGACTCTGTCAGAGCGAAAGCAGCCGCACGACCACGAGACGAGAGAGAGGAAATCAGTTTGCAGCGAAACTCAGCGGAACTACGTGCTAAGAGCTTTATGGCGCATGAACAAATCTGGGCACGGATAAAAAGAAAATAGGAATCTCTCTATCGATGATTGTCGATGCAGATTTCCGGGCCATAAGCTCTGCAATCATTTTGGATTCTTGAATCCGTGGCTGGCACAAGTGGAAGAAATAATAGTGTGAAGTTTAAACAGCTAATCATCTGGAGGGAAGATCTCTTTTATAGCCCTTCGGAAGACAAATCAATATCTAATCTCATGCAGAGTGATCAGGTTTCATTTCACCACGTACCTCCTTATTTTAATTTTTTTTTTGCAGTACTTTCAGCCAACTTTTTCTTTTCAGTCCAAAGGGGGGGGGGCATCTCGCGGCCTTTGAGGTAAAAAGGAGAAAAACATCTGAGGGGGAGATTCTGCTTTGATGTCAAGTTGCCAGCTCTGACACTCGTTCTTTCTCCCGTTCTTTAAGCTGATTCTCGGGGTTGTGCAGCTGCAGAGCGATGCGATCCGCTCCGAGAGATTTCTCTTATTTCTCGCCCAGCTCTCTGATATCTCGTTGCAACACCTTGATGCTGGTGAACTCCGCCGCTTTCCCCGCAGTTGCCTGTTTAAAAAAAAAAAAAAAAAAATTCGCCGCATCCCTTTTGCCAAGTCATCAAGAGTAGGACAAGAGTAAAGATTGTGCAAGAAAATTGTGTTGTGGTTCATTTTTTTTGGGGTGGGGTGATTTAAAGTGTGCGTTTAAGAAAACACACTCTGCACTTTAGAAACTGATTTGGAAGACAAACCTACAGCGGCGCCGTTTCTAATCAATTACGCGGATGATAATCCCTCACGTTAATAAACACAGCCCACGCACACCTTCTCCAGTCATCTTTAGCTACAGGCGAGCTCCAGGAGGTTTCCATTAGCCCGCGCATCAGTTTTAAGGCGCTATTAAACAAGAATAATAACAGATGCACTGAACAGATCGAAACACAATTACCCAGCGTGCCTTGCCCCTAAGTGCAGAGCGAAAGCCACGCCGCCCGTCTCTATTTGCCCGCCCTCGGCTCGCGCTGTCGTTTCCTGGATTCGCAGATCTGATGTGGAAGTTCAGCGTGGCGTCGAACCCAGCGACCGTCGCCAGGGCCGACCGCGAACGTGGCGCTTAGCTGCTCTGCAGGGGATTACAAAAGTAAACTGCGGCTTTACCGGGACAGGAGAGGTCACCGCGACCCCCCCCCTTCCACACACACACACACACACACACACACACTCACACACCTTCCATTCCATCAGACTTCTTCCCTTTCGCTTCATCAGGGGATTGCACAAATGCAACCTGCCACTGATGGTCTCACCTGGGACTCGTACGTGACCTTCCCCCTCCTTGCCTCAGTGCGCAAAGGACAGAGCCGATAAAGCCCCTGGTAGCCCCAGACCCCCCCCCCAAACACACACACACACACATCTGTACTACAAAGACACAGGAAGCGGGTCCCCACACATCGCTTGACATCTCACTGATAACGGTGTTTGAAGAGACGGAGCAGAGCGTGTTTGGACGTGCGAGCTCCTGCAGCCGCGATAAGAGTCGAGGCTGCCGACCTGGTCACTCAGCACAAGTGTGTCGCTCTGACGACGACGTCGCCTGTAGGTCGAGCGCAGAAAGGTCAAAAACGTCTCCCCGCGCTGCGTGAAAGCTTTTTGTTGTCGTGACACAGCTTAGTGTTCGAACGCACACCGAGCAGATGAAATTCCACATTTCTGCAGCAGCGAAGAGCGAGGCAGGGTCTCACCCCGGTCACCGCGTATTCAATAAAACAACTAACAAATAATAAAATCCTCTGTTCGCTCGCTTTAATTGATTCCCCCGCAAAAACATATTTGCTGAAGGGCATACAAATAGCCCTTTTTGGATTCATCACATGAGTGACATTTGCAAGGTCGTAATAAATATACTTGGCTGGAATATTGGCCGTAAACCTTTTTAAAATTGAAAAGAGCTCCGTTCGGCTGCCGGGATCAGAATCAGAGGGAAGTAATGGAAGGAGCGAGAAGGGAATCTGTGTGAGGAGAACGCTCTCGCATGTGCAAATAAAGATCGGCGGCGCTTGCGTGAAGCTCTCAGGGATAAAAACATCTCGGGGCTAATGGGGGACGCTCGTGGCTGATGTCACGCCGAGGTAAAAGTTCAGCCCGAGGCCACCGTCTTTCCCTCTTCCTTATTCTTCATTCTGCGGCTGTAATTTTAATGAGAAGCGACTGAGGCTCGATTTTTAAACGGCATTTGGATGTTTCTGATAAATCCTGCTGCTCCTGGGCATCAGCCATCTTCCTTTTTATTTAAATGGGAACAGCAGAGGCACCTGGTTTTCGCTCGTGTGACGCCCTAATCAATTATTAACCCTGTTTGTGTGCGTTAAAGGCTCGGGCTGTTGTCTCTGAAGGCGTAAACAGGCACGTGGAGATATGTGCTGTGTTTGCGATGTTCAGAGTGAAGGTGAAATTTCCATATGTGCTCTGACCAGCCTGTTCTCGCTCCGCCTGCAGAGGCTTTGCTTTTACAAATCTCCGAGCAACACCTCCAGCCCCGGCGTGGAAATCCAGCGGAGGATTGGTTTGGTGAGAATAAATGTCTCCGTGTTGAAGGAGCCGGCAGAAGAGGGGAGATGTGGTCGGTTTATTTCTGCGTGTAGCACATTTGCATTTTCAGCGTCGGGATCTGTGTAACCTGCGTGATAAAGGCTGCGTGCCGTGGTTAATCTGCGGATCTGTTGGTGAAGAGGTCGTTTCTGGGGCGTGAACATGAGCGAAATTGGAGCGATGGCAGATCAGAAAATGATCCCGTGAATTTAGTTTGTTTTGGAAAGAGCTCACAGCCTTGTCCACCTGACGTGTTGACATGTGACTGCCTTTGTCGCCTTGTTCTGCTTTCACTGAGTGTGTGTGTGTGTGTGTGTGTGTGTGTGTGTGTGTCTCAAAAGTCCACTTTACAGAACCTTTTGATCTCTAATCATCTGCCCGTCCAACACAGTAATTATCCCTGTGGCCTCAAGTTGATCATTAAAATAAGGGGGGTGCTGCTTGTTAACACTTGCTTTTTAAACTTCCTTAAACGAAGACCTGATTGTGTTTCTTATCCACACACACACACACACACTCTGCCGTGGTGTGTGTGTGTGTGTGTGGGGGGGGCAGGGCCGTGACTGTGAGTTAAACATCTATTAAAACGGAGGCGTTTTTCCGCCGCGGCGTTCTGGGGAGCGGGCGGGCAGTTCGTTAAGCAGACAGCTCGGAGAGCCCTCGACTCCTGACTGACTGCGGCAGATCGCGGCGCCGTGCATCACTCCGCTTGATAATGAGAAGCCTCGGTTTTTTAGCTCCGTTCAGCAGTTTGCAGGGGGAAAAAATAATTAAAAGTGTGTTTCATTTCTCAGCCTGCCCTTTCTTTTTTCATTAAGCTCCGGCGAAGAACCTGCGACATGATACCAGCTCCTGCAAAGCTTTCCGGCTGAATGGCTTTTTTGAAATGTAGAATCACTTTTACTGCACACGTGGTGAACTGTATGTTGTCCTACATCCTGATAATGTTTACGGAAGAGAATCGGCCGACACGCTCCAGGTTGAAGCGACCGCGTCCCCCTTTTTTTTTTTTGTGAGCGAGTGAAAGCAATAAATGTGCCGTTTGCGTTCATTCTGGAAGAAATTTGCGGGGGGACGAAAGAAAAGTCTTTGAAAAATAGTCGAACTCGCTCCCGTGGTCGGGCCGCGAGCGTTTGTCCCCTTCAGGAATGCACTTTTGAATCAGTTCAATCAGCGGCCCGGTCATCGATCACGGCGGCAGTAAAGCGACGCCGCCACAACAGCCCGTTCGTTCCGAGAGGTCCGGGGAAAATCAAGTTAGAGACCGGCGGCCGCGTGCAGCACGACGCCACAATCGAATTGGCCCGCGAGTTTGACTGAGAAGTTTCTCGCGCCCACGGGAGGAGGCTCCTTAGGTTTGTTTATTGGACCCGATTATTACAACGCCATGTACGGCAGCCGGCCGATGTGACTCCATCAACAACACGACAACAAGAAAAAAAGAGGAAAACTTTCTGTCGGAGACAAACAGACGAGAGGACGTTTGGTTTCTCATCACGGTTGATGATTTGCGGCAAAGAAATCTATAATCCTATAATTCTGTCTGCTCATGTCAATAACGCTGGATTGGTTTATTGTGATTAATGCAAAAGGAATCAGAGGACACACCAGGAGGAAAAAAAAGACTTGTTTAAACAACTCAGATTATAATTGGCACGTTGGTTCAGAGACACGATTATTACGAGAGAGAAAGGTCACAAGGAAACATCTGAGTTGTCTGGAGGAAAACCCTGAAACATAAGATGTCAGAGACGAGGAAAGGAAAAAAACTGTTATAAAACTGTATTTAACGAGAAGCTGTGGATGTGTTAATGCAGAACAAGCCCATATGAGCCAATAAGGAGGATCTATAAAACTGTAATGACCAACTCACGGGCCGAGAGAGAAAACGCCGGGAATATATGAGCTGGTTTCTCTCCGGCTCGTCCTGAGGAATCTGCTGCAGAACAACACAAATACTGTTTTCAATGTTATCAACTGCTGATGCCTTTTGAACAATTAATGAGGAGGATGAGACAAAAAGAAAATAGGACAAACAAGATGATAAAAACGCTGGTTTGTCACATGTGGCACACACGGGTTGCATAATGCACTGGGGTAATCTTGTTTAGACAAAGGGTAAAAAAAACCCTGACAACCATGAGAGCGACGTGGCTTTCATCAAAGCGAGCGCTGAATTATTCAATCAAGTTAATGAAAGTTCATGAAAAATGCACGGCGTCTCTGACACGGCGCCGCCTCCCTGACAGACGTATCTCGGTGAAATTAACCGTGAAAATCTCCTTTTTGAAAGAGTAAGACGGCCCTTCATTATTTAACATCTCCACTCTCGCTCTTCTCACATCAGGAGTCGCGTCCAGGTCTCAATCTGTTGTTTGGCGTCTCGCCACCAGCGTGGTGCGACCTCCTCTTCATGAGACTCAACCGCCTAGTTTGTCTTCATCCGTTAGAAGCTGGATGAAACCTGAACACGTGGCTCCAGCTTCTAAAATCGTCTTTTCTTGTCAACTCTCTGCGCTGAGCGACGTCTCATGTCAAATTAAAGAAGTCAAACTAATCAACGCGCGAGTGGAGAAAACAGACAAATGCACCTGTTTCCACGGAGATGAGGGTGTAACTGCAGCGCCTCACAATAAACCGGGTGACACCGGTCGCACCGACCGACACTTGTTGCCGAAAACTCTCGCACCTGTCGTTGCGACGTCGCGCAGCGCCGGATGAAACTCGTCGTTGCGGTGAACATATGTGTTTGACCCCGCGGCGTGTACGAGTTCATCACCGCCCCAGGTATCAGCTCCTGCACTGCAACTAAAAACACATCAGTTTGTATGCAAACCGTTTCTGTATCGTCTTTCTCATGAATTCTAAAACCGCAGTTTTCTCTTCTCGACAGTTCATTCTGGAAATCACTGGGCGATTAATGTGACTCAGCCAAAACTGAGATGCATGAGCTTTCATAAGTGTAAAATTAAGAAAAATATGCATATCTCTCTCTCTCTCTGTGGCTGGAGAGCGAGCGGGGAGCGGGGTGAAACATGGCGGCACAAACAAGGATGTGAGAGGTTATTGTTGAATGCAAAGGACACGCGGTGTTTATCACTCTGCATAAAAGATGAGCTTCCACCGCTCCTCTGAGACTTGCCGTTGGTTCTGGGCTGGTGAAGTGGCCGCGTGTTGGCACCTCCTGCACGTCACTGTGCCAGAACCATATGCTCCTGCACAGGCCATTATATCTGAATGACAATTAAACATTCTGACACGCAGATGAAGAGGTTGCTGGCAGCCGCGCTCGGCCGTAACGTGGTCAGAGGCTGCACGCTGTTTTTGATGCATTATTTAACTTTATGTGAGTTTAATCCATATGGGGAAAAAAAAAACTCCAACAGATGATTGTATGTGCAGAATGACTCAATGTTTACAATGCTGGACCAGATTCAAATACTCACGTCAGGGGGAATTTTCCGACCCGGTCCAGACGAGCTTTGTGCGTCTTACAGCCTCGTTGGCGGGGGCGTTCTGTGGGAGGCGCGCTGGACTCGGGACCGGCAGCCGTGTCCACCCACGGAGCGTGGACAAAATAACAGGAACACCGCGCTGCGTGATGCAATGCCTCTTTCGCATGTTTTCGACAAGCGCTGGGAACTGTGACCCCACAAAGCTGGAGGTTCGCGTCATGTCCTTTTTGCATATATGTCTCAGAAATGTTCCTGCTCGCCGGCTTCATGTGGGTCTGTGATTCCAGTCGACCGCAATGTGCAGTGACTGGCGTTCAGAGAAAAGCCCTCAGTGGATAATTATTGTCCTCAGTGAGGCGAATTTTAATTTAGTTCGCTCTGCAAAAACCGCTCTGTGGAGAGTTTCGCTGCTCAATTAGATATTTCACAGAAGCCAGACAGAAGGGGAGGTTCAGGAAAGCAGGGACCTGAGTTGTGAAGGAAACGCTTGATAATTGTTATGTACTGTAAACCAGGACGTGGATAAAATATCAAATGAAAGAGGGAGCGGTAATCTGCCCTGACTCCTGATTGCGTAACGATGTTGGATTTCGTTGTGACGGCGGTCGGCTCCAGTTCCTGTTTTCATGCGTCAGGTCTGTGAATTCACCCTGAAAGTGTAAAGATATCTAAAAGAGAAACGTTTTTATTCTATTGACAAATATGTCGCTCATTTACAAGTTAGCAAATTGGCTTTTAATAACTTTAATCTACAAGGTCACGGAGAAAAAATGCTTTTTTTCTCCCCCGTCATTTCTAATGTGTCTCAGAAGTATGTTAGAGGAGTAAATAAGCGACTGACAGACACACACACAGTATTTCATACACACACAACGATCTGCGTCTTTATGATCTGAGAGTCGTATCTGACGTCTCTTCGTGAAAAGCCACTTTGAGCTTGAATAAATCCAAAAACGCTTTTCTATTATTGACACTCAGAGACCCAAAATAGCAATATCTATCTGCGCGGCGCACGAGACGAGTGACGAGCGCCGCGTTGCCGCGGCGCGCGCCGATCGCTCAGATCATGAAAACGCCACAGCTCCGGAACCGAAGCATCGCGGCGAAAGGCCTGGCGGCGTTTGACGTCCTGCAGTTTGTCCGCTGAGGTTAACGACGAGGATTAAATGAGATCCTCGGTTCCGAGAGGAGCCGAGCAGTAAAGTTCTGCAGTTTCCAGATGGTTCTGCTGCTCATGGAGAAACTCCAGCTTTCACTCTGTTTTCATGCTAACTGCTGCTTCTTACCCGCCAGTCGACACATGAATGAAAGACAACTGGTTGGCAGATATGTGGAGAGAGGTGCAGTTTGCTCCGCCTTTTATATACAGCACATCCTGCTTCATATTCAGTCTCTATTTACACTTTCACACAAGCTCTCCTCAGACAACACTGTGTTTCAAAACTGAAAGTCGCATGTTCGCTCTGTTTTGTCTTGTTTTGTTTTTTTTAACACATGAATCCCTTTCCTCCCTCACACTTGGCACGAAGAGTTGTGATGTTGGCGTCGAACAAGATGCTAATTCAACAGCGATTTACATATCGTGCATGCTTATAAGTTAGCGGTAATTAAATTTCCCCGCCCGTGATGGCTGGCAACGTCGTCTGCTCTCGTGTCTTTAGCGCTTTGCAGTTTAACGGGAGACAACGCGAGGCGAACGGAGCGCGTGATGCGATTCAAAGTGATTTGCGGATATACAACCTGGTGACTAAAAATAACACAACCCCCTCATTAGCAGGGTCAGAAGAGGGGAACTGTCACAATTATGGGATAATGGTGCAGCTTGTGGTGGCAACATGTGTGCTGTATTACACACAGGAGTTATTATGTGTTCATTAGTGTGCGTTGGTTTTTTTCCCTTTTGTCGGCTGCTGCTGCAGAGCGCCGTCAATCTCCTCGCAAAGCTCTCTGCAAGAAAGTAAAGAAGTGCGCGTCAAAGTTTTCTTTAAAAGATCATTTCAATCTGTTTAGTTTTTTTCTCTGGGAGGGAAAGTAAAAGTTGAGGTGCAGGGGCAAACGAGGCAATAAAATGATAGTCACGTCGGGAACGATTATGCTCGGTGTCCTCGCATGACGGCATTCCACAACGAATTAATCACAACTAATTAATTGTTACTGGGGAAAGTAAAAAAGGACAAATCCTGTTTTTTATTCCTCATTTGAGATGCGAGAAATGCCTCTGATCCGAAAGCCAACAATTAGCAGGTTAACCATCAATTCATCTTAGTGAAGGATCTAATCACACACACACACACACACACACACACACACACACACACACACACACAATGATGCAGCAGCACTATTTATACTCAGTGTTGTTTGTGAGGCTCCTATCACAAGGACGTGGCTGACATTTTAATTGCCGTCTAACGCTCACCTTAAAAAACAGAATAAAACGACGTCAGAAGTTCATTACTCGTTTCATTAAAAAATAAAGAGCTTTTTTTATACTTTTTCTTTTACAGCTCATTTAGATGTGTGTGTGTGTGTGTGTGTGTGTGTGTGTGTGTGTTGTGCTCTCCTCTGGGTTTGTCATCACGTCTTGAAACAGAAAGCGAGGAAACCGGCCTGGGGTCGCTGCGCTCTGCCCCCCCGAGGCGACTCCACAGGGGGAGGGGAGGTCCTCCGCCCCCGGCTCACACCTCCATCAATAATTACTTGGCTTTTAAAGTCGGCTTTTCGAAGGCGGGCCGCTGTTAATTTTGTCCCGCGCGGGGCGAGCGTCAGCGGGAGGCCCGCGCTGAATTTCACCGCGATAAGGCGATTTCCAGACAAGACTAATACGGGGTCGGGAGGGTCAAGGTTTTAGGGGAGGAAAGCGATGACGCGTGGGGAAATATGGGCCGAGTCAGCTTTGTTTGCTTTCAAATACCTTTTTTTTTTCTCTCTTCTTCTCCTCCTCATTTTACAGCGTCGCCGTCGCCACGTGCGGACGATCCTGTGGTTTAACGGAGAAGGACAAGAACCTCGTCGTTCAAAGCGGGGGATCCCTTCTCGACGTCTCAAGTTCGCCGAGGCTTTGTTGCGCCGTGAGTGCACGCACAACAAAAAAAAAAAAAAAGAAAAAGAGAGAGAGTATCTCCACGGCGTTTCATCGCTTCTCCCTCGCCTGTCGTGTCACTGAAATAGGGCAACGTCAGCCCGAGTTGCTTTGAACACGCTGACACGATTTCAGGAGGAATCTTAAGGGAACAGAAGAAACGATCTCTCCGAGGTGCCGGAACAAAGGCGGGAAAGAAAAGGACTGGAGGACTGGTGAGAGTTTATCGCTCTGGAGCCGAGCGTTGTCGAGCGTTAACTGAGATCCACGCACCTGTCCGCAGGCGTCAACACGACCCGACGGCCATTACAGACAGGAAGTGGGTTTCATCTGATCAGACGCAGCTTCGCCTCGTTCTGCCCAGTTATTCAGAGTTTGTGTTACAGTAGAGCCGGTTGTAACTTGTGTAGTTTTGTGACTGAAATGTTTGTCTTTGTTATTTATAAAACATTTAGTGGAAGTCTTGGCCGTTTATGAATCTTCCAGACGTTTTCCAGACTCAGCTGCAGAACGGCGACTGTAAACTCATAATAGTTCTGTCTGGCGTCTTAAATCATTTCTCATGTGGTTCTTGGTTTTTTTTCTCTTAAAAAAAAAAAACAACAACAACAACAAGCCAACATTCTCAGTGGGATTTAATCCATAATTATGATCCTGAATGAATCTCGCTCTTCATTAGGCAAATAACCATCTGTCTGCTAACAGCGGAGACCAAACCGTAAACCTTGTTGTAAATCTGTGGCGCGGTGTGGAAAGTAAGAGGCTGGTGGTCACGGCTGACCGCGCTGATCTCCGTATCTTCCAAACGCAGCCTTGTTCTCGGGGGGGGTCACCTTGTCTGACAGCTCTGCTGCAAGGGAGGGGGGGGGGCTTCGTGCATAATCTGCCATTTACTCCCATGCTTTAAAAACACACACACACACACACACACACACACACACACACACAAAGCTGGAGTTCTGCCTGCAGAGCTCGCCCTCCTGCGCTGATCCACACCTAAAACACTCGGGGTGGAAACCCACACACACACACACACACACACACACACGGATAAAGCTGGAATTGCTTGTTATCTTACAATGAAGTGATTTGCATGAAGCTTTGCAGACTCCAACAATACAGAATATAACAGAGAATTGTTTTTTTTTTTTTATTGTTTCACAGTGGTTTAGCAGAACCGGACACAAATCCTACCAGCTTTTGCTTCTGTGACTTGTTTTGCAGGTAAACAAGCAGCAGATTAAAACGTGTCGGTGACATGTACTGAGGAGATTAGGTAGATTTTAAAAAAAAATAAAACAAAATAGAAAATCTGGGACACGAGCAATTTATTTTCAATTAAGACGTTTTACTGAAAGTCATTTTTAATGAGCATGAAATGCTTTAAACACGACGGACTTTGTTGTGGCAATGTTTACGTCAAACAATCACCCCCCCCCAAAAAAACAAAAAACAAAAACAACAACAAACTTTTGAATCCGTGATGAAAACAGGATATTTTTGAGTGAACGTCGCGCTCCAGATGGCGTTAGCGTTACCTCAGGAGGATGCGGTGATTAGTAATTATTCTCCCAGGACCCTGTGAACGTTCCCCGCTATAACGGCAAGGAACGTTCTCTGGGTTCTCCAACACAAATTCATCTGTATGTAAATATTTAGAGCCCCCCCCCTTACGTCTGCTGGGGGTTTAACTTAGTTCCGCTGCCGACCGGCATCCGGGAGATTTAATGGCTTACACGTACTTTGTTTTAAAAGGTTGCCACGGATTCAACTGTGCAATTTATCTTATTATCAGTGGGTTTTTTTAGCTGTGGCTGCACCTGCGGCCAATCCTAATGATGTTTCCATGAATTTTCCTTCTCCATAATGCTCAGAATTCAACCAAACGCCTGCAGGACGATGCAACGAATACCTTTTCAGATTCATTATATTCCCAACAATGGCGTCTGGCCCTTAGCAGGAACCTGCAGACGCTCCGCCCACTGCCCCAGTTTCCACAGGATGTAACCTGTTTGGGGAATTCACTGCAAACACTGTTCGAACTTCCCCCCTCGTCCCCGGTGCTCGTTTGCTTTTCTCCGTCAGCGATGCGTCCGCCCGGCGCCGGCTCCGTGTTCACCAGAGCGACAGACAGCGGGGAAATATGGCACTGCAGGATTTATGCCGGATCAACGGCATCGGACGTTTTTATGTCTTTCTCTGTCGCTGCTGGTAGAAACTCAAACCTGCACCCCCCCCCCCGAAAGAGGCGGGAAAACTCCTGTGATGTCGGGGAAGGGGCAGAGACTTTTGGCGAAACTGCTTTTTGGAGTTTACGCATGATGGGATATGAGGTCACGCCGCACGAAGCTGACGCCATCGTTTGGAAGTTCAGCGACGCTTTAATCACAGCTCCCCCCATTCCAGAGCGACATCTTTACCACAGCTCCAATAATTAGATCAATCTCTGCTCATTAACACTTTCCCCACAGATTCTGCCTCAGCACCACAGATTCCCTTTATTTGCGTTGCTTAGGAACTGGGGTTGGCGGGTTTTTATTTTATTTTTTTTTTTTACCTGCAACAGCCAGACCCCCCCCCCCCCCCCCTCCCCCCACTCGACCCATCGCCTCGGTCACATCAAAGAGAAGATCTTATTTTTGAAATTGACGTTCAGGGCCCGGCCGCCGAAACGCCGCCTGCAACAGATTTCTGCACGGTGTGTGTGTGTGTGTGTGTGTGTGTGTGTGTGTGTGTTCCTCCTCACATCAGTCATCAGCGTTTGTTCCCTGTCATTAGGGAGGGGCTGCAGGCGCCGAAACTTCACCAGGATTAAATTCAAACTTCGCCGCTACTCGTTTGTCCACGTCTATGTTTTAAAATACGGACAAGTCAAGTTGTTTAAATTCCAGGTTTGCCTGGGATTACTGTGACGTCACCGACCCCCCAGCTCCCACCATGTGCTCCTGGGGGTTGGTTTGCTCTTTTTGTTGCAGCAGGTTCATTTCGTTTATTTCTAGTTTTGGGAATTTTAATTGTTTTTCTTTCCTTGCTGTCCAATAACTGACCGACACCTCGCGTGTTTCGTCTTTGTGTTGGGCTGAATCCCGATAATATTACACATCTTTATAATCCAGCAGTTTGAAGGTGTGTTTGTGCAGAGAGAAAAACAGGTGGTAGAGAAAAAAACATCCTGAGTATACATATTCACTGACGTCTCCTGATACTGGCCCGCTGAGCCCAGTGCAGGAATAAACAGGACTTTTGAACGTAGTAAAGTTTGTTTGTTAAAAGGGATGTGTCATAATTTAACTCAAGATGTGTTGTCTTTAAAAAAAAAAAAAAAAAAAGGAGCTTTGTCACAACAACCATCACACCAGTAACCAGAGGAACTGAAACACCATTAATAATTTAAATTGTTGTTTCTTTTTGGCTGAATAAATCAGCTGAAACTGGCTCCGCCACAGCCGCAGCGTAAACATTTGCTTTTTCACTCCGGCGTCTCCAGCGACGACGCGCCGCTTGCCGGGTTTGAACCGTCCCGACTCGGGCGTGAGGAATTAGTTTGCTCCTCTTTTGCTGGAGTGATAATGAGAGTTTCTTCATGCAGAACTGAATTACACTGTAAATGCCGGCACTTAGACCTGAATGAAG
This sequence comes from Psettodes erumei, assembly GCA_016785225.1. Taxonomy (NCBI): domain Eukaryota; kingdom Metazoa; phylum Chordata; class Actinopteri; order Pleuronectiformes; family Psettodidae; genus Psettodes; species Psettodes erumei. The sequence continues at coordinate 708,092 of JAFBJZ010000351.1, forward strand.
TGGCCAATTTTGGGGTCACTATATTCTTTCTTCCATTACCTCTCCCGCCGCCGCCGCCCCCCCTCCGGCGGTTGTTGAGTTAGAGCGGCGTGCTTCTCATCAGTGAACAAAACTGACACGGGTAATGAGTTTCCTCATTTTCTCTCAGTGACTTTCTATTTCAGCAAAGTAGGTGCTTTTGGCAAAGTCGTTAGAGTCGAGCTTGTGCCGTTTGTGCGCGCCGGCGTTTCCTGCTTCGGTTTTAGCAAAGTCTCCGATCTGGTGCGCCGCACTAATTCTCCGCTTCGATGCGAAATACCTGTCGCACTAACAACCCGTAAAAGCACAAGTGTTTGTTTCGTGGTTGTTGGGATTTCTCACAGACGGTCCAGAGCTTCATCCTCCTCCTCCAGAGAAATGTGGCAGCTTCCATTTCTCGTTCAACCTGGAATAAGATGGATTTTCCTTTTTCTTTTTTCTTTTTTTTTTAAATCCAGTTTTGAAACACTCAAGGTTTCTGCAAGAATCAGGTGAACGTGAGCGGCAGCGACACAGGAAATGAGTCGTGGCTGCTGGCGGAGGTGGCGAACTGCCTGGTTTTCATTAATAGGTGGCAGCATGGATTTCCCATAAGTGTCAAATCTGTTGCAGAGGTGTCAGAGGTGAGGCGACACCCAAGACTTCACGGGCAACAGCGATGCCAAATAAGAAAACTGAGATCCTAGATAACAAATCAACAGAACAGATAAGGATTAAACTAAATGCCGAGGGAAGAACACATGGTAGAAACTGAAGGTATTCTCCTCACGGGTCCAACGACGCGTGCAGCCGAGCACACGCCGAGGCAACCTGAATCTTAACGCTTCACATCTAAAGGCGTCCGATCTGCCACCGTGAAGGTCAAACACACGTTACGACCAGGCGCTCTCCAGGTGGACTCGGGCAGATCTGAATCTGCAGCAGCCTCACCTCAGATGCAGATCAAAACCTCGGGACCGGCTCATCTCCCCCCCGAGTGGCAGCCAGATCTGAATCTGAGTCGGTCTTTGAGTCACCTGGATGAATGCGAGGTGATGAAACCTGGATTATCTGAAGGTTACGATGAAGGTGGCAGCCGCAGCATATTTCAATCCAAAGGAGCGACAGTTAATTCAAAGTTTAACCGTAAGAAATGAGACGGCGTTTGTTAGCCGACATAAATGAATTCCAGAGAAGTGTGGTTTCTTCATTTTTCCTCTTCTTTGGAATGATAACGTTTGGTGAAAAGGTAAAACATGAACTTCTCTGAGTGCCGGGAGAGAGAGAGAGAAAAAAAAAAAACCCCTGTAATCTATTCACGGCACATTACAGAAACCAGACTGAGCCATGAAGACATAATTACTATGATCAAAGTGTCTGAATAACGTGGACGTCGTGTGTCACTCGTCGAAGCCGTCGGTGCATAAAAGCAAACCTGTCACGTCTGTGCGTGGACACTGGCGGAGGCAGCCATTAGCCACATAATGTACCGGCATCGCTTTCTTTCTTTCTTTTCATCACCTCGTTTTTTTTTTTTTTATGGCAGAAACGCTCTGCGCCGATGATGTCAGAGCGTCACACAAGCCGCTGCGCTCGACCGAACTCGGCTTTTATTTGTGTCGCGCTTCACACTCGACAGATTCAGAGTCCTTCACGGCACGGGGGGAGAACCGGAATAAGACGAAGAAGTGGCGAGGAAAACGAAAAAAAAAGGTTAATAAAGTAAAATAATGATAAAATCAGACGTCTGGGTCTGGATCCAGGCACGAGGACGACCCGGTTGAGGCTGGAGAGTAATTGTGGGAAGAGAAGAGCTGGAGAAAACGTCCTCCCAATGTTCCCAGACAGTTTTATTAAAACAGCAGATTAAAGGCTCGCTCACAGGGGCGCCGTTAATCAGTAATCTGCTCAATTTCACAGATCTGTGGTCAGATCTTCTCCAGGAATCGGGGGCCTTCCTCGCCGAATCACTTACTGTACCGCGACATTAGAAGGGAGCTTCAGGCTGGGGACGCTCTGAGAAATTCAATACTCTCCCAGCTCTCTGGGGAACCCAGATCCAAATTGGGTGCTACCTTTTAACGAGAAGCTCCAACACGGGCGACGAATCAGGACGAGCTGTGGAAGAGATGCTGGACGCCAGCGTCCGCCCTCCTCATGGCGGTTCGCTCAGATGAATTCGCACTCGAACGCCACGCAGCGCCGGAGCCGACCCGAGAGCCGCCGCAGAGCCTGTGAGTCGGCGACGTGAGCCGACGTGGACGTCCAGAGCTTAAACCTTCACTTCATCACGGCTGGTCGAGGGTTTTACACAGGAAAAAATGAAAAATGTGTATTCATAAATACTCAGATAACACCTTTGTGGTGGCTCAGTCGTATCTCGGCCGGCAGCTCAGCCTGTTTTTGTATGGGCTTTTAAAAAATAGCGACACACACACACACACACACACACACACACACACACACAGTCCCTTTGGACAGACAGTGTGTGTGTTTAGAAAGTAGAAGAGGGATCCACACAACGATTTTATTTGCGTACGAAGCTCATGTTGTGTGTTTTTTAGTCGTGTGTTGTGTTGACCTGGTGTGTGTGTGTGTGTGTGTGTGTGTGGTTTACGTTGAACGTCACTTTTAAAGCATGAGTGAGTGTATAATACAGGCTGCATGCTGAGTTACCGTGGCATTTAAAGTTTAATGCGTCCGGTCTCACGCTTGCATCTGTGGCCCGCAGCAGTAAAACCGACTCGTTGTGACCCGGGCAGGATGGAGGCGAACGTGACGCAGGAGTCTGAAAACTTTTTGTTTCTCTTCACCGCGTTTTGTTTTGAAACGCAAGATGTCAGAGCGCCGTCTTATCTAATTCTCTTTTCTTCCTGTGTTTTGAACTGCGTCTGTGTTTCCTGATGAAAAGGACCTCGTCTTGACTCTGAATTTGAAAAGGTGGAATATAAATGAAGTCGTCTCGCCTCCTTTTTATTGCGCCTCGTCTTCCTCTCGGTTTTGTCTTTTTTCGCAGTGTGAAAATGAACATTTCCTCCGTGTGCTTTTCAGGAACAATAAGTGCCGTAATGGGGAAAATGTTGAGCTACGCCACAAACTCAAACTACCATTTGTGTCCCAGCGGATATGTCATTAATGCGGCGCACAAAACAAAATTATTACAACGTAGTGATTTTTTTTTTACTCAACAGCAACAAGTTGGAATAAATAAAGAGGCGACATCGGAGAGGAGTTCACAATTTTTCACACGTGGAATTTAAAAAGTTAAGGCTGCATTTCTGAAAGGAAAAAAAAATACTTTGCAGCTTCATTTTGTTGTAATACCTTCAAAGGAGAAAAACACAATGCCTTTTTATTCACCGGCCGCCTTTCTCACCCCGCTCCTTTCAACCCCGCCCCCGCTGAAATACCACAGATAGGGCTGCGTTCGCTCGCTGCCACTTCTTAAGTGATTTCCAACTGAATGAGCTTCAGTGCGTCGTCGTCGGTGGTTTTGAATCCGACGCACGCCAAGACAGATTTAATGCCGGCCGCGGCCGCCGAGCCGACCCTGTCGCTTGACACGATGTCAGGAGAAAGTCGGCCTGTTTTTTTAAGCTCGCCGAACTTTTTCCTTGCGCTGACTCAGCATCACGAGCAACCGCGAGCGACGACGCAAACCACATTTTGTTTGTTTCGTGTCGCTCGCCGCTCAGTCAACACGTTTCGGGAAGGAGACGTGTTTACCTCCACGCCGCCGTCTCGGTGGGGGTAGTCGCCGCCGCGTCTGCGTAATTAACGGGGGTTAACGGAGGTTAGCGGCCCGTAAAATGCGCGCGGCCTCGACTCGCTAAGATCAGCACGTTCCCGCAAAGCAAACCTGTCAGCTTAGGGAGCGCTCGGCAGCGGCGGTGACAGCTCTATTTCCATATGCATAAACGATCTCAGAAAAGACCCTCAGACGCAGAATAATACAAAGTGACTGGTATTAATTAAAGCACCCATATGTATCGGTGCCGTAATCCCTCGCCGCGGCGCAACACAGCGGTTGGTTAGAGACGGGGGCGTATTGTCCCGCGGAGGAAAACTGGAAAACAGAGACTCTTGGCGACGTTCGGTCCAAACAAATCGTTCGGTGCCCGCGACAATGGAGGAGTTTATTCAAAAGGCGCCGTGACAACTCATCTTTGTCGAATCATGACAGCTGCGCTCGCCACAGACTTGTATCACTCAGAAGTTGAATGCTGTAAACACGCTGCCAAACAATGGCGCCTCATAATTCCTGCAAATTGTGATGTTCGCTGCATCTTTTTCCCCCTGCAGCAAATAGAGCCGCTTCTTCTTCTTCTTCTTCTTCTTCTTCTTCTTCTTCGTGTGATGAATTTGCGGCGCGGCGGGGACGCGGGGCTTTTATTGAGTCGACTGGTGCTGGAGGAGTGGCAGTAAAAGGAGGGCCGGAGAGGAGCGTGAACAATGAGGGTGGAGGGTGGAGGGTGGTGTTCACTGGGGCGCAGCGAGCTGAACCCCGTCCAACACAAACACTATCACTGCCATCACTTCCTTTGGCTTTGGCCTCCGGTAATGACCGCCCCCCCCCCGGGCTACGCCGCACACGCTGTGCCAGTTCTCTCATGTTTATGCATAGGATGGTGCCCACCACCACCACCACCACCACCACCACCACCACCACCTTGCTCCCACACCCACCACTCGTCTCCGTTAGCGCTGATGTCTCTGTTCAGTCCGTCGACAGGCTGAGTCATGTGTAGTGTGGAAACGGTGGGGTTGGTGGTGGTGGTGGTGGTGGTTTTGGGTGGGGTCAGTCTAGACTTTTGTCATCACAACCTGCTGTTGGACCAATCAGAGACCTGTTTGACCTGTTGCAGACGCTGGGACTCGGGGAGACGCTGTTTGTCCCACCTGAAACCGTCGTCATCTTCATCTCTGCTCTAATTACCAGACTCACGCTCTCTCTCTCTTTCCGAAACGCCTCAGCGACAGGCCGCCGCCGCCGCCGCCGCCGGGGCGTGGAGGCCGGCTTATGTCACCGTTGCCGCCGGCTGCATGGGTAATAGATTACTTAATGTCCGTTCAGACACACGGCTGCACACTTACCGAGGCTCAGCCCGGAGGCGAACCCGCTGGATGTGACGGAGAGAGGGCGAATCGCTTCACGTCCGGCCTCTCGCGTTATGTCAGCGGCCGCTTCACCCAGACCTTCCATTACGTCGTCAGCGGAGCGCGGCCGCAGAGGACTCGGACACTTTATTCGGCCGCTGGGCGGATCGGGCCGGTTCGCTCCCTTTTTTCACTCGTAATTCTCAATTTCGTCCCTTCTGCGTGCGGATGTTCGGCAGAATCGGGAGCGCTCGCTGTGAAACAGATAATTTGTTAGTTTTGCCTGAAGAAAACCGATCAAACGTTCAATAATCTCCTCTTTTCAATACCGTGTGATTTGACAGCGGATGTAAATTATACTCAGAAAAGAGAAAATCAAATAAGAAAAGGCAGGACGGGATTTTTTTTTTTTGTCCCATTGTGGTTTATTTACAAAAACAGTGTTTATTACATGACTGAACTGCAGCATTTTAGCCCTAATTTGTCTTTTTACAACTCTAGTACAAGTCTATTCACAGGACCCACCTAAACAGAAACGTACATTTTCACGTGGGCCTCGATTTAATTACAAAAAACCACTCGAGTGTCTCCAAAAAAAAGATTAAAAAAAAAAAGAAAATTACAGACCGATGACTGAGAGAGAGAGAAGAGAGAGAGAGAGAGCGAGCGATAAATAGATAAATACACAAAAGTCTAATCAAACTCAATCAGCCAATAAATAAATAGAACAATAAATAACATTCAAAAAACATCTTTGGCCAAACTCAGGCCACGTCATCGTCCCCACTGGGGCTGACGTTGGTCGGGCCACAGTACGGTACAGTGCACCAGATCAGCTTCATCTGGTGGGGGTGGGGGTGGGGTGAGGGTGGGGTGGAGGTGGGTGGGGGTCCTCAGGAGCAACACCGGATATGTGGGCGTGAAACAGGAAGTGAAACAACAACTATATTGAGGCACTTTTTTTTAAGGATGTTGGAGGAAATGACAACATTTCCCATATTCCCCGACAGGAAACAGAATGTAAGACGACAAATCACATTCGCTCATCTGATCAGGTGACCGCATGCCCCCCCCCCCCCAAAATTTTTCAGTTTTTAATTTTTTTACAATTTTGGGACTGAGCATGTTAAAGTACCGCGAGAAAAAAGAAAAGGTGAGAAGTGATGAGGCGTGAGGAAAATAATGCTGAAACACGTGTGTGTGTGTGTTGCCGACCAAAAAGAGCACAGTTACATATTTGCTTCGCAGAAGTCCGTGGGTAGCGTGGGATCAGTGCGCGTTCTCCGCGGTCGCTGAGTTCGACTGAGTTTCCGACTGCTCCCCGAAGATCCCCGCCAATGTCTTAAAGCGGGGCCCCCACTCGCTGAGGTAATCGTAGTCCTCCTCCGGGTCCGCGGCCAAGGACTCGATGGAGCTGAGCGACTCGGCCACCGAGCCGTCGCCCTCGTAGGCGTACGTGGCCAGGGAGTCGTAGGGCGGGGCCGAGTTGTCGGCGTCGTGCTCCTTCAGCCGCTGGTTGATGAAGTCGCGGATGTCGGCGCTGTCCTGGGACGCGGTGGGCCTGGGGTCCCGCTTCGACTCGGGCTTGACGTCCCGGCGGAACAGGTTCTCCTTGACGACCTTGGGGTTGCGCAGCGTCCCCATGTCGAAGGCGTGCGTGTCCTCCTCGCCCCCGCCTTCGTCGTCGTAGTGGATCACGTTGTCCCGGATGTCCTCCTTGGACGACATGAGCGTCTCCTTCTTCTTCTGCCGCCGCAGGCCCACGTACAGGACCACGATAACTGCGGGACCAAACGGAGACGGGTAAAGAAGAGACTCACGACCGACCCCCCAGCCCTCGCCGTGCACGCAGCGACTAAATACCCCCCCGAAAAAAAACATTCCCATCAGCCCCGGGTGTTTAGCGCTAACGAGCAAGCGCTAGCACGTTAACAGGCTAACCTGACGCGGCGAACGTCAGCTCACCTTCGTGTCAACGCATTTCGCAATAAAAATGGACGTGCACAGGCAGCGCTACACACCCGCACAAGAAGTGTAAACACTGTTGTGTAGGGGTGTGTGTGTGTGTGGTGTAACTGCACCACGGAGACTCCACCCAAAGCAACAGTTTAGTGATTTAGCACGCATCCCCTCACAGGTTGTGTGAGCTTGTGCATTTTCTGGGCCCTGCGTGATTTCTAACACATAACGCTGCGATAAATTTCCTCCTCTCCCTTTCTGCTGTCAGTACAATCTGTCTCCCTGCGTCTATCTCCCTCTGTGTCCCCGCTCGCTGTCTCCTTAGTGTGGAGGGGGGACGGGGGACGGGGAAAAAAAGATGCAGTGAAATATATGTTTTTCCTCTGGGCTTTTAATATACAGTCGCATCTGGGAGGAAGAGCAATGGGCAGGATGAAACTGAAATCATTCAAATGAAAGAGTCCAATAAATACATTCAGACTGGGGGAAAAAGGAGCCTTGAGTAGCTCTCTTACTTTCATCCTCTCTATATCTCACTTCCTCTCCGCCTTCCCCCTCCCCTCCCGAGCGATTTTTAGTCTTCGCCCCGCGAGGAGTGCGACGGCGTGCCAGCTCCCCCCAGTGGCCCCCGCGCAGACTCCACCCGCGGGCCGGGTCCGGGCGGATGAAAGCCCGAGCGCCCGGCACGTTTAATTTACCTCATCGTTTCTCCACGCGGGGGAGAAGCTGCTACAACTGGGTCATCCTGACAAATCCTGCACAGGAGCTAAGTGGCTCTGTGGAAATGTTCTCAGTGTGAGTCCTGATTCTCTCCGCCACATTCCCTCTCGGGGACGGCGTGACAGTCTGGCGCCGGGCCACCGCCTCGGCCGCTCGGAGTCGACTTGGAGCTTTGAGGACACTTTTTTTTTTTTTTTTCTCCCCCCCACAGAAGACACAGCAATCCACCGTGCGCCTTTTTACGCTCCCCTCACATAAGAAACAGTGATATTTGACACGAATATGAATGAAAGCGGATTAACGCGGGAGCATGGCTGCAATTTCACGGCTTATTCCTCGTTAAGCCACGTATTAGAGGGAGATAGGGGAAAGTAAATGCAGCTCAATTCAAAGGTCACGGCCACCCCTTGACTTCCACCGTAAAAAAAACGGGAGCTTCTTTAACAACCCACGTTCATAAGTCACAAAATGATGCCATAAACCTACATTTACTTCCTCCCCTGCTATATGCAGATGAGTTTGGACATTAATAGCGGGGAATTAAAGGGGGGGGGGTTTACAACTGTGACCTTGTGGGAAATATACTGTAAAAGCTGTAGCCTGGGAAGCAGCCACAGGGCAGCAAAATTGGATTTAGTTTATGGAGCCTCGCGTCCTGGTGAATGTGGCGGGATCACACGGGCTCCGTCATTAAAAAAAAAACTGGATTTGGCTGTTTGTGTTTGAGGAATTAGGTCGTGGCGTTTGCCGCATGCAGAAATGAGGGGTTTCCTGTTTCCTCTGCGATTACCAGCCACCCTGTTTGCGAGCCGGGACGCGACGGGTCTCACCTAACAAGATGATGATACATAGCAGGATGGCGACCAGGGCCCCCGTGCTGAGACCCACGGGGAGAAAGACGGCCTCGGCGCTGCAGGTCAGCAGGGAGCCGTCCGATTCGCAGCCGCACACGCGGATGGTCAGCGTGCCCGTGCTGCTCTTGGGCGGGTAGCCGTTATCCTCGACCACCACGGGGAGGAAGTAGATCTCCTGCAGGCGGCGTCTGAAGCTGCCGCGCCTGGTCACGACGCCGGCCGTGTTGTCTGCGAGAAGGCGAGACGAGGAGAGTTTAGCTTTTTCCTAAGAACACGTGTCGTCGCGGACAAATTTCGCGCGGAGAGGCCTGAAGTGGTGCAGCGAGCGCGTGCTCCTTGATCCTGACAGGTTCGACAGCGTTCTGACCAAAGCAACAGAAAGTAACCCCCCCGCCCCCCCAAACAGCAGAACCTCACATCAATCACAGAATCCTCTGAGCTCCACCGCAAGTCTGTAGGTCCGAGCGCGAGAGAAAGATAAAACATTCAGCGTGTGATAACTCTTTACGTTTGATATGAGATCCTCTCTGAAAGCGATGAGAAACGGCTCCATATCAAAGCCCGGGCTTATCAAAGCTCGCACCGTTTTACAGCGCTTACTTTAAAGGCTGACGGAGCCCGACGCCACGCGAGCGCCGCGTCGGCCCGTGAAACGCCGCGCTGCCGTCCACCCGCACTCACAACCGTTTGGCTCGGTCGGCGTGCTGCTATCTCTTTGTGCAGGTGGCATCGCTCCAGAGAAACGGCAGATAATCGACAGGAAGAAGAAAAAAAAATAGAATAACGAAACACACAAAAGGAAACAACTCGGGGAGACGGCCCGAGGTGTCAGGCCGGCGAGCGGAATGGAGGTCGACACGGCGTACGGGAGCGAGGGGGAACGCGTCAGGTCGGACCTGCCTGGTTCTGTCAGCCGCGGCCGCGCTGTCTGACCCCTGTCCAGCCGGGTTTGTTGCGCTGACGAAGCCTGGCACATTTTGCTGACAGGAGGTCAGGCGTTTTAGCACACCTTGCATGTTGTGCACAACTGTGATTTTTGTCCAAGCCCGCTCGCGGCGTCTGGACCTGCTGTCCCTGCCTATCACATCTCGCTCTGTATCCGCCGAGCGTAACCCGCAGGGCCCGCACGACGCTGCGTCCGCAAAATGTAGAACCGGATCGGAGGTTCGGACCGGCCAACGCGTTCGTTTTCACCGCCGCTGTTTCGTTTTGTAAAGCAGAGTGCGATGACGGGCTTTCTCCGGACTTACTTCCAAAGTCACGGATGGTGAAGTTCTTGTTGTTCTTTAGATCTTCTTTTGGAGATTTGAAGGAGAACTGCTGCCCGGAGGTCGGCACATCCTGGTCCTTTGCGCTGAAGGTTTGAATCACCTGTTTAAAAACAAAGATTATTAAAGAAGAAGAGATCCTTACTTTACAGTACACGTCACTGTCTGTTGGAGACAGACCGCGCGTCCTGATTCATTGTTTTCACGGTCACGTTTCTCTTTGATGGAAAACATCTTCACAGCTGAAGGTGAGAATGTGAAATTATTCAGCATGGAGCAGAAGTGTCATGTCTGTCTGACCGGGCTGCACGTCGGCCCTGTCAGCTCCTGCTGGAGGTGCTGGAGGTCGTTGGAGGGTCGCGAGCTCGTTGTTTTCTATCGCACCTACTTGACGCCGCGTCTGACGAACCCACGGCAGAAAACCCGACAAGCTACGACACCTCGACCAGGCGGCGCACACCGCTGACTCAGCCTCCTCTGCACCACACTGCTCACGGCTTCCTACTGCCCCCCCCACAAGGCCTCAGAGCTGATTCTGGACCAGCCCTGCGACCTCCGGGGCCCCGGATCCCCTGCACACAGGAGCAGCTAATCACCCCTCCCACCACCGGCTACACCAACACACCCACGTCGCTCCGCCTCTCCGTCACCCCTCACTATTTGAATAAACGCCTCCTGGGAGGGGGGTTAAACCTGACACCAGGTGCGCTGTGTTCCCCGCAGCAGATGTACAATTCACACTATTGATTTCCTGCAACCAAATTAGCTTCGTGATGAATTAATCTGGAGCCGCGAATGGCAGCCTCACCTTTTTTTTTTTTTTTTGCGTTGGAAGCGAGAGTCCATCACAAAGTGACGAGCAGAGAGGCTTCACACGCTCACCCCTCATTACCTGTGTAACGGTCTGAAGAGGATGCAGCACGTATACTCACTCACAATATGAACTTTAATTTAGCTTCAGTACAGTTAATAACACGGGCCAGTCTCGATAAAACTGACGTGAGACAATAAAGTTTTGTTTTTTTTTTTTCCCTTATTTATTGAATAACTTTATCTGTCTGACAATCCTTTAAACGCCGTTTTCAGAAGAGAGAATGAAAAAGAAATCAGCTTCAATGCTGCAACACGAGTTTTTAAAACAACAAGATATGTTGTATTTTCTAATTACAATATTAATTAGAATCTATCGCACTCGGCGGCGCCCGCTCTGACTGCTTATTACCGGGTGGTATTGTACATGTGAAATGGCTTTTAAGTGCATTCTGCTTTCTGCACTCGGCTGCGTTGAAAGCTAAAGCTAGATAAGAGCGCCGGCTGAATGCCGCTAATGTAAATGTAATTATTGCGGCATGGCGAGCTGATTGGGTTAGTTAGCATTCCGGCGCGGCGTTATTAAAAGCAAAGAAAATACATAAAGGAGCAGGGGGGGGCATTATAACGGTATATCTTTAATTCTTGGACCTCCACAGTGGTAAATGCCCATTTTGTGTGTGTGTGTGTGTGTGTGTGTCCTTTTGTTGCGGCTGTTCCTCATTTCACACTTGGCCAGTTGACCGGTCAGTACAGTAAATAATAAAATAAGGACTTTATTCTACTGAGTGGATATTTTTCTGCTCCTCTTCACACACATTTACATGAAAACTCTCTCTCATCCTGCCTCGTCCTGCTACAGATTGTTGTCAGCGGGAGGTCGCGACACAGCACGACAGGCCCCCCCAAAACAAACAAACAAACAAACAAGTGGTTTGTGTGTTTTTCGAGCAGCGTGAGCGCAGATGATCATCGCTGGGAGGGACGCGATGGATTTTACACGCGAGGAGCTGCGGTTCCTTATCATCCCGCAGCCGTGCGCGACACCTGGTCGGATCACGCTGTGGGAACGCTGGAGGGGGAAAAAGTGTGGAGTCTGCACCGGAGGGGAGGAAGAGACGGGATGGAAGAGGTGAGGCGGTGACTTTTAAATACGCGGCTGCGGGTTTCTACTTTTACAAGTGTGATGAAATGTGTATTTCACAGTCGTGGGGCAAAAAACAGCTGAGTGGATTAAACGTCCTGGTCTGATGAGACGCGAAACGTTCAGAGCGGAAGAGCCGTCGATCCTCAAGGTCGCGATCAAAGGTGTCGAGACGCAGGGTAACTTGTGTCTGACGTGTGAATGTAGATGTTGTTCACATAGAAGCTGTCGTTTGTTTTCCAGGCTGTTTAAGAGACGTTTGTTTGGCGAACTCACGCATCGAGAAGACGGCGACGTCTTCAAATGGGGGGGGGCTTTGATTGCGACAGGGCCCGGCGACTGGCAAAAAAAAACAACCCCATCCTTGGAGTCAAAAGAAATTTGATAGACTGCCAAAGAAGCTGTTCCCTCGCAACGCTAAGTGCATATAGATGCCTAGTTAATGGGCTAATTTACAGGCGCAGGTGCTTTACAATGCACACAGGCAAATTCTCCCGCTGCATCTCAAATATATCATCGGAAATGTGCTCCAGGTTGCTGATATGCAAAGCGCCGCCGCGCTTTATGATTGCCTCTCCCGCCGAATCGAACGATGCGACACAATCAGCCGGAGATTTAGATTCACGCGCCGCGCTCGGGACTCCTCTGCAGACGGCCCGTGAAATAAAAGGCTTTTTTGTTCGAGTGACCTTGAGTTGGAAAAAGCGGGAACCGAGCCTCTGTTTTCGGTGCGAGAGCTTCGCCGCAGCCAAAGAAGCGTGTAAATATAAGCAACTGCTTGTTTTACCTCAATCAGCACCTTTCAGATTCATTTTAGCACCTTTTTTTTTTTTATATAGTTTTCACCAGCCGCCATGAAGCGACATCGGCTCCGTGTGAGGACAAACAACGCTCCAATCAACAGCTGACAACTCGCTCGTCTCGGCTTGCTCTTTTTTTTCGACATGGCGTGTGCAGAGGCAGGTGAGGAGGGAAAAAGCGAACGTGTACCTGTCCCGTTTTAGCATTCTCGCACACGAAGGTCTCATAAGGGCTGGCGAGCTCGGGCGGGAACTCGTTGATGTCCAGCACGTGGACGGTGACGGCGACCCGGCTGGTCAGAACTGGACTGTCTGCAAAAACAAGAGACACACACACACACACACACACAGCTGTTTAAACGGCGACGGGGTGAACATGAATGCAGCAAAAAAAAAAAAAAAAAAGACAGGATGGGAGTTCTCTTCTTCTTCACAGCACTGACATCATGTGGACGACTCAAGTACTGCCACCTCCTGATGGTTTATCAGCGGCGGCGACCCGTCACGCCCGAGCGTCCGGCCCGAGACCCCTCTCACGTGTCGGGAACATGTCTCTGCATAATTTCTACGGTTTTACGGCGCTTTATGATGGATGATGAAAAGGAGAATTAAATAAAAAAAACACACATTAAATGCAATCCCACGCGCCGCATGCAAATAAAGCACGCCTCACATTATGGAATATGACTCTATGGAGAGGATATTTTCTTCACGAGGTCTTTTTTTTCTCCTCAGGTTTCTTTATGGGCTTCAGCCATAAGATGTGCAGCCCATATTAATTATAGCGTGAAAGCCCCCCCCCATGAGAGGGACTAATGTGAATCCGGGGTTGTTTGTTGCGGCGCTTCCTCACCGCGGGGGCACAGCGGGGAAATGTTCTTTTGGTGCACAAGCCCCAGTAAGGTAAACTTTATGGATTTGATGTGGGAATAGGCTTTTCTCTTCGCTGGTGGTAGAGGAGGTGGGGGGGTTAGTGCGCACTTGTTTGTGTGTGGGTTTTTGTGCAGGTGTGTGTGTCTCTGGAGTCGTCTCAAAGGGGATTGGAGACGTGGCTACAGCTCAGTTAGTAACCCGTCTCTGACCTTGATGGGAAAAAGCAATCTGCCCACCGAGGTAAAGATTGACACTGAGCACGGGATTTGCCGCTTGGCGCCGACTGAACCACCGACACAGATGCACGGCCAGCGAAAATACTGATCCCTTCTGTCACAGAGGGGTCCCCCATCCCCCGCCATTCAAAACGCTGAGGCGAAAATCTGTGAGAAGAGCCGAAAACGTCCTCAATCTAGACCTCTTCATACAAGAGCTTATCATTTCCTCCTCATCTCATCTCAGGAGCTCATCTTCATCACCACGCTCAGCGATGTATCTCCCGGCCCACTAGATGGAGCAATGGTACAGTCCAAATCTGACGGGCGCCAGCGTTTCGGCCCAATAACACACGCTCTGTTTATTTTTATTAAATCCTGCACTGCTCGGTCCAGTGGTCGGGCATAAAGCCCCCCCTTATACTGCTTTTTAATTATTTTTTTTTAAATTTTAAATGAAGCTCATTTTCATAAAAAAAAATAAAAACCTCAATCTTTGCAGTCCATCAACCACAAATCTATAAAATGTGCTGGAAGAGATAGAAGTTTCCTTGTGGATTAACAGTCGGTGAGGAAAGTGCAGCTGTGGCCACACAGCAAACCCACAAAACTTAAATTCAGCTGCTGTGAAGAGATGGAAAGCACGCGCTTCCTCGTCGCCTCCTGCCAAGGTTATTATTGCATTTAATAGACACACACACACACACACACACACCTGCACAACTCCCCAAAAAAATGCCACGGGGCTTAAATGGCAGAAAGCGGAGCGTTAATCTGGCCCGGGGTCTTATTTAACGCCGTCTGCCGTGTCCCGGGGGAGCAGCAGACACTGCTCTCATTTTGCTGCATGGCTGCAGCGTGCCGCCGCCGCCGCCGCGCCGCCGACCGGAGAGGAAAAAGTCTCCGACTCAGGTGCCGTGTTGTTAATGGTCGCCAAACCCGGCTCGTAATAATTGGATGTTTTTTCTCCGGAGTCATTGTAATTTGAAATAAAAAGACGTGGGTGGGTAATTGCGGCGGCAGCAGCAAGGACGCGTAGTAGACGCAGAGACGGGTCAAACACCGAGGTCTGCAATAATTCACTGTTTGTTAAACCGCTGCACAAAGCCAACCAAGGCCACAGAGAAGCCGGAACAGGGATTTTTGTGCGCGTGACCGTTCGTCACGCAGGCAATACAAGTGATGTATTATTTGTGTTATGGGCGTTAAAGGCCTCTTTGCTTCACCACAGCATTTGTCATCATGGTTTAAAGCCCCGACAACAGACCGGCAACTCCCAACGACGAACCGGTCGAAGGTCGAAATCCGGTTTGAACTCACAGGTTGGGGCCCAAACCCCGGGGGGGCCGGGTTTATCTCAAAGCTAACCGCACCGGCGGCGTCTCCAGACAAACGCCGGCCCTTCGTCGGCGATGTGATAAGGGCGGGAGTGAAATGCAGGTGGGCGACGGAGGCGAGCAGAAATACTGCCCCGTTCCCGTGTCAAACATGATCGACCGGACGCGTAACGCCCTTGTAAAAGCCGCCTTCGTCCACATCCTGTCACTCTACCTCATCCTCCTAGTGCCTGACACTTGCACACAAAAGCCAGGAAGACACACACACACACAGAAAACAGAATTAGCATGTCACTGCCGTGACCTTGAGGGGAAGTGAGTAATATCAGTTTCCAAGGCGACAATGAGTCAAGTTTGAACAGCCCATATTTCACAGTCTATCCTAATGAATATACAGCGTGGATAATTTTGATTGAGCACCAGCCTGCCTCTGGGATAATGACTTTGACGGTTCTTAGCAGATTTGATGACTTGATGACGATGGATTTGCTTATTTATCTGGAAATTTGCTCCACTTCCTTCATAAAAACATAATTAGCTTGATGACATGTCTTAAAGCCACGGATCCGCATTAGTTCACCCTTCCCGGGCTTGGCTCGCGACACGCCGTGTCGCGGCTGCATCTGCTCGCTGTAAAACTCTGGAGGGTTCACATTTTACTGCAGTGTAAGTAAAAGTTGACTCTGGCAAGAAAAGCTCCCCTTTCAATGCCAGCGTCATTAAACGTGTAAGGGGTGGGGGCAGTTAAAAATGAAAACAGAGTTGGGGCAAGTGTGTTAGAGGAGACAATGTCCTGAAGATACATTCCTCCGGGAGAGTCATCATGGTTTATAGTCACCTATAAACCTTTCCGGCAAAATGGGATTGAGTATTGACTTGAGTAAAAGTGCGTTAAATCCTTCACACAGATTATGGCGGGGGAAGGACGGCGACACCCGCGTGAATCACCGCCCTCGTACTCACTGAGCTTGGTGGCCACGACGGAGACGTTGTGCTGGGCGACGCTCTCCCTGTCCAGCAGCTCGTTGGTGGAGATGGTGCCCTCCACCGGGTCGATGTCGAAGAAGCTGTCCAGGTCGCTCTTCCAGTCGATGGAGTACCTGAGAGAAAATGTTTGTTTAATGGCGCTGGTTTCCAGCACGAAGCGCGGGGATTAAACCACAGTGATTTCCCCCTCCGGGCTCATGAATTAGGCGTAGTATAATGTTGGCACGGGCTTCATTACTCATTCTGAACGGTCATTTCCAGAAAATGTGCTGAGGATCGCACATACATTCCAATCTGGTAATGGGGCGCATGTACTTCGGCCATGCTGAGCAAACGCTTTTTTCCTCGGGAATGTAAAATGAACTTTAGGCGCCGCTGAAGCCGTATCAATCTCTGGCGGCCGCCGAAGAACCCAAAGCTCAAGATGTTGAGTTTTGGCGTCAGGAGAATCAGACGGTGACCCCACCCCCCCCCCCATTAAAACGCATCTTTGGTCAGTCGCTCCTGAACGGCAAACTGAAATAAAAAAAGAGATGTGAAACCAAACCGCTGACGGCGCCCATTCATCACGCCGCGCTATTTGATCCTAAAAAGACTATTTTTTCCATTAATAACTCTGTCGGCGGCGGATTCCCCCACAGCACAAAATATGTTGTTGTTGACTTTTTATTCCCTTTCACAGGGAGGTGAGCGGCCGGGCGGTTCAGGGCATTTCCACAGGACTGATGCTGAATTCCTCTTGTGCTCGAGCCGTTCAAATGTGCCACCCCTCTGCCATTCTTCTTTTCTCTCACATGTGCCAGCTATTTGATCTTAAAAGGCTATTTCTCATCAATATTTATCGTGCTTGTTTGGTTTTTTTTTTTTGTTTTTTTACACTGCAGAGCCTCAAACTGGACCGGAGTCATTTCGGAGACAGAGGCCTGGGGAAGCTTTCTGTAATGAGAGCGATGGTAAGAAGATAATTTACAAGGTTTTATTCCGATTTGTCGGCGTCCTCTGTTTAACTCGGCCACGCGGCCTCAGAGCCGTCACGACGGCGTCAAAATAGTTTAGTGTGAGTCGCTTTGATAAATATTACAGCCAAACTCCCATCATGAGTGCAAGAGATCAATGGTTTGCAATTTCTCCTCGGGGCGAAATGCTTCCCCTTCTCTTTTATCGGGGGGGGGGGGGGTGGGGGTCGAGCGTGGCCCGGCGCCAAAGAGAGACGGCCAATGTTTTCAAATTAAACGACACAAAGACATCGCAACCTCTCGAGCTTAATGGCAAAGGTGTTTCAGAAACTTTCCTTTTTTTTTTTTCTCGAGTGTAAAAACATGAAAAGTGTCGCGCTCGTAATTGGCTCAATCCCTGCGTTACCTTTAAAGAGAAATACGCCCGTGAGACAGAAGATCTGAAGGGTCCTACTTAAGCTTCAGCTAAAGGATGCAGATGTGAAATTTTAATTAGTGTTATCTCCTGCTAAGCTAATGTGAGAAACAAGACGAAGGCGTGTGTGACTTTATTCTCCAACGCTGTTTGTCCACAACCGCCGCGTCTCCTCTGGCGTCCTGTGATTTTTCGCCAGGACCGTTTCCGACAGCGCGGTCGTTAAGACTCATTCAGACTCTCCGGAGTCGTCCGTCGATGCAGTATTCATGACGCCCCTTTGTTTCCCCGGAGATAACCCGGCACTGCGCTGATAAATAGCAGAAAGAGTTTGGCCTAAAAGTCTAAAAGCATAATTCCCTATGCATGATGGGTCATTGGCTCCATTGTTTTTAAGTGAAGAATGCGCGGCCGCTCTCCGAAGGCGCACAAATGAACAATGTCAGCTGTGATATTGATGAATATTTAAACAGACAAAGTGGGGATCCGCCAGAGTCCAGGGCATAAGCTTTTTGTCGTACAAATCTCGGCTTTTTTTTTTTTTTCTCCCCCTGCGCTTTTGTTTTCTCCGGGAATAAAATATTCATAATAAAACAAACGCCGTGCAACAGGTGTCTCTGCCATTTGTGTCGCGCTTGAGCGATGGGTCGTCGAAGAACCGCTCCGACGAAGTGATCTGCCTGAGCGGGAAAAAAAAAAAAAAAAAAAAAGGGCGGCTAATAGATCTTAAAAACAAAAGGGCTCTCATGCATTTTTTAAGAATGCACTCTCCTTTGTCTCTGCAAAAAAAAAAAAAAGACAGTCCGTTGTTATCCACCACTCAAGTCTAATGTTAGGGTAGTGTGTGTGTGTGTGTGTGTGTGTGTGCAGCAGAGAGGGGGGGGGCTCGCCCTGACTGTAAATCAGGAGTGGAGTCGAGCATGTCAGATCTATAAAAGCGAGCGCCGGCGTTCGCATGTCTCACCTAATAATTACAGAGGAAAGACCGGCAGCGCCTCGTGAAAAGTACTTTGTTAAACATTTTGTTGAAATATATAAAATTTGCTTCAGGATTTGCGCTCCGGCTCGGCGAGGAGCGGTAAATGATGAATCAACACCCGAGGAATTCATTTTAATCTATAAATTAAAACAGCGGCGAGAGAGAGAGATTCATTTCTGTAGGCCAACACTGATATACAACACTGCTTATATTTTTTATCAGCCGTCATGTTCTATTTAGATCGTGTCTGTGCTACTGAACTTTTTTCCTGTGTTGTACGAGTGCCAGTTCTTTTCTTTTTTTTTCTCGTTCCTCATCCGAGCCAGAAATCGCGCTCCTCTTAGTCGTTCTCGACAGAAAAAGCAGGACGTGGGCCAAACTCGACGCTTCCTGCGTGCAACTCGGTCTGTTTTAATTACCGGCGAGAAGGTTGGGCAACAGAACGCTCGCAAAAACTCAGCACATCTGCTTCGCCGTCCTCTCGGTTATATCGCTCTCTCTGTGCAGCTCCTTATCTACACGACTGGAGACTATTTTCAGCATGTCAATCACCCGCTGGCTGAAGAACAATGATTATATATGTGTGATGTACAAGAACATGGCGGTTACATACAAAGTATTTAAAGTGGCGATAACGTGCTTCATGTATGCGTGTGCACGGTTCCTCTAAATAGTCCACAGCTGTTGTTAAATCCAAGAAAAACTTGATTTGATAATTCCTTCTGAAAATATAAAAAAACAAGTTATTAATCCCGAATACATCAGCTGACCAGCTCCATATGTTACAGGCAGAAATGTACATGTAACGCCACGGAAACCGCCGTCCAGCTGCAGATGCAGCGGCCGAATTCATTTAAAGTCTTTATGAGTTTTAATAAAGTTTTATCGGCGGTGATCAAACCGGAGTCAGATCGTATCTGCAGATGTGTCACGCAGATATTACGTTCGTTTCTCAGATACGCAAACACGGGCCTCGCTAACGACGTTCCCGTAATTCCCCTGCGGCGCCACGTTGGCCGACCAGCCGGCCAGCCGGCAGGATTTTACATGACAATGTCAAATGTTCTACATGGATTGATTAGTCCCGAAGATGATGAGAGAAAGTGACAATACTCTCAAGATTAAAGCTGCGATGACATTGATGAATGGAGACCGCGGACATTGACGAATGGATTAGAGTTCTGAAACTTTCAATCGCCGGGTTGCAGTTACCGCAGCACTTCTCGCTTTCAGCTGCTTTGTCCTCAAGGGAGTGTCGAGGGAGATTTGGTTCAATAGTACAGCCTCTCAAGATGAAGACGTGCGCTCAGATCCCGGCCTCCTTCATTCACTATCAGTTTTTATTCCACTCTGCCGTCGCCGGGGAAAATATGAAAATGATTTCCATAAATCAGTTCATTAGTTCTTAACCACTCTCTTTATGTGAATACTTCAGAACAGAGACGGAAGCCTGGTCAATTTATGCATTATTTTCGGTCCATTTCTTAAAAGTTTGGGAGAAAAATATACAGTAAATGATTCAATGATTTTCTTTTTCATGTTTGACTCGTCTGTGAAAGCTCATAGTGGGAAGTGGACTTGAAAAATCCACTGAAACCGCAGATGAATCTTTAAAAGGATTGAAAAAGGATGAAATATGTATTTTCCGACCAACAGAGCTGGACTCTAATACGGTGCACAGAAAAGACCACGTTGGTTACATTAAGGTTTGCCGGAGACACGAGGGGAGAGAAGCGCATACCGTGCGATGCCGCTCAGAAGGCGTTTACCTGACCGGACTGCTGCTGGCGTCCAAATCCTGTGCCGTCACCGCGCCGATGATGGTGCCGGCGGGCGTGTCCTCGTACACATCCATCACATAGGCGGGCTTATTGAACACCGGGGGCTCATCCACGTCCAAAACGTTAATCTTCACCGTTGCCGTGTCTTTGAAGGCCCCGAAGCTCTGAAATCGAGGATCCAGATGAACGTTGGAGGCGTCTACCTTGAAGGTGTACGCCTTCTTGGTTTCGTAGTCCAGGGGCTACAAAAAAAAAAGAGACGGTAAAGAAGTTAGTTCTTGCGAACCATGATGGTGTCATGGTCCAGCTCTCCTGCTGTCATTTACTGGCTCATCCTGCACCAGCTCTCAGAGCACGAAGACGCAGCTGAACATGAGCATCAGTCCTGACGGCAGTTCGCCCTCGCGTTGTTTCTGTTACTCCGGTGTTTTCAAGGACCGAGTCTGTACCTGCGATCACGAGCCAAACAAATTCCGACGCCTGGGTGATTTCCAGTGTTTATGTTAACACATTCAAAGAGAGGCAGAAATAAAGTGTGAGTGAAACAGCCTCGGATATGATACCGCCGGCGTGATGTGTTTTTTTTTTGCAGTTTAAACGACAGCTGAAGCGGTCGAGCGGCGCACTCGCGCTAAGTCCTGTCCAGGTTAACGCTCCTGTGAGAAAGTCAAGCTGCGCTTAGTCGGTTCAGCAGAACTTCACCTCCGTACGAGACTTCCTCAGACGAGAGCTCGGGGGGGTTTCATATGTTCTGCCCCCTCAAGCTTCTGACACATCGGCTCAGGGTCAATTAGTCCAAAAGCGAGGGGAGGAATCGGCATCCCCGGCATGTCTGCAGCCGAAGGTGTAAACATCCGACGGCAGCGACACCCGTGTTCGAGCTCCTGTCTGTCTCCTGCCCTCTCATGTGTGACCGCCTGCGCTCTGCGAGCTCGCGGTCGGTCACGCTCCGCCGGGCGCGGAGTCACATGAGATACATTCCTTTCTGTGTATTTTCAAATTGACTTACACATAGCCGCTATGGCAGCGGCGCTATCTTTCTGCCCCAGGACCTGGGGCTTCTCTGACATGTTGCTCCAAAAGACACCAAGTGCAAACAGCTGGTAATAGCGCCGTGAGACGTGCTTATGCAAAGATGTAGTGGGTGGGGTGGGGGGTGGGGGTGGGGGGGGCTTTCTTTTCTTCCTATGATGCAGGATAAATATGACCAATCATCTGTCCAAATTGAATGCACGCGAATTAGCGCTATAATTAGAGTCCAGCCAGTAGAAATGATCGGAGGCTGCGCGGGGGTCGGCAGATGCTTCTCCAGCCCTCCGCCTCGCCTCCATCGCCATGGTTTCACAGGCTTTCAGCTACAGCAGGTGTCCGTTAAAAAAAAAAAAAACAGAGCTATGTGAAGGCAAGCCAATCTGAAAGCAATCACTGACCATCAACCACCGTGATTGGTTTGATTACAGTGCGCCAGATGCAACTGGCTGGGCACAGCTATAAGATCCCTCAACAGGAAATACACTCTGTCGCTTTCAATCTCCCTGGAGATGTGACAACACCGAAGGAAAGACCGAGCTCTCGGCAGCAACAGTCAGGGAGGAAAAGAAAAAAACCAGAAATTCATCGTAGGTGTCGTTCAAACGCTGATCCCTACAATCAAACTGAGACTTCCCGCTAAGCTACACCTACTAAGTGGTTGAAAGATGCACTGCAGTCATTATTTCAGTTTTCTGAGCTCCCCGCTGCTTCCTGCGAATTGCTGGAAATAAGCATCCTAAGGAACTCAGCGTACTTTGCAAAGTACTAGTTTTAGAGACTCCAGAAAAGGAAAAAAAAAAACAACACACAACCCCAAAGTAAACAACATACAAATGAATACCTGCCTAATAGGAGGCCCCCTTGCACCGTATATCAAACCGAGCTTGGACTGGCGCGTGTCGACAGCCGTGCATAGCTCAGCTGAAACGTGCACAGGTGGAGGAGGAGGAGGAGGAGGAGGGAAGGCGATGCCGGGGAGGCGGACAGCAGGAGGTGCACACCGGGCCTCATTAGCCGTGAGTCGCGCTGGGGACGAGGAGAGGCGCTGCCTTCCATCTCAACATGCTGCATCACCACAATTAGGGATAGAGGCCCACACCCTTCACCCTTTTATAACTGTCTAATTTTCATGTAATCCTCAGCTCGCCGAGCGTGATGGGGAAGCGCAGGTCTAACACAACTCTCCGAGCGAGCGAGCTCCAGATGACGAATGACTGTCTGCAAATAATGCACTAATTATGAAAAGAGTGGAGTTATGTTTCTCAGTCACAAGGGTCTTAAAATGCAAAAAAACAGGGGTGTTAGGACTAACGCAGCTTCCCTTAGGTCACTTCCTGTTTCATTTTGTATGATGCATTCAGTTCATGGACTCCAACTTCACTTCCTCCTTCCCCACCTGCATCTAAAGGGCCCAACGCGTATGTACACCTGCCTGGATTTTTGCCTCAGATTTGTGAATCGCACGCCCTCGCTCTGACAAAATTGATTATTAGTTGGCCAGATGCTCAATTAGTTAGCTAATGAGCTAACAAACACTGGAGTGTTATTTCTGCAGGTCCTCCGGTGGCACGTTGCGTGACCTGACGAGTGTCTGCGTTGAAGAATCTCCCACATGCGACGCTCTGCAGACCTGCGGCCGCTGCTCATGTATAAATAATTTATCGTAACATTGGCTACTTGTTTTTAAAAAGTTCACTTGGTTCTTTTTTGACATATTTACCCAGTGTGGTACAGACTATAGAACTTGAGAGGTTTTGCGAGTTAAAGGTTCTCATTAAAGTGCAGGAGGATGACAACGCAGGGACAAATTGCAGCTCGTTTCCTCAGCAGATGTGGAGAGGGAGAGACCAGCGGCACAACGCATGGACGCCGCCGCGACTCACTGTCACGCCACACTCCACAGATTCATTTACATATTCTGTTTTTAGGGCGCAAAAGCTCGACCGCCTTCTCTAATGTGTCTGAGAGGCAAGAATGGTGCAAGTGTGTGTGTGTGTGTGGAATAGCTGTTGTTGAGTAGGAATAAAATGAGGCCGGGTTGGGTGTTGTGTGTGTGTGTGTGTGTGTGTGGGGGGGTGTAATGAGAAATTCTGAGTTAATGAGAAGACGTGCTAATGTGTCAACACTTGACTTGGGGAGAATCAAATCAGATCTGGAGGCCATGGGGGAAATTTGCCTGGAAGCAAAAAATGGTCATTCATTCTCACGCTGCGTGGATCATTTTTCGTTTTCCAACCAGCCCCCCTCCTCCACCTCCACCACCACCACCACCACCACCACCCCTCCAGCCCAATCCTGGAGGATGACCTACTTATGCGCTCAGAACCGGCGCCGTGTGACTAACTATTACCCACATCCACACATATTCCTCCATCCTTAAACAAGTTGCACACACCTATGCATGTTCAATTAGGCGTTTGAAGTGTCTCATTATAGCTTCAGTTGTTGTGCACCTTTTATGGGCTGCTGCGGACACAACAAGGAAGTGTATCAGTGGCAGAATTTGTAAGGAGGACAGACCGGGTTCCTCTCATGTCAGCGCCGCTGCTCTTCAACATCACAACAGAACACACTTGAAATTCTAGACGTGGTGCTGCGCCCTTTGATATGTAAATGTGCACCTTCATTGCACTGGCAGTGATACTGAATGAAGGAACTTTTTTTTTTTTTTTTCCTCTCCTTTTTTTTTTCACGCCAATTGAACCTGTTATGTTCCAAGGGAATTTGTTAATTTAGGACAGGGGAGTAATCAAGGCATCGCGGTCTCACAGGTACTGTATTATTACAGCGCTTCACGCACATTAAAAAGTCCTCACATCTTCGGTTGACTCACCACGTGTGCGCTCACGGAGCGCCGGGTGCACTTGTTGACGATTTACAGCCAGATATGTAATAATTTGCAAATTCATAAATAAAGATTTGAACTGCGCCGAGGTCTGTTCCTGGTCCCTCCCTCACAGCTCGGCACAGTTAGTGGCAGTTTTTTTTTTTTTTTTTCTCGGCTTGGTGGTTATTTTTGGGGATGGGAGAAGCAGGATGATATGCATTTTTAATAAGCTCTCAGTTTGTTTGTGCGCTCAGATCGGCAGTACAATGGCAGAGTTCAATATTCTTTTCAAACCTCCGTCGCGCTAATGTGGGGAATGGTCTCCTGCCAACACCCATGGGTGAATCCAGTCTTTCCCCTCGAAGAATCATTATCGCGGCGCAGCGAGTCATTAGCAGGCTGATTTCATTTGTTTGTGCTGAACAAAGGTATTACCTGAAGAGGCAGATGATTAAATAGGGTGAAAAATACTGCAAATGTTGTTTAATCTGAGCTATGCGCCGCGGCCTCAAATCCATTTAACCACACCATTATATATTTACAATACAACTTATGAATCATTAACACCCCTCCCCCTCCTGGCGTGATTTATCCCCCGGGAGCAAATCAAAGCCAAGCCAAACACGCCAGGAATATCACACATTTCTAATCGCAGCTGTGTAAACCCACAGATTTCTCCAAACAGAAACATCACGCCACGTCTGGACGACTAATTCCAGCGAACCTCCTGATCCCGCGCGGCAGCAGCCGTCATCCAGAAGCTAAAGATTTGCCTCCTGGGCTGCAGCGAGCTCCAACGGTCCTAACAACGCCCAACGAGATAAACTCATTATTTCCGGAATGCAAAGCTGCCGCGGTGTGGAAAATCTTCGCCCCAGACTCCGAGATGAGGCAACCACGACTCGGTGGTTCCAGGTCCAGGCCTAACATCTCTGTTGTGAATGAGCGACTGCTTTTTATAAGGTCACCGCAGTCGCTGAGTGACAGTTTGGCGAAAGCCCGCCATGCAGAAGAATGCTAAAGACCTCTGGTGCCATCAGCAGCCGGCTGACCACAGAGCACATGGAGCTTATCGTCAGCGGAGAGAGAAGCTTACATGCCCCAGAGAGCCGTTTGATGTCCCCGCGAACACCGGGAGCTCCTCACACCGCCGGGCCCAGGCGCTCGCTTTTATTGTGCTGCCATCAGTCACGTCGGTTTGTGTCCCCGGCTGCCTCCGAGCGCCTCCGCCGCCCCCGGTGCTCGCGGCGGCGGAGGAGCGCCATCCGAGAGCCCGTCCACGCCGCGGTGGAGTGGAGCGGCTGCGAAAGACTCACACTGCCGCTCTTAATAGGGACAGGGTTAGCCACGGGATGAGCCCCGAGACACTAGTTTAATCCATTACACCCACGCCTCCCCGGGCCGCCGGAGAGAGAAGACACTCCATCGACTTCCCGAGCACAACCTCGGCCTCCTCTTTGTCGCTCCTTCTCTCTCTCTCTCTCTCTCTCGCGCGCACACACCACATGCGTGTACGTGGAGACGCACAAAGACACGCGACCCCCCCCCCGCCCGGCTGCTCGGTGAGCTGTTATTCATCTGCGCCGGGCACCTGGATCTCCCGCTGCTCTGAGCTGTTGTTTCCGTCTTTCCCCCTTCTTCTCGCGACTCCTTTCACACACCGGGGCTGAAAATAACTCATTTCACCTCCCACTGGAACATTCAGCACTATAATCAATAGATTAGTTTCAACCCCTGTGTGTGTGAGTGTGTGTGTGTGTGTGTGTGTGTGTGTGCGAGGCTCGGTCGGTATCGTGCCACTGAGATGAGCTCTTAGATACCAAGTCTATCGGGTTTGAGCTACAATATCCTGCAGAGACTTTCTCCAAGTGAGGACATTCTGTTTTTTAAAAAAAAAACCCATATGAATGTGTCCTTGTGTAAACTGTATTAGACAACAGTGCGTTGTGTTCTTTGGTATTCAGCCAGCATGGCCTTCAGTCCAGTTAGCAGTGTGTTCATTTCTTTTGTCATTTGGCCATTACGTTTTTTATTTTTTTTTAAAAACTGCCTGGTCGTATCTCTTCGAGACTGAAAAGGCAGCTGTGAAATGATTTAGTGCTCAAACAGCCCAGTAATGACGTTTCTGATAGAGAAATTAAGACGGCAGTCACTGTCTGGCTTTAGTGAAATTAAGCTGTTAATTGACGGCAGGAGGGGATGAAAAAGGCTCCTTGCCTCAATGCCGCCAATGGCTCTGACTTTGAGGGGGGGCGAAATAGGGCCCACGTTCCAGCGGAGTCAATCCAGACGATTAGCGGCATTTGTTTTGTATGCAAATGTTTATCGGCTTTGTCGGCGACGAGCTCTTTTCTTAAATGTCATGCAACGCTGGAGCATTAATCACTTGACGGTGCTGTCCTTTGCAAGAGGGGGAGAAATAAAAAAGTCACCTCGTGTGAGCTGGATGAATCACAGGATACTCTTTTTTTTTTTTGAGCGAGAGAGTAAAAAAAAAAAAAAAAAATCAGTTTGCAGCAGAAAGTGAATCACTGTGAGCAAGTGCTCTGGACTTTTGGACCCTTAATACCTCAAAACATCAACCTGGTCTGGAATCAGTGTGCTGGGACCAGACATGTGGTTCTTTTTAAAAAAAAAAGTAATCTTGTTCTGAAGATTCTTCAAACTGTTATCGGAGTGCATTAAATGCACCTACCAGCACCTGGAGAACCAAAAGAACCCTAGCAATCACTTAGGAACCCACAAACATACATTTCTGGTCATATTCTGTCATTATTATTATTATTATTTCTATGAAATCTATTAGAACTTCAGCGAGAGAGATCGGCCCATATTAAAATGGATCCCCAGATCGGGAGCCAGCGACTGTTACGCCACACATGCCGTCATTAAACAATGTTGTTCCTTTAGGCCCAGACGAGCAAGTTTCAATTAGGCCTATCTGCCATCTTTTCAGTCATCCCAGGAGGACGTCAGCAAACATGCAAGAGGACAAACAACGCTCAATCTGACAAAGGGTTCCTTTCACCAAAACAACCCAAGGTTATCGCAGCGAAGCACTCCACGTGTGGCGGCTGCGGTTGTGGAGGTGTTTTTTTTTAATCGGGCCGTGCACTTCCACGTGCTTCTTCATGTACAGTATGTCGCTCTGTGCGCGCACATTTGTCAGCACGTTTCCCTGGGAATTCATCGGCTGGATTTACCTATTGTCTCCCATAATCTTATGTTTTGCAGATGGGTTGTGCAAAACCCCCTCCATGCCTCTGTGCCTCTGGTTTGCCCCCCCCGTTCCCTCTGTATCGGCAGACTGGGGAAACAGATGATCATCCTTTGAACCCATTACCCAGCCTGATCCTCTTATCATAACCAACCTTCCTGAGTCTCTAATTTGGGTTCTGCCAAATTCTGCTCTATGTTCAATGTGGCTTTCGTCTCTGTCCTGCTGTGTCTTTCTGACATAGTCTGTGTGTGTGTGTGTGTGTGTGTGTGTGTGTGTGTGTGTCAAAAGCGAGAAAGCGAGGGAGCGAGGGGGAAGAGAGGAGGAATTGTCTGCACACATTTGCACACCTGTCTCCGGGGATCTTCCACCAATCTGAAATAAGACAAGTCGGTGGGCGGGTCAGTATTCTGGGAACACAGCGAACAACTCCTAAAGGCTTCATCTCCTGCTGCCTACTCCTGGCTCCTTCCTTCTCCCCTCTCCCGCTGCCCATATCACAGCCTCACACATGTGCGGGATCACACGTTGTTTATTAAATTACACCGCGAGAAGGAGGCGATGGATGGCGGCGGCTCGGTCAGTTAAAAAGGGGCTCAGAATGTCTCCCATCCTCCGTGGCTTTGTGCAGCCCGGCTGTGGGGAATACATCACGCCGCCTCATTGTTGTTATGGCAGCAAATCAAACACTGGAAGTAAAACAATTAGAGGAAAGATGCGTCCCCGCCGTCCGGCGCGGGGAGAGCCGATATAAACAAAGGACCGTCTTCATTTACATCATAATTGCTTCCTGTCTGGTTCTGTTATTCCATTACTGCAGAACGATAAGGTCACGATATACAGCCATGACCATAAGTGCCATTCATATGTTTGGTACGAACATGTGTGATGTACACACAGAGGTGTTGCTGCACTGAAGGGGGGGGGGGTCTTACACTGAGCTGGGAATCAATTCTCACTCAGCTGTGTATTTTTGGATGAAAGGATCGCACACCTTTTGTGCGCCGGGGCATGTACTAAAAATGTACCAGTTAACGAACACCTTAGTCTGATGCATCAGTTTGCACACCGCCCCAAAAGAACATTTTAGACCCTTGCATCAGATTTACCCCGAAAGGCACAAAACCAGAGAGAATTGGCCGCACATCCCCCCCCCCTTGCCATTAATACTGCAATCAGATGAAATATGGGCTGTCTGCATGAAATGAAACAAGTGACAAAAACAAATATATTACTGCTCCTTGGAAGTATTTTCTGAATTTGCATGAAAAAGGTGAGATTTAATGGGAAATGCGCTTTTTTTTTTGTTTGTTTGGTTTAATCTTCCAGAGGTGAATTTGCGTTTGAAGCCGCAAAGTTTTGGAGGAATTCTGTGTTTTCATCAAAAAGTTTGAGGCCTGGCGGTACAAGAGCGACAACGGCTGTTCTACAACGGCAAAACTTTATTTAAACTTCAGTCTGATGTCGTGAATCGACGGTGCGGGGTGCCTGCCCTTATATCCTCAGACAGGTTCCATGGTAACATGGCAAAGTCAGAGGGAGCTGACCTTCATCATCGCGGTAACATTATTATAACCCACCGCAATCCTCAGTCGACACAGACGTCGTCGCTCGATACACGGCGGCACCAACAATACCAATGTAAGGTAACTACGGGTCGCAACGCCGCCTGCATGACCTTTTTAAAATGAGATATCCTATCACTGGTAAATAATAATGTCTGCTCACACAGAAATAACTGCCGGCGTGACGGTAAAGCAGTTAGTAAAGTTGTGACTGATCTGTTCCCTTTCCTTACGCCACATTTTTAATAATGCCAGTGTTTATTTATAGCTGCATTTTTTGGGGGGGAAATAAGCAGGAGAACTCATTCCAGAAAAAGGAATTCATCTCGTCGGTGCAGGAGAGCGCCCGCTTACAGAAATCTTCTCCCTCTGACATTTACATTTTTTCTCCTTTGTCGTATCGCGGAGACATTTTGTGGCTGTTTTATGCAAACTTGGCATTACTCTGCAATTTTTTTTTTTTTTCCCTCCGCCTGCTGTTATTGAACCTCTGACATCAAATGGTGCTGACAACAAATGGCATTTAAACTCACCACAGGGGTTTACTGAATCCTGCCAAAGGGGAAAAAAAGGCAGTACGGAGATGGAAGGAAGGAAGGAATCAATGTGCAGGGGATCGTGTGAGCAGGTTGAAAGCGTCTCCATTTTGTGTGTGTGTGTGTGTGTGTAGGTGAGTACACACAGGAAACTGCGTGCGCAGCGTGCGACCGCGTAGTGCCGGTGTGTGGGCGCGAGCCGCTCACCCTAACATTCGTATGACACGCCTCTTACATGCCGCTTTCCAGACGCCGAGCCAAACCACAACTGCCACCAGATGCTGAAGCAACACGACACGTGACGTGCTTTGACAGCATGAAGCGCGAGCCGCTCCGCTATTCGACGCCGGCGCCAAATGGCAGCGAGCGCTAACAGCTCGTGAACTGTTGAAAATCCGCGCGGTCGTGTTTGCTAACCTGGCTGGCCCCCGGCGCCGTCGGCGCACCAGACAGATTAGAGAGGCGCGCGAAAAGCGAAACGGCGGATTGGAGCGTGGGTGCGGGGTCGGCCTAACGACGCTTCCATTAATCCAGATAATTTAATGAATGCGCTCTTTGTCACGCTCGCCACCGTTTTTAAAAAAAAAAAAGTGGGCGCACCTCTCAAGAGCGGGCTCCTCAAACCTTAATGAGGCCATATACTGAGACTCTTTCATTCTCTGCCCATGCAGCACTCATAAATGCAAATCACCCACCCACTGTCACCGAGCTGAAAGCTCCCCGTGTCTGAAGAGAAATAATACCGCGCGCTCGCTTTCTGCAGCTTGTGGGCAGAGCAGTGTTATTATTTCTGTTTAGTGATGGATCTTCAAGTCTTTAACTGGGCACATACTCTAAGGAGGGTGTCACAACAGAGCCCAGGCTGCACACAAATGAGAGGGGGCTGCCTTTAATGGGGAGTTTTTTTTATTTTTATTTATTTTTTTCTTCTCCTTCGCTAAATAAACACATTATAAAAGATGACGTTATCAACAGGCCTGTCCACATGGTGAAGCTCGCACTCTATTACTCAGAGCCCTTTCATCCAAATTTGCTATGAGCTGCCTTTTTTTTTTTAACGTATTTCACAGAAAATGAAACGTCGATCACTTGTTAATTCATTCCTGGGGTCATGAGGACATAAGGTCGTGATATTATTTATGAATGAAGCGAACTTTGGAACAGAGCTTTATAATTTTTTAATATATAGGCTAAAGTTAATAATAGATTGCATAATAAGTCTTATTATAGCCCAGCTATTTAGCAGATTAGCGCCCGCTGCACTGACTGGACCACTTCTCTTTCTTCATCTAATTTTAGCTCGTGGCTCTAATGTCCTTTTTCTTCACCTCTTGCCATTGAAAACGAGATGATAGATCTCAAGGGGATTATAGCAAGAGTAATAAATTTCTCTAACGTCGCGGGCGCTTTTGTGCCACTTGCCATTTCGTGGCGCGATACCGCGGGTCCTCGCGCTGCGCGGCGAGAGTTGGCATTAAATGAGATACTTCTGCGCTGCGCTTCAAAGACGGTACATCCAAAGACCGAGACCTCTCGCTGCGGGTCAGTATGCGCTGGGCGCGTTAATCCGAGCGGCGAGAAGAACATATGGCGGGCTAAATGAGCCCCGGCTCGCCGAGCGGACGCTTCGTATAGCACAGGCAGCGTCACACAACTCGAAAGATCACAGGTTCAGCGCTCGCATCTGCCAACGTGCCCTGACGCTGCAGCATTACCAGATCTGCACACTTATTATCCTTTATTTTCTCACCATTTTGATATTTACATCCAAAAGATACCTCCTCTGTTGTTTTGTTTTGTTTCGTGATGTTAGCTCCCGCGACTGAAAGTAGCTCCGGGGTCTTTCGAGGTGTAAATATAACACGCACTCAAAATGGCATTCCTGTGGGGAGTGAGGATGCTCGGGGTGCAGCAACACCCCCCCCCCCCCCCGCCACCCCAGCTGCAGCGCACCCACCTCCAGGTTGCTAAGTTAAGAAAGCAGCCAACATTTATTTAAGCACATTTTTCACTTATTTTTCAAGTATTCCAGGCTTTTAATGTGAAAAATCTAGAGGAAGTTGACAGCGGCGTGGCATCAATTTGAAAAGTGGAAAACTTAATTTCCTGAGTGGCACTGTGAAAATGTGCTTCATGCTGGATTTACCTGGGAGCCGCACACTGCTAATTAGTTTGTGCTCGGCCTTTTTATTTTATCTGTCGCATGAGAGAGTTTTTTGACCTTTTTGTCTTCCTGTTTTAATCCCATACCCGTTTGAGGATGATGATCCCCTCCTGGTTGTGTTCGTTGGTGGTGATGTCGAACATGGCGCCGCCGTCACCGGGCACGATGGTGTACTCCACTTCGGCGTTCTTCC
Source organism: Psettodes erumei (assembly GCA_016785225.1). Lineage (NCBI taxonomy): Eukaryota > Metazoa > Chordata > Actinopteri > Pleuronectiformes > Psettodidae > Psettodes > Psettodes erumei. The sequence goes on from JAFBJZ010000351.1 coordinate 739,818, forward strand.
CGATGTCCAAGTCGTGGGCTTTGATTCTGCCCACGGCCGACCCCACTGCGGACGACTCGGGGACTCTCAGGTGGAAGAAACCTGTCGACAAACAAACGGGCCGACAGGGCCGCGTCCATTCATTATCATCAGCTGACACCGGAGGAAAACACCGAGCCCTTCACATCCCCCGTCTTTCATGTCGTCTCCCGCCCGCCCGGGGATGTCTTATCCGCCCACAGGCGAGCAGCTGATACGCTCTCTGTCTGAAGTCGGGCTCGTAGCTAAAGGCATGGCATTATTCAATTTTGATGTGCCTGGACATCAAGGCTGCTCAGCTCCTTATAATTGGCAGGCTCAACCTGTAAGATCCACAAACACAAGAGGCCCGCGGGCTTTGATGCTCCCGACAGCGCGAGCCGCTGCGGACGACTCGGGAAGAGATCTCCAAACCAACAAACAGCTTGATTATCACTTACACCTGACAATGGAAATTAATCTTGTCTGTGTTTCCCTTCTCTCTCTGCTATGGCTAGCTGTTCAAACAAAGGCATCTGCCAGTGCCAGAGGCATAAAAACTTTACTGTTGCATTACAAATTTAGAGCCTACACCTGGGCAGCGGTATAAAAAAAAAAAAGTGTGCACACTCCTTCTCACTCTCTGGACTTGGAAAGGCTTCTGGGCAAGTCCTGTTCACCTTCTTTTTTCGCGGGAGCTTGGCCGTTTTGGGAAACGTCAGCAAATCATTTGCGACATTAATTTTCAACATTACTTTACAAGCTGGTGCGATGCCAGAGGTTAAACAACAGCCATTTGGGGCCGTCCATTACGACCGAATGAGTGAAATTCCATGAGTCCTTTTATAATGACGGTGTAGCTCCTGCTAAGTCGTCCCATCTGCCGAAAAACAATTCTGAACACATTTCCCTGCTGCAACAAAGAAAACAGCCGAGATCAAGTCTGGAAGAAACCCCCTCCCCCCAAAAACAAAAACAAAACGTGATTTATTTTTGGGGGGCGTTTGATTTATTTGGCCCTAACATGACGAATAAAGCCCAACTCCAACCACAGCTGAAGAATGGACACATCTAAAAGGAGAGGAAAGTGACACAGAGAAAAGAATGAATGAGTCTCTGTAAACTCTTTCTCTACTTGACACGCGGCGGCAATTTGGAGATGGATGAACTTGAACATAAATGTCAGGGTAGGTGAAAAAGGATGCCGCTCGGAGGAGAGGATATTTCCTTCGTCTCCGCAGAGGACCAATCTAGATGTGCTGCAGCGAAAACCCCAAACGCCTTTCTTAGTTTGTGTGGAACGTGGTGCATTAAAAGCTGCTTAAAGTCGGTGCTACGCACCAGGTCGTGCTCCGCCACGAGATACAGGTGTGTGCGGCTCCTTCTCATTCCTCATTCCTCGATTTTACTGCGGATCTTAAGGTTTTCCCTCAGGGTTGATCCTCTTGGATTGAGGGAGGGGAGCCGAGGCGTATGGATGCATTTGGGTGCTATAATTTCAATAAATAACCAAGTAGTTTCAAGGACGTGCATTCTTTTTTTTAAAGGGTTCTTGTCCTTGCAAAGGTTGGACAGCAACTTCTCTTTTTGTTAGCTGCAGGTGAAGAGAAGCTAAAAAACAGCTTCTACTAATGACCTCTGCAGGCGCTGCAGTCGCAACCCCCTCCGGTGCCATCGCAGAGGTTTAGGGGATTGATTGTTTACAAATGCATAATCTATAATAAGTAGGGAGAGAGAGTTCTGGAGAAGACAGATGTGGGGTGGGTTCGTGCGACAGTGTAATACGTGAACTGAAACATCTCATGAGCCTTTTCGGTGTCGCCACAACATTTTTTTTTTTTTTTTTTTACCTGTAAGCCCTCGACAGACAGAAGAGAGAGGAAAACAAAGAAGGGATTTGAAGCAGGGCAGAGGAGCCGCCATACTTGGCCCAAGCCTTCTGTGCTGTGACAGCATTATGGAAATATCGTCTTTTCCACGCACAAAGAGGAGCTTGACCGTCTGACTGCCTGAATTTGCATTCAGAGGAGGCCGCTCGGTGTCACCTCGAAATACCTGAAGAGACTGCATCGGTACAGAGCAGTATTTTTACTTTTTTTTTTCCTGACATACGCTCGGTGTTTGGGACGCATTTTGCACGCAGTTTAACGTTTATGCTTATTGGCTGTAGAAAAGCTTTCACAGATCAATGAGTTTACAGTTTCCAGCTTTGGCTTTTTTTTTTTTTTCACGTGACCCGGTGAACGGTAAAATCAAACTAATCCGGTTTAGCAGCTTATATATGAAAAAAAAAAACCCACAGCGTTTAAATACACTGAGTCAATCCCTGATGCGGCACCATCGCGCTGCTCTAAATATAGAAAGATGCCCTGAAAGTGACATAACAACGAACCTGGCTGATTTGCCGGGGAGTCGTAGCTGCAGATGCAATCACGCTGAATAAACAGCCCTTTTGCTTACGACAAAGCATAATGACAAATAATGAAAACCAATTACGGAGAGCAGACGTGATGAATACCCCCTGCCCTGCTGTAATTGCACAGTGTTTATTTTGTTATTATGAAACGTGCCAACCTGCGTAAGGTCATCTGAATTATTACCGTTTTACCCCCACTGGAAGTTTTTGCCACTCACTTTTGGAGAACCTGGGCGGGTTGTCGTTGACATCGCTGAGGGTGATGTTGACGGTGGTGGTGCCGGCCAGCCCCCCCAGCTGGCCCCCCATGTCCTTGGCCTGGATTAATACCTGGTACTGCTCCTTCACCTCTCTGTCCATATTGGGCAACGCCGTCTTTATAACCCCTGGTGTAGAGCGAGATTGATGAGAAATACTGATAATAAAAGAGGGAGAACTCGAGGAAGAAGAAGGAACGAGACAGAGATAGTGGGATTAAAAAGACGGAGGGGGGGGAAGACGTACACATAAAACCACCTGAAATACGTTTGACGCCAAATGCTCAATTTACTTCAAAACGCACAATATATTTCCACCTAAAGGATCTTGCTCCGCAGCAAGAGGCTTCACATGCGCCTCTGACCGTGGCTGAAATAGAGGTCATTTCAAAAACTGGAGACACTTGACATTCAATGGGGAACTCTGCTGAAGCCATATAATGATTCACTTCAGGATCAGAGACCCTGAGATCAGAGAGCTTTGTGCTGCAGATTAATAGCTGGGTCGGTGAGAGGGTGAGCGGGCTAAAAGGGAAGCGGGCAGCACCGGTGGGTCTTCTCTCTTTTTTTAATGTGGCGAAAATGTGCCCACGTCCCTCCACACGTGGGAATCCAAAAGAAAATGTTTATTATTCAAATTGACGTCGTGTGGATCGTTTTTTTTTTTTTGGAGAGGGAGGCGCTGTGGGATAATTCCCACGACACGCATGGTGATTCATGCGCGATGTTGTCGCCCCCCCCCCCTCCTCCACCTGCTCACCTTTTTCCTCCCAGCGTTTGCTCCACTTGTTGATGTGCGTTTGGAGATAGAGGCAGGGCCCAGCGGGGCGCGCATTTACTTTTAACAGTTTGATTTTTTCCGGCATCAGTTCGAAATACGGTCGCGGGATGTGCTCTGTGTGATATGTATGAACCTATTTTCATACGCTTTGAACTGTCCCAGATAGCAAGCCAGCAGTGGTGGCGGCGGCAGCCCACTGCCGGTGTGAAGGTATTTCTGATTTAGAACAGTCATCTGCCACACCTGCCGCTCTACAACCCGTTTACTGCCACCACTTTATTCTTTCTTCCTTTTCTCCAGCGGCACCGTCCGTCAGCAAAATGCAGTTATAAATAAAAGTTTTTAAAAAACTGCTAATGTTTCAGCATCGGATGTTATATCCTGTTCTTTCCTTTTTCGGTGATTTCAAATTTAAGACAGCGGCACGCGACAGGCGCTCCTCAGTGTCCTTGCAGCAAAGACTCAGAGAGTCACTGGTGGTTTTTAGAGATAGCAGTTTATTTGCGGATGCCTTACACTTGGATGTGTTGCAAAAAAAAAAAAAAAAAAAAGTGATGACATTCTGCAATTCCCCATATTACGAGCCAGTGCGCCGGACAGAAACGATATGTTTGGGGCTTTTTTTAAAAAAAGAAATCTGACTTCCTCAAACGGACACGTTGTGTTATAAATTAAACCTGGTGATAAAAGGTGAATGCCTGAGTTGACCCTTGTTGTTTAACACCTGTCAAATAAATAATTCACTGTCCCTTGAGGAGCGCATTTGTCCTTTTGCGTCCCAGGGGTCAGTTCCTGGGCTCGTTTTATTGTCCTGATGTATGGTTCGCCTCGTCCGCTTTATATCACACCCACTGTTTAGAAGACGCTCCATCATTCATATCATTCAGAACTAATGGCCTGGATAACCTTATTTCACCGCAAGATTGCCTCGCCGCGATTGCCAGGTGCACATAAAACGGAGGCGCTTATTTTTCGGGCACTTTGGACCCGCATACTTTCGAAGTACAACATAAAGATGTTTATGAACTTTACGCTGGGTAAATCTCTATTTTGTCATAATAAATACACAACGGGGAGCGGGATAAGCACTTTACCCGTTTTGGGGTCGACGGAGAAGTAGGGCTGGCCGTGGAGGATGCTGTACACCACTCTGGCGCTGTTTCCGTAGGTGGGGTCGTCGGCGTCCGTGGCTGTCACCTGCGTCACATACGTCCCTGTGGGAAAAGAGTGGGAAGACTTATTGACTCTGACTTAATCTGTTCCCTCGCGAGACCCGGACTCTTTTGAAGTTCATCACTTTGCTGAATGATCTCACCTGACACTAATGAATGATGAATCACAAGCGGGGGGAAAAAAGCTACAGCCGGCGCCGCGCAATCTGAGCGCGGCTTCCAAGAGTTGCTCGGGCTTTCCGTTTTGTTTTGCACATAAGTGGCTATTATTTAAAGGAATAAAGCGCGGGTGAGAATGCCCTTGTATAACCATTCATTAAACAATGCTGCCGTCGAGAAAACAGAGGGGAAGAAGAGCTTTAAGGTGGCAGGCTTCCAGACTCCCGCTGTAACGGGGACACAATAATTACTTGCTGGAGGTATGGCTCATCTCCCTTAACTAGCCGGTACTGAAATCCCCATTCCATTAGCACGGCCCTTACTTACCATGCATTTATATTCAACAGATGCAATCAAAAGTTTCCACTTTGAGGGGAACGAACCCAAAAAAACATCAGGCCTGTTGTTTCTTGTGCGCGTGGGGGGGCAGATTCTTTGCACGGTTACCTTGCAGAAATGCTTTAAAACACTGAAGGATGTTTGTTGTGTTTGTTGTGCAGGATTTGTTGAATGGTTGGAGACCCAGGGATGCCACATTTACTATTATTTCAGATTTGGCTGTAAAGAACCTGCTGTACGGGGGTTTGCAGTCTGAGTAAATGATAATAATGACATTAAAACATTAAGAGCCGGGCGGGGATTAGTGTTTCAATCCCCCCCGAACAAAGCCACACATCCACTGATTATACATGTCAGAGAAGGACTGCGTGGTGTTCAACAAGAATATATACAACAGGTGAGGAAAGGCACTGATGCGTTTCTCTGTTCGGCAGAAGAGAGAAAATCCACCACGCTAAGCGCTCTGATGCAGCGGAAGTTTCAAAGACTTCACAAACGGCTGACGCCTACGCATTTCCACACGACAGCTTTTACCTGGGTGTGAGACTATAAACAAGTTGAATAAAAAAAAAAAATCCTATTTGTGTAATTATGGAAATTCTGCTGCATGAGTGAGGACTAAGTGGAAGGAGTGGCTTCAGAGGTCAATGCTGGCAAATGCAAAGAAAAAGAATTGATTATCTATCTGACTTGACTGAATATTCTTTATATTTCAACATTCGACAATTTACTCCTAATGTTAAAGTCCAGAGGAAAGCAATTAACCTGCGCACAGATTCCCTGACTACATTTAAAGTAGAAAACATAATTTATATTCAAAAAATGAAGATAGAGATAGAAAAATTGGAATAGTGCAATAAAAAGACATGCAGGAAAGTTGTAATATTAACAAACTGAAACGCAGGTTCAAAAAGCCAAAGACGATTTGTGGTAATTGCACCGTCTTTCCAGGCAGCGCTCGTGTACTCGAGTTTTGTTTGTCACTTTCTCCAAATGAATCGGGGGATAAGCTCATTGCTAACAGCTCTGCAGGAGTCTCTGGATTATTGTCACCGGTAATGTTGTAATGTTTGGCCATAGATTAGTCTTCATTACCAACCCTTAATGCATATTTATGTTCACCGCCGCTCTCCCTCTCTCTCTCTCTCTCCCTTTTGTCCTGCCAACATTAAAAAAAAAATAAATCCACAGAGGCACTGTAGCCAAAGATAACAACAAGGGTGTAACAGTTAATGAACCCATTGATCACGCGAGTCCTGCTAGTATAAACACTGATAAAGACCTTCGTCGGTCAGATGTAGTTGCATTGTGTTTATTCTCTGCACAGGAAGTAAAGGTAACCTTTCACACACATTGCAGGGGAGGATGTTTAAAACTCACAATTAATTTGTCAGATATTTGTATTAGCACTGTCACTCAGGGCGTAATGCGGCAGCAATTATCAGCGTTCCCCTTCCTGATTTTTATCTTATGGAGCGTCACGTGTGACAGTGAAGGTTGTTTCCAAACCCACAGCTTATTTAGTTTTGCTTTATGATCCGACTGAATCACTGTGATTTGTCGCACCTCGTAACACTCTGTTGTTTCCAGCTCCGGCCACAGAGGCACAGACGACCGTTCGGCTGGTTCGACTTCATGAGATCTTGATCGCCTTTTTTCTTAAATGTAGAGATCACCTGATGTTTGTCCGTTTGTTTAACAAACATAATTAACACTAATACTGTACATTCAAATTAAGCCTCCTCCTAAAAAAAAAAAAAAAAAAAAAAATCAGTTATATTTTAGCTAGAACTAATTGCCAGCGTTAATCGTGTGTGATTAACGTAATCCCCTTGAAGCTACAAATAAATTAACATACTCATCACAAGGTTGTATATTGTGCTGTATTGGCGTTAAGACTTGGTGTCGGAGAGTGGAAATTCATGTACATATATCTTTGATGTCCAGTTGCACTATGGGGAGTCTACTGGATGCTACTTCATGGAAATGACTCATGAAATTGCTGGAGTGCCCCTTTTTAAAGTGTTAACGATAATGGAGGACGAGAGGGGAAACTTCTTTTTGTCGACTGCTTGGCACCAAATTAAATAACAATAAGAGATAACGCGTGTATCTTCAATCGCACGGGGAGATAAGATTTTTTTTGAAATACTTTTTGGTAAACTCCCTGAAAACATTCATATCTAAATCAAAGCGAATTATTTATCTGCCACTCATCTAACTGACGGTAGCGTTTAAAGCTATAATCTCTGCTTCCGTGGTGGCAGCAGGCGAGCATTTGATAAACTTGAAAGGTTCTCTGGTTCCTCAGTAAACAGTTTGAGAGCAGCGTACGGGCGGCTGTTGTTCCAGCTCTCTCTGATTGTGGAGTTTCGAGGGTTTCGTGGCCATTGAGATCAAGAGGAACCTTTCTCTCGGTGAATTACCTTGGCGTTTTCTCCCTGCCAGGATGTGGGGCGGTTTGGGGGTGAAATATAATCAGGGCACAGGGAACAGTAACTGATTCTCTGAAATGTCAGACATTGGTTGAGGGCAACCCCGGTTGCACCTGTGATGTTAGGGAAACTCAACTTTTGTCCCCCGCAGCTGGGGAGGAGAAAACTAAACTTTTTTTTTTTTTTTTTTAATGAATACACTGGGTTTTCTATCTTTCAGGGGCAGAACGAGTCACTGCAGATGGTCACTTGCCTACTGGTGACATCTCAGGGACGCTGGCAGTATATGGTCCCTCCAGGAACTTTGGCTCATTGTCGTTGATGTCTTGAACCTTGATCACAAATTCAGATTCAGGCTCCAGGGGCCTATTGGTGTTGATGTCAACGGCCTGGGCGCGCAGGGTGTAGTAAGGCTTCTCCTCCCTGTCAAGACTCCTTAAGGCGTGGATGTCCCCCGTCGTTTGGTCAATTGTGAAAATGGAGCCGGCTCCTTCCCCCGAGAGAGTGTACTTCACCGCACTGTCCCCCTTATCGAGGTCAGTGTGCAGCTGCAAGACAAAAGAGGAAAAAGACAGGTTGAGTGCAAACATTGGCACAGATAATGATTCATTGAAAGCGCTGGGGAAGAGCTGTCAAAGAACAACCATCTCACAAAGACAGCCAAAGAAACTGTCTGCGCATCAAAGAGCAAATTCATGTCTCTGCAAAACACCAAGTCATGAGAAAAATAAAATGATTGTACTTTCGGAACGTTTCACAGATTAATGAGGCTAAATCTCTCATAAATAATGTATTATCTCTGAAGTGCAATTACGCTGCAGTGACAACTCTTCAACATCGCGGACTCATTTCTATTCAAGCATGGCTCAAAAAAGAAAGAAAAAAAAAGAACAACCCCTCTCTTATGTGAGATGATGGGAGTTTTACTCAATGTGGTGAAGATCAGAAAACTATGAAGGTAAATACTCGTTTTCCACGAGAACAACTCCACACAGCACAGTTGCAAAATATCCCTGCTCCAGCCCGGGAACATCTCTGTTGATATAGATCCGCAGCCACAGCAGCTCGCTCTGTACAAGACAAACACATTCAGGGCTGTTGGCACAAAGCCTGCTGACACTGTAGCTATGTTTACCTCCATGCAGAGATCAGCCGTACCATTCAGAACATTTAAAAATACTTAAGGGCTTTAATGCAATGCAGTCATCATCGCGTACAGTACGGATGCGGACTTTTGCCTTCTTATCAGTGACCTGGGCTTTCCACCAACACAGCCGAGCAGCAGTCTCACTCCGGGAGACAAGGGGAGATATTTTAAGCGCTGAAGCAGAGGCAGCAGCTACAGCCAGCCGACGAGAAAACCTGCTGGGCATTGGGGCAACAGGGATTAATTCTTCTCTGTCAAAAATCTTCCATAACTCACCCTGAGATACTTCTAGTTCTACACTTTATGATTAACTTTGGGGGCCTTTTAATGCACTGCTATAACTAAATGGTCATGGTTACATATTTGGCTGCTGTTGGATGGGAACTAGCCTCAGTGTTATCTGACTGAATACTGATTACTGCCCGGCAATTACCTTATATCTGCTGCTAATGCCTGCATGGATTTTTTTTTCTTTTTCGAAATTCACTCTCTCTCTACCACACTTGTAAATATTAAGTTATAATTTGCACACAGTCAATTTTCCACAGAAATCTGTCATTGTAGTGCCAGCCAAGAAGAGGAGAGGAAATGTGAGACGCTGGTATAAATCCTCTGTAGGTTGTGGCTCAAAACAACACAAGACAAGCAGCTGCATGCACAAACACACTGCAATTGATTACCGATTCAGTCCAAATTGCCCAGTTACCCAACAAACATAGCATGGCATTATAATGTACTCACATGGTGCATTATTCATTGTTATTCAAATGCATGAATTATTTTTATCACATGACCCTTGCTGAGTGACAACTAGATCCCATAACGTTTCTGCACCGTGCACAAAATCTGAAATGTAGATTCTTTATTGTCTGTTTGAATAATGTGAAACACTTGCTCCTGCTCCACAAACACACACAAAAATATAACATTTTTTTTTATAGCATCTACGACAAACATGGCTTTAGACAAAACCTGAACATCTAAATACAAATATTAGTGAATAAGCAATGTGTTTACAAGGCTCCAACCTGACTGCCCATTTGACAGATTGACCTTGTTGGTCCATTAGGTTGTGAAGAAATTCAGACAAGAAATCCAAACTTTTGTGGGTGAAATCTTAGTAAACTCATCTCATCTTGACCAAAGGAATATGGGATCAGCCCCAATTAAATAAAGTGATGCCATAACTTCAAAAGCATGGAAGAAATAAACATGCAAGTGCTTCCAGAGACACACAGTGAGTCAGCAATATCAGTATCGCATCAGAAAACTTCATCCCCGTCATGCTTGACCTATTTCATTTTCTCCAGAAGGACTCCAATTTGTTTTTAATGATAATTAATTAGGGTTTCTGTTTTCTTTAATGTGTCCTTAATTAAAATAATAAAAAAAATGCTTTGGGCCATTTTTCTTTTTATTACTACCTGTCTACAGTGTAGCCCTTTGAGCCAACATAAAGTCAAAGCTGATTTTTAAATGCATAACTTTGCACTTCAAATTTAAATATCCACTTTTATTTGCAAGAACCGTGAAGAGCACCTTTACCCTCACACCTGTTTAACGTCAGGTGGTTGCAGGTGAACTGTGCAAGGCTTCACGCGCAACCAGGAAGTCTATACGAATGTTAACAGGCATACAAAACGAGGGGACGAGGGAAGGAGATAGGACATCACCTTTCTTCCTTAGGATAGAGTGATATTAAAATTGGGCGGCCATATTGTTATTACGTGGGGTTTCCCAGCCGCGTTCGCACGAGCATCGGCTTTTCAGAAGTCGAGAAAAATGGCGGACAACCACTAGTTGATCCCTGAGTCCGAATTACTGAAAAAAAGTAAACGGGAGCGGCTCCAGTAAGGCTGTTAGGTAGTAAGTAAGTTTACCTGGCTGAACAGATAAAAGCTGACCGAAGTTTAACCGAACTCCTTTCACATACAGTCTATGACGAGATGCAGAATGGAGGCGGGCAGCTAGCTTAAAAAAAAGTGCGCAAACCCCACCGAGAGCGCCGCGTCGTCGTCGCAAGGTGTCGTTAGCAAGTGAAGGTTGCATATATATACACACCTGTTTGGACATACTTTCGAAAAAAGATTGAGTTACTTACATTCAAGCCGCTATGGCTTCCTGCGAAGGACATAAAAAAACTAAGCCCCCCGCTCGGCGACGACTTTCCTGCGCAATGAGCAACAGCAGTCGGTAGCTAATCTCCCCGGAGCTAACGTTACAGCGCCTAGCTTGATAAAGCTAGCAGCACGCTAGGCTAACCACCCGCAGTATGGGTAGCATTGGCGGTTATGCGGCTGTGGACAGGACGGGACTCCCGGACTACTGGGCAGGCCGCTTCAGGGACGTGGCCGAGGAGCGGAACTTCGGAGGACCGCGGAGGCGTTTTCCCGACGCGGACTTGGAGAAATAGACCGGCGACTGGTTTTCGGAAACGTTGTCGACGCGCTCCCGAGAGTCATCAGCGACTAAAAAAAGTATGACAACGTTTTTCTTTTCTTTCTTATTCTCAGCTGTGGTGTTGTGGTTCCTTTTTGTGTTTTGTATGTTGAAAGCCCACCGTGCCATTGAATCGAGTGTGAGCATGAGTGCGTTAGAGGCCTGGGCAATAATTCATTACATTTTATTGACTTTCAGAGGAGTCTTACGTGGATATTATGATCCAAATAAACTAAATATTTCCCTAAACGAAATAAATGATTGCGACAACACTGTAATTAACTCCAAAATGGGTTTTTATTCGTGTTTTCCATTTGTTTCCTGGCGTAGCTTTAAATGCAGAGTAGTGGAACAAAGTGTATTGTATTCAACATTAAGCTATGAATAGATTTGACAAACGTTCTCATTCATAACGGGGTATTCAATTAATAGATACTTCCCAGTCTTATATGTTTGTGTGGGTGTACACACATTCGCATGCATGTAGTTAGTACTTAGGTGATTATTCCATTCTCTACCATGCTGTGCCGTGCTGTGCTATTGGCTGCTGTGCCCATAATGCTTTGCTGCTGTGCTTTGAATATGAAAACAATGTGTATCATGTGCATTCACCACCAAAACAATCACACACACGCACACACACACACACACACACAAACAGAATGCATTACAAAGATGTTTGAGTTTAGCACACCAATGGAACCATGGACCAGACGGGAGATTGGACACACTTCGGAGCCGTTCCCGGACGACAAAATGTTTGGCATTATTGTGTAATGTTCTGTTCTGTGCTGCTCCGCCGTGCCTCTACACTAATTTTTGGTTGCTGTTTCACTCGCGAGCAAGAATGTCATGGTTTTCCCCCACCTGCTGTGTTGCTGATGGTGTTTTTTTTAGTTTTTTTCTAATGGATTTCGGTTGTGGACATTTATGCGTTGGACTGTGTTATTGGACAAACTGTGGGAATACTTTGAGGTGTAATGGTCGTAGTACTTTATCACTGAGACATGGCATGTCTCAAATGTTGGTGGGGTTCATTTATTATTAAATAGCACAAAGCTGGCAGTGTTTTGCTTTAAACTTTTATAGGTTTAAACAGCTAACTAACTATAAAAGTGATTTAGTGATTTTGTCTGGGTTGTAATTGTTGAAGTGTGAAATGTGGTGCAGGGGGTTTGACTTGGAAATGGATATTGTGAGTTTTACAAACGGCAATCTAGTTTTTTTTCTCCGTTACATGGGCTCATCGTACTTGCCTGTGTGTATGTGCATGTATGAGTGTCACACTTTAGTCGACCTGCGGCAGTGTAGTTGGCAGGGGATGCATACTTTTACATTTTTAAATTTTCGTATCCCGTCGTGTCGAAAAACAGTTACATAGGCTTCTGTAAAATTAACTGGGCAGAGAGCCCCCGCTTTTAGTTGAAGTGCCCCCATCACAAAGAAAAAAAAAAAGTGAAGTGCTTATTTGAGTAGCAATTAAAACACTTGTGTATTATGGCACAATTGCGTTAAATGAAATTCCACTGGCATGTCTGTAGGTTAGGGAGCAGAACAACAAATGAGTCTTCACAAGTGTTTTTATCTGAAACCCTTCTTAACTTGTAAAAGCAACTCCAGGGAGTTTTTTTTAAAAAATATCGCTATATATATAATCCAAATAAAATGCAATCATCCTACAATTACATTTTTAGTTGAGCCAAATGAAAGGAAGCTTTTTTCTTGTGGGCCGTCTTTGCTGTCAGCACTAAGGTTTAAGAGTCTTGTTGCCCTCAGGTGCTCCCCAGAAACTTTTGCTTCCAGGTTTGCTGGTTTTTAATAAAACACGGGTGTGTTCCAGTGCCCTGTGTTCTAGGCAGGCAGCAACAGTGAATCCTGCAGGATTAGCTGTTTTCTGTAGCTGTTGTGCATTTATTATCCATCTTGTTTCCTATTGTTTTGTAATCCTGTAATCTTTTGCAATCCGTTCACATTATCTGCAAGCTCATTATACGAGATTATCTCAAGATTTTAGCACTGCGGACGTGTTCACGCAGTTTTGGTCCCTTTCACAGAGATGAACTGACAACACAACAGACGAACAACAGTTTCATTTGTAGGCATCTTGAAAGCTGTTGCTCCTTTTTCTGCTCGAGGCGTACTAGACAGATCACAGAGGCAGATGTGACTGTTGCAACAGTGAAGTCATAGCAGGGTCCACAACCTTTTACCAGTTAGAACCAGCCAACAAAAACATACTGCTGATGGGAAAACAGCAAGTACGCAATCTTATGCAATCGTAATACAAATTGCCGGCGGCAAACATCGGTGTGGATTTTTCTTTTGACGACATCCACTTTGTGATTGTAACTTCATTACATTGCAAGATGTTCACCTGAATCTGTCACTCACCTCCCGGTGGACGAAATAACAAGCAACCTCACAGTGAACTCCACCGCGTAGTGCTGAATCCACATCTTCCTAAGCTTCATAGCACAATCTGTTGCAGACAAATTGTTTGGGATTGCATACGTTTTTCTTTTTTACCTGTGTTAGTTTCCATCACACTAAAAAAAAGGTACTCGAAGGCAGGTAGAAAGTGAGACTGATTTTTAATGTAGATAATTCTAATAATTCAACAGGCTGTTCATGTACTACAAACTGCTTTTTGTGACTGAAGCTGGGTTGGGCATTAGTGTCTCTGTACTGTGGGCAGAATCTTATTTTGTGTACTGAATAAATTGTCACCTTCTGTTCATGATTAATAGGGAAGTTTGCCTGTGGTTGCCCTTTGACTGACAACAATAAGCAGCATATTTTTCATAGTCACAGTTTATTTAGTACAAGAACCCAAGAGTGGCACCTACAAATCTATTCAGGCCTGCACAATTAGAGACGAAAAAGAAATGCAAATCAGCAGATTGTATTATTAATTATGAGTGGAAGTTGACTGATATTAATTAAAAATCCCATTGCTTTAACAAAGGTAATGAATTGTATAAAAAACTAATTGTTAAACGGGAGGCAGAGAGGGCCTTCTTTTAAACTACAAAACCCTCATTGGGCTTAGTAGACGAGGCAGAATCACAGCTACACCCTTCTTGACAATATGTCATAAGAAAATAAATGATTTTACCTCAGAGAGGGTGAAAAAAATGTCCATTTCTTTCTTGTAACAGTTGTTTCCAATTTATAACACATGAATCTACAAAACCGAGTCCATGCGTACAGAATTCAAATGATTGTAGAAGTGATGACCTTATGTAAATTTAAAAAAAAAAAGCAAACATGCGTGCGTTTAGCATAATGCATCTGCAGGATGACTGAATGGGAGCCGGCTCTCGGAGACAGCATGGTGATATGCAGCCGTGTTTTGGGGGAAACTGTCTTCAGCACTTCATTTTTCATGATAAGCATAATTAGCAAGATGCTGTGCTCAGGGTAGCAGTTGACATGGCAGCTATAAAAAGAAGCAGGTAGTGAGTGGAACTGAAATAGGAGTCCTGTTGACGTACAAACTCGTACCATCTGTTTGAGCAATTATGTTTTCCTTCGTGATTTTTTTTTTTTAGCTCAGTTTTCATTTCGAGATGCCAAGGTGTCAAACATTTTTAGACAGCTTTTGTCAAAATGATGTTAAAGTGATCGTGAAGTAGTTCAGACTTTTCCTTTTTATGTGCACAGCATTGACGTTGCAGGGCCTCTGTCTGACCCATAAGGGCGTCGTGCACTGTCTGCAACTGTTCAAGCGATGTAGATGGGCCAGCCAGTACATCAGTGGTGTCGGGTGCAGTGCATCACCGGTGTTGTCAAGGCAAATATCGGCAAACCCATTATTCACCTCCTATTAATCATCCGTGCAAAATACTTCTATTGACTGAAGCTACTTCACTACTGGTACCAAATGGTAGCTCATCTTCCTGGCCGTGGTATAGCCACGTGCTTCGGTATGGTGATGGAGCTTTGCAGGGAATTCTCCTTGACTCTAGGAGAGGGGCGGTGTTCCCTTTTTTTTCCTTTTCAGGATTTGCAGCACATGGTTCGCTCATTGGCAATGCAGTAAACTCGCATATTGATTAATTTGAGTGATTTCAGAGGAGAATGTAACCAACCTCCTGTAGAAAATGCTGTAATTGGATTTCTGCAACCCGGGATTATGCAGAGCTCCTCTCCGGGATGCATGTGGAAGCCACAACTCTTTGCTGATAGCGAGCCAACAATGTTCCTTGAATAGCACCAGCAACCCCGCACCAGCGAGTATATTCACAAATCAGTAAACACTGTGAAAAAAGGGTTAGGCTAATTTAACGTGTTTGGTATTGATATTCACTGCTCCGCAGCACAAACGTGTCCCCCGACGGGTATCACATAACCATCTTCTGTACACTTTGTGAGTAAATTGATTCTGATCCATAGTGTGGAATATGCTCAAAGCAACATCAGGGCATTCGCTATGTGTATGTCACCTGTCAGAATTCATACCGTGTGCCGTTAATGAACGTAACCCATTCAGTATCGCGTCTGTGCTTTATATGCATTCCTGGCCTGCTGCTGTCTTGAATTTATTTTTATGCGGCTCAGGTCTGAAACTACCCTTCAACACAGCGCACATTCAGCCACTGTCCCACCAACCCAGTGGC
This sequence comes from Psettodes erumei, assembly GCA_016785225.1. Lineage (NCBI taxonomy): Eukaryota > Metazoa > Chordata > Actinopteri > Pleuronectiformes > Psettodidae > Psettodes > Psettodes erumei. The sequence goes on from JAFBJZ010000351.1 coordinate 755,579, forward strand.
GTGATGACACAGTGGCAGTATGTTGGTATGTTGCAGGTGGCTCCCGAGTTCGTGCATTGTCAGGCCCGGTGCCATGCCAGAGCACATCACGACTGCTGATTGAGTGGTAAGCTTTCGCAGGCAGTCGGTGCACCGCTGAGGTGCTGATGGAAAGAAAACACTGTCAAATGCTGCAGGCTTATTATAGCTGATCGATATTGGCTCGCGAGCCATTTCTTTGCTGCTGACAGCTCGGGGCTTGCTATCTGGGTTGTGTCATGCCTCAGTCAGGTAATAGGGATGGAGGTTGGAAAAAAAAATGCCCATATGTACACACATGAGACTGTACTTTTAGATATGCAACCATAAAAAAAACATATGAAGGGTGTGTGTGAGAGAGACCGCGTTAGCATGGGGAGACTGGAGAAGGACAAAATGGAATAGATGGACAGATACAGCCCAGGGTGTGTGACAACAAATGGGCCATTGAGTTATTTTCACCTCTAAAGCAGCATAAGTGCAGTTCAGTGCTCCCTACATCTCACCTGCCGTTGTAAACAGACACCTACATTCACTGCTTGTGACCGCTAAGCTGAAATATATGGCAGTTTTATCATATATTAATAAAAGTAAAAAATTATTATCTTTGCTTCAGCAAATAACATAGTGTAAGAACGTTTTTTGACATATCACATTAACGTACATTGATTGATATTGATCCCACAGGCTCGGGGTTAAGGCTCGATTCCCTTTTCTCATCTCACACTTGATTAAACAGTACAGCGATATTGGTACAACATACAGCATGCAATTTTCTACCCAGAATCACAACAATATTGCCCATCAATGTCAGGATTCAAATGGAAAACGTTGACCACGGTAGTAAGTGATACTGATTGGGACATTAGTGCACCATTTGGAAATATGATCCGGGCAATTCAGGAGAAAAGTCCATTACCCATGAGGACCAAATATATGAAATGTATTACTTTGGCAGGACAGATGAATGGCGTCATTAGCTTTTATTTCAGCTGTTCTTCTCACAATTCCTCGCAACATTCATCATCAACATGCATTTCAATTGTAAATGCCCTCAACCTCTTAATATGTTCTAACGAGCAGCTGAATCATTGGCACACCTCATGCATAATGTTCAGGAGCGCAATCCTTTCAAATTACCTCCACATTTGACAGTGAATTACTTCTGGCAAGAAATTTCCAGATGAATTTCGGGATAAGATAACGTGTGAGCATTTCAAAAGCGGAATGTTTAATACATGTTTTGCGTGTCCTGCACTTTCGTAAACTACTTAGAAACACATATTTGTGTAATTTATCAAATTACCGTGTTAATCATGCAGTTGCTGGTATATGTACTCATGTGCAGTGTTCCCTGTCTGAACTGATTGCAGTATTGTTTTGTCAGGCAATCGTTTAACGTGCTGGACATGTTTTACGTTTGGCACTTGGCTCAGGCTGTGTGTTTAGTAACCTTGCTCAGCTATAGGTCACCGAATGCACCTCTGCATACAGTGCAAAGCCATTACGTTATGAAGCCTGTGATTTTGGAGTCGATGTTAATTAGCAGTTAGCCCCGCTGAAGTATTTTACAACAGTGCTTATTATCATCATCATCATCATGGCGTGTAAACAGGTTTGCTGCTTTTATAATGGCCACTTAAGGTTTTCAAGCATTTTACAGCTAATTCCAGAGCATTCAAAATGAGTCGTATTTAACGACGTGAGAACGCGCCATCGCCGGTAAAGCTGGTAAATCTCATATGGGCGGAAGATGGAATCTGTCTTTGTTGGGGCCCGTGCATAAGTCCCGTTGAAAAGGTTTTTATGTCCTTCTTATAGGTCCTCATTGAAAGATTAAATTGCGGGCTCTACATCAGTAATAAATCTCAGCCAGGTGTGGGGTGGGACCCGGAGGAAGAGCCATCAATAAAAAGAAGGATGGTCATTTCTTGTCAGGCAGGAAGCAAGGGAATAAACAAGTTGTGGGAGAAACAGGGCTGCCCTTTCTAGCAAAAGTGGTTTATTGACTTTTATTTAAATGAGCGACCTTTTGTCGGGAAAGTGTAAGAAAGGGGGCATTGGAGCATGTCGCTGCATGCCACTGCATGCTCTGTATTGTAATGAAGGGGTCTGCGGAAACTTTTTTTTTCTATAGGTTATAAGTATATGACGCTATCTAAACTGATTGGGTTTTATCTTTAACTTCCTGTGTAAGTGTAAAATTTGTTCAGTCCCATCTGAGACAGTCTGCTTTTGATGTATAAAAAGAACACACAGCTCAGTGCTGGTGTTGCTTTCTCTGGGAGGTAACACAATGGAGTCGGTTGTTTTTAAACGCTGTTACACTGAGAATCCAGAGACTGTGTTCGACTCATTTGGGTCCAATCCCTCATCAGTGACATTGCAGAGGATAGCACTGTGGAGAAATGCTCCATCCAATCTCTCAGTACCTCCTCTATCTCGCCCCATCTTTTTTTCATACACAAAACATTTTCTTCTTTTAACTCAAAAATTGAAGCCTTTATATGCACTGTGCTATCGCAGAATGCATTATTGGATAGCTCAAATTGAAAATACTAGTAGTACAAACATTTTCTCTTTTTTTTTTTTTCCTTTCGCCATGCTTCGAATTTCATCCACTTACATCACAGTGACACACACTGTATGCTGTCTTTTGTAGCACGTAGTCAGAAAGTACCTCGGCACTGCTGGCAAAACCCGAGAGATGTGTTGCTTTTGATTGCACCTCCTCCGCCAGTAAGTGGTCATTATGATATTTATCATGCATCGAAATGACAAGCGCAGTTCCTTAAAGTGGATTCTGAATTGCCACTTTAATCTGATTCAAGAGAAAATATGTCACAGCAATTCATGACCATTATGTTCAAATGGAGAGTGCCGTGGCGCTGGACAGAAATGCCGGAGAATAGCTGCTCAACTCAGCGGAGAGTTTAACAGAGAGCGAGAGGAAGCAGCGTGGCTCGATATACCGCCACGCCACAAATGGCAGATTTTTCCCCGCAGATAATCGCTGCTCAGCATAGGAAAGGCCTTATCTAATTGTGAGCGCGCACAACATTGTTACATTAACCCCCTTAAGCCCCTCTGGGATTTAATTGCTCATCTGCAATAATGTGGCTGTTGTGTCAACAGGAGGCTGTCACAAGTTTCCCTGCATGAAGGCATGCGTTTAATGTGAAATGTTGGCGCTCGGAGTGGTTTCTAATCAATATGTTCTCCTGCCTCCTTTGTGTCTCCGGCGGGAAAATAATTCATGTCTCTTTATAAAAACTGCAGAGAAAAGAAAGACATAAAATTGTAATGGCAATGGCAATTGTCTCAGTTTGTTTATTGTTAATGGCGTTGGATGCTAGCAGTCACACAGCTTTTCACTTAGAACACCAGACTCGCAATAAACTCCAGCTGGTGAAAACTGGTTAAAAAAAACATCTTTTTCCCTCTTTTTCTTTATTTACCATAAAGATCTATTGCGGTATTTATACCTGGCATTGTATTGTTTTAAAAAATAAATTCTCTCTTAAGTAGCAGTTTCACTTTCCATAGAGGAATCTCAGTGATTCAGAGACTCTTGAGACAACGACTGTGAAAAATGAAAATACCCACTTTTCGAGACCACTGAAGCTCAAGTGCCCTTGAGCAAGGCCCTCAAAGCATTCACCCCAATATTCATGTTAGCAATAGGGAGCAGTCAAAGTAGTACTCGAGACTACGCTGAATGATGCGATGACCTTACTCGCACCTCAAGGAGCAAAGAGGATAATTAAGTAAGATGTGTATGGAGACGCTGCCGACTTTTTTACTGTCATTCCTGTCACGTTTATTGTCTGCCGCTTCAATTTACTTGATGGAGAACCTGTTAAGGCAAGAATTTATACACATTCTGGAATAAACACTGAGATACAGCAGCAGTGTGTGTGTAAAAATCAATATGAATATATTGCCGTACTACTTGTTTTTCACAGTGAGACAGTTTCGCCATTTTTGTTCTGAAATTAGGTCGAATGCGTTAAATGGAACTCAAGCCAGACTCTAAATTCATTATTTTTCTTTATTTTGTAGTTATGCCAAACCACCAAAACAAGTGGAAGTGCAGAGTTGGCGTATTTTTCCCCTGGTGCTACTCATTAGTCTAGAATAGACCAGGCGGCATGTAAAGATAACAGAAAGATGACTTATTTACCCATCTTTCTCATGATTTACACAGAAAAACCCTCCAGAGAGAGTAACACAGATACAATCTAATGCAAACCTGCAGTAAATATTACTTCTCTTAAGTCACAGTCGTATTCTTTCTTTTAGCCACTTTGGAACCTGTACTATGAGGCAGTGCTTTATTGGATTGCACTGCACTGATGTTTGTATTTTGCAATTTTATCCACCAGGGATATGTAGACTATATTATTGGACATGGAGCAGCACTGAGACATTGAAAATGATCCACTACGAGCACAGATACGTGTTGTATCGTTGTGTTGTTTTTATCGAACAGGCTCTTTCGAGACTTCGTTTTGCACGACAGTTTAGCGGTGAAATGGATTAGCGTCACGTGGGGTCGGGTTACTTTCGCGGTTGCGGTGACGAATGCGCCCCAGCGCTTCCTGCTGGTTGATACAGTCTCAGTGACTCATATGACTTATGAGTCACTGACAGCTAAAATGCGACAGCTGCATTTTATCATCCCGCTCCCAAACATCTGCTGTCACGACTGGCGACCGCTGGCGCGTTCAGGTGAAAGTCACCAGTTAATAGACAAACTGGTTGATCCGTAACACCAGTGCTCTTGACTCTCCACTCCATCATCCCTGGGCCCCCCCCTCCCCCGTCATCAGGCGCTCATCCAGTGGTTGTCCTATCGGTTCTATCTGACCAAATTACTGCGTCTTGTCAGTAACATGAATTATGCTTTTAATGGCCAGTGCTAATTAGTACTTATTTGGCTGTTGCAATTACAGCTGGCAGTGATGCATTTAATTCAGCACCCTCAGAAATAGATGTTGATTGTTGCTGACAGGGTCAGGTTTTTGTAAAATTGACACAGCAGGTCTGAATGTTGCAAGAATCACATATTCCTGAATATGTGTTTAATCACACTGTAATGCAAGTGGAAACCTACGCAATAACTAAACCTTATATTTATACCTGCCACACCGTGGACTCAAATTTCCATGTGCCTTTAATATTAAAAAAAACTTCTTCTATCCACGGTTGATATCTCGTTAATCTCAGCGATCGACTGATAATTGAGCTCCAAGGATGAATAAATTATATATAGAAGAAAATGCATAAAATTGAACATCCACTTTGATTGTAAGCCTCCACTCACAGATCTCAGAGACTTAGATATGCACTCGTATGCAAACGGTTGTGTGTTTGCATCAACAACTGTTTAGAGGATTATGTGAAATGTGATTCGGCATAACTTCAGATAAGCAGAGTGAATAATTGGCCTATTGTTGCAGTAGCAGTAAGTAAATCTTACTGCACATAGAGTTAATGCGAACCAAAACATAAGACAGTTATATATCCTCATTTTTAAGCTTTCTGTAACCAACTACAAAGGAAATCTTACCACATGTTATGGTAAAGAACTAACATTATACCCATTAATGCTCTAATAAATAAACGTCTTTCCTTCTCATCTCAGTCACTACCATAAATTAATGGTGATACCTAAGTAATACCAATAAAAGTAATAGTTGTAGCACTCTGCAGCTCACTTGATGGAAATGGTGTTTACGCTCCAGAGTGAACACATTTCCACATTTAGCCGTTGCTGTGCTACAGAGCGCTACGACTCGTGGTTCATTAGACTTCATGTGTGTGACTTGAGGAAACCAAACTGTCGGCGGGCCCCCTGATGGTACTTTACAACCCCTGGAGGACGTTTTCACCAACACCCTGTCTTCCCGGCGTTATTAAACTTTCACCCTGCTCCACGTACGGCCGTCTGAAAGCAGAATACTATCCTGACAGAGGTCCGAAGATCCCGTCTCCGAATGCTTTTCATATGGCATGGAATCGGTCAATTATTTTGAAGCAGTGCAGCAGCCCGGGATTAAGTGACTTAGGAGAGCGGCAGACAGCAGCCCTCCCTCCCCCCCTGCGTTTTAGCCTCAGAGACTTCCACAAACAGCGTGGCTTGTCAGGGCTGATTGCAGCAGCACTGGGGCAGATAAGTCAGTCTTACTATTATCCTGTGTAAGCTAGGAGTGCCAAATTACAACTTTAGCCTTAAACCCCCACAGAGTTTACTTGCGAATATCTTAAGCCACAGCAGAGAATAAAATAAAAAAAAAATCCTATACTAAAAACAGAGATGGCCAAGGTTTGAGGGCAAGAAGGAGCGTGCCTTGGGATGCGTGTATATATCTCAGTTTGAATTCAGTTCAGCCTACTGGATCTCTCTCTCTCCCTGTCTTTTTTTTATTGCTGTCAGCATCTTCCCTGGCTCATAACTATGATATCCTGACAGTTTTACAAGGACCGTATTTTAAATTTATTTCTGCCACGCCATTGATTCTCCCACCACTTTGCTGTCGTCGTGCGTCTGACGAGTTGAACATGGAAGTAAAGGCACAGCTCCATTAGCACGTATAGATTTTTTTTTTTTTTTTTTTTAACCCATGCCTGAGACCATTTATATCTTAAACCACCAACAAACAGGGGCGGTTTAAAACAAGAGAATTAAGATTGTGAGGCTCGACTCCAGGGGCGAAATGAAAGTAGGTTGCGGCAGTTGCTGTCAGTTGGTACGTTTCTGAATGATTATTTTACCCAAACGATTATCCAAGTGTTTATGTGTAGGTGTATCAATAGTAAAAATCTATATTGTGATATTTTGTTGAAGTTGCCCAGCCAAAACCAGAGAGTAGTTTCAAACTTACTCTGCATTAGTGTGCTTTTCTGTTCTTTTTCTCCCATTTTGTCTCGCTCACAGTCTACCGCTCCCTCCATTTACCACCAATTCAATTTCTCCCAAGCTCCTTTACTTTGTGATTTATGACTTCTTGCACACCATAAATAACCGGGGGAAAATAAGGCTTTTTACCTTGCCGACGTACTGCGGGTCGGACCCCATGTACTCCTCCAGCACGAAGAACTGGTTCCACACCCAGCCCCTTTTGACCCGCTGAAATCCCGCCGCCCCATTCCTCATCGGGCCCACCAAACTCCTGGCGTGCTCCCTCCCCGTCCTGCTCCGTCCCAGTGGCGGCGAAGGCGGACGCAAAGAAGAGACTGAGCCTGCGTTGACAAGAATCCACAGGAACAGCAGCAGGCAGTTCCTTGTTAGCATTGGCAATCTGTGAGGTTCAGGTCCCCAAGTTAAAGTCCAGTGACGAGAGCTGAGCCACGCTGAAACGAGTTGTGAAGGTCGTTATGGGGAGCGGGTGAGGCGGCGGCGGCGGCGGGGGAGGAGGGGGGAGGGAGGGGGGGAGGCTGTCGGCCGCTGAGGTAAACCCCGCAAAGCAGTTTTCCTGGATGTGTCCGGATCCCACTCAGAGGGTTACGGAGCTCATCACCTGAAGGGAACAAAACAAATGTAGTTTTAATGGGTTTGCTTTTTGCTGAATCTTGCGTTAGCTAATCCTGCATTGCCTATATTCATGATGCAGTGTTATTGGCACTCCGTGGCTTATATTTGTTTTTGTATTTTGTCACCGCCTTCCTCCGGCTTCGCCTTTTACCTGCGATGATGGCCAAATAAAGATAAAAAAAATGTTAAAAAATAAGCACTGTAATTATCTGGCTGGTAATGGTTTACTGCTGCAGTTCTCCTGGCTGTAAGATCTAATTACCTTGATTAATTGTCTTGGTGAAAGCTCTGACTTTATTTTGGCCTGTCGGGTACACGCCAAAGCACATTGTGCCGCGGACCTGTCAGTGTTACTGCAGTTCCTCGATGGCCTGTAAAATGTGAAAGTCACGTGTTTATTTAATGAGCTGATGAGCTCTTTTTTTTTTTTCTTTTGCTTGTTGCAGCACTTTAGTTGAACTTATTAGCGTATCTGCTAAAAATGGAGAGAAACCAGTTTTGGGGGGAGGAAAAAAAAAAAATGTGCTGCTGTTGCATCGGTTGCAGGCAACCAGCTGCAGATATGGCATGATGCATTGGCAGTTCATATATCAAAATGACATTTTCACCGTATGAGATGTCAGAGCAAAGCACCATGCTCGCGATGATTTCTTTAAAATACTTTGCTTTCTCTTAGACATCACTCCAGCGTGGAGCACAACAGATTTGACAGCCGCGGCCACGGGAGATTGTTCCGCTTGCCGTCGCACGTCACTTGACAGACCGCTTTCTGTGAAAGAGGGAACTCATAAAGAAGATTACCGATATGTAATCCAGCTCGCAGACATGCAGCTGAACATTTCTAATTCACCCTTTTCTTCCGATACGTTTTATGTCTTCACATAGTGACGTGGTGGCACCGATGAGCGCGGCGTTGTCATGTTGTGCCATCCAGAAAACACAACAATGCACGTGCTGCAGCACATTTTACAGCATTTTGACGTGACTATACAGCAAATTTCATGTTTTCTATAACAATACAAGAAGAATCGATATCTTGGCTCTGAAATCAGCCGTTTGACATGTAGACTATGTGAGGACTAAAACAGGATTTTCTAATTAAGCAGTCGTTCATCATACAGTTGATGTGTGCAAGAAAAAAGAAATGTTACAGACCCAACCTAGTTTGTTAAGCCTCATTCATTATTGAGCAAAACGACTGTTGTGCTGTTGCTGCTAGAAACCTTGTTTGCAGTCTCGGCGACCATATCGACGCTCAAGCATTCAGCGTCGACCCAGTTATGAGACACTTAATTGCGCCCGAAAACAAGAGACGGGAACCGCAAATGTTAGGGATGAAGAATGGAGGTAATGGTTTCCACACCTGTTTTATTGTTCCTCTCTCCCTCCTAATGCACTTATAAGCTGTACAGTAATGGAAGACAGCGTGCCTCTAATTTCATAACCGGGGCCCTCATTGACATCATTGTCTTTGATTAATTATCCCGACTTGGAACACCGGCTTCAGAGGGGAGACTACTTCAGCAAGGTTACGCCGTGCTCCCAGATCCATTTATTCCCAGTCGCCACAGTATCTTAAAAGTCAAAACTGATCTGCAAACTTCTGCGAGCAAAATTGACAGGAACTATCTGGACACGGGTCAGACATGCCTCTCCCGTAGGTCGCTCCTCATTTAGCGTTGACATAATGGAAAATGACTGTTCCCATAATTCCTGCAAAATCACGCCTCTGCCACCGCGCGGCCCTGGGAGGGCTCCATGCATATTTTATGAGATAAGTTCATTAGCATGTGTCGGGCCTCGGTTGTGAGCCTTGACCCGAGTGTCTACTTCAGATAACGCGACACAGTGGGCTGACAGCGTTCTCGCACAGACGCCCCACCCTCAGAAATCAAAGAACATATGGCCGGCCGATCCGCCGGCACAGATTACCACCCACGAGAGCCTCCCACAGAAAGTTATTAGTTGTCAAGGCTGCAATAAACATGACAAACAAATAAGTAGGCACTGACTGCTTGAGCGGAGGGGCGTAATGAGTCATCTGGATCAAGTTTCATTTCCTGATAGGTGTGTGGGCAGAGGTATTTTCTTTCTCTCGCTCTTTTTTTTTTTCCTCCTCTCCCTTGTCTGACAACTGCAGTGTTTTTTGCATTGTGAACTGACTGACACTCCATTCAGGGACATGAAGAAGTTGCTATTCAACAGCTGCATTTCAGGAACTGACCCGTTGACCTTATCTGCAGCGGTGAGATTTATACTTCACGGAAAGGAATTATATCACAGCAGTGTGGCTAAAGAGATGCATGAAGAATTTCTATCAGTATTTCTCCCCACGCTCATTAAAGCTTCCTGTTTTTAAACCTCAGCTGTAGTTTACCACAAAAGTGGTCGTCCATTAGCTCCACCATTCAAGTTCAATAGAGCAGTAAAATTAAAGGTGACACAAATTGAGAATTGAGAAGGTGGTTAGTATCTTCAAGTATTACATAAACATCTAATGAAGCTAGAATGGGCATTGAATCAGTAATCGATGAATGCATTGCGGAGCCGTTTTTGAAACTCTCGTTCAGCCATTATCGCCGTGTCATAAACCAAAGTTTATTTTAAGAGAGCGCAGCGAAAATCCATTTAAAAAAACAACAGATTTTTTTGGGGGGGGTTTCCTCTGAGACTTAATGATTCCAGAAGAGATAAAAGTAATCTAGATGCTGTTGTTGTATTGTAAACTTTCAATGTCTGTGCGCTCACTTGCCTGATTATGGCGGTCATAAACACTGAATGTGCGACTATCAAGGACGCTCTGTCATTTAATGAAAGAGAAACAACAGACAGACTTAAGGTCTCTCTGTGTGTATCTGTGTGTGTGTATATATATGTGTCTCTGCCACTGGGCCGGCGGTGTACTGGCACAGATTGTGTTATTTTCTACATGACTGTAACAGCAGCGAACGCTCCTCTCATAACGTGTTGATGTTCGGCACCGTCAGCTCGAGGATCAAAACAGTGACCTCCGCCGAACTGCAGCCAGGACTGATGAGAAAATATGTGCGCTGGGGCTGAAGGGATGAGGACCAAACCGTTAGTCAGCCAGGAAAATCGCTGTGAAGATGCTGTTTTTGTGTGCGGCTAAGAACAAAGAAGACAGTTATATCGCTGAAAGCCTTCAGGGGGAAGAGTGGGAGGAGAGATGTGCAGGTGGAGGCAATCTAATGAAAATGGGAGTAGCAACACAGCTGGCCAGTCAGGCTAAATTATCAAAGAACACCTCATGCGTAGGTTATAGCACAAACAAAGTAATGAATAGTGAATAAAATGGCTCTGTTAGTTACTCGGGTGCATTTACTCATTTACGTTGCAGCTTGGCTTCAGCCATTGTGTTGCCTTGGCATGAATGCAGGGAGCGAAACAATGGCACCACGGCAGGTTCGTCGCAGTGTCGGGAAAAGAAAGATGCCGCACTTAAAACTGGGCGTTTTTTTTTTTATATTGTTTTATTTTCACTCGTCGGACAGCTGCTCGCGTACGCCCGCCTGTGCGCGAGCCCCGGTTCCCCGAGCAATAGAAACATTAATATGATGTGATGAGTCGTCTTCCCCACATCTTCCTACGTCCCACGCACATTATGTTCGGGGAGAGCCAAAGGATGGCTTCGGCTCGCATTATGTCTGGGCGGTTGTTTAGCTTGGTGGCGGCTGCTTCCCGCTGTGGGCACTCACACCAGGAGGATGATGAGTTTTTACCTGGCCGGAGTCACCCCCCCTCATTTGATGCCGTTCCATCTGCAGTGGCATAAAAACACGACTGTCCCCACCCTGGTGGGTTTCCCACTCAGACCTCCAAAGGCTTTGTAAACACTTGAGTTAAAGTCAGAATGCATTAATGAGTTGTTTTATTTTGCCCACCCCCTCCACGTGCAGCTTGGTTTACGCGTTACGTGGGTTTTGGACAGACACATCATGTTGAATTAGCCACCCCTGCTGAATATAACGTTCAGCCATAAATAACTTTGGTGATTTAAAAGAGATAATAGCACTATTGAATGCCAGTACTAAGTTGTGGGTTTTTTTTGAGCCATGGATTTGTCCTGCAGAACACCTCTATCTTTCATTGGGTTCATTAGAACACTAAGCCAAAACACATTCTTTTAATAGTGACAAATGGCGACTTCTCTTGTTGCCAAGGCTATTTCTGTGATAAATGTGCCTTGATGCTTACTTTAGTAAAGTGCTACGTCGGCAGAACCAAGAAGTCATCACTGAAAAGAGACTTTGCCGAGGCTTTTTGGTCGTGTCGGGGAAGCCGCCCTGGAAGTACAGCTTTCACAGGCTGCCGGTGATTTAAAGATGTTGGCCTACGGCAATGCTACCCCTCAAGAAATCAATGTAATATTTAAAATATGTCACAGAAACATTTCATCACTGCTCATCGATAGGTCATCGAAAATCATAGTGAAATAATGTGTCGTACTAAGACTTGGCATCGGGGCAGATCTGGGCGTAATTTAAAGGGTCTTGGTGCAGCGTTTCTCTGGCACGCTAGTGAAATTGTGTGTGAAGGTGGATGCGTTTTGTGCGCTCGAGTGAAAGCGACGCTTGCGTTGGACCCGCCAAGGTCCGACTCTAATGCTCTCCTCCTCATTAGCTGTGTACAAAACATTAAGGTGGCTGGCGCTGACCGTCACATTCTGCCCTGTAACGCGTGTGACTGCAAGTGTTTTTTGTTGTTAATTTGTTCATCAGATCAATAGCAGGATTTACAGTATTTAGCTCAAGTAGCTTGTGTCAGGTAGTCTGCATTTCTAACTTGAGCTCCCACACACTTATGAACCCCACTGTATTTAATCAAGAGTAAATGGAAGGTAAATATAGGGATTGGCTCGCGCTAGGAATCAGCAGATAGCCAATGTTGGATCCGGCCCAAAATAATCTGAGCGCGACCTCCGTAGTTTCAGCAGTATGCACAGTGAAATGGAAAAGATTTGACAAATGACTGCCAGAAAGCTCAGCCTGGCAATAAAAGCAAAAGAGACGAGGTTAGGTTTGTCACGGCAAGAGATACACCAAATGTCAAATCTTTTTTTTCTCCATATATATATGAAATGTCTGTCAGTCCATCACTCCTACATTTTCATCTGACACCTTCCTGCCAGAGACAATAGTTTCAAGTCTAAACCTAAACCAATTGAGGGCATTAGCATGAATCAGGTAGGTTGAGAGGGATATTATCTTTTCCTCTCATATCAAAATAATATATTATTATGTTAAAACCCTTACAATAATAAGATATATTCATACAGAATTGTTATTTTAAAAGATCTGTTTAAGAGGCCCAGTCATTTTTACACAGTCACACCAGAGCCTACAGTAATGTAAAGAATCAAAACAACAAATCGTTTTCCCCCCTTAAGTTTCCTACATGGCGATTATCCAGTGCTCAGCTGTCTTTTATCACGTCCCATCACATCCTATCAGGGCATCTGAAGTCTTGACAGATACAAATATTCAGAGTCAGGAGACATGCCTGATCTTATTCTGGAGCGGTGGAAGACAGGCAGCTCCTGAGATGAAAGATGAAATGAAGCAGCACTGCAGCCCCAAGGCTGTTATGGAGCACCGTGGCTGCACAGGCAACTGCTGTCAGACAGCGCTCGAGTATGTCGGGCTACAACAAAATTTTTGACCCTGTGACCCTTGCTGCTTGAACAGTTGTGACTGCGCGCTCACTGAGGGACACCTCGGTGCAGTCCCTGTGACATTTGGTGGTTTTTGTTTGACATAACTCATTTTAAAAGACAGTCTGGACGGCCCAAGTAAACAAATGCTGGTCTGCGGACCTGCAGCGGCATCTGTCCTCTTTGTTTACGCTGGACGCGCAGTCAGCTGTGGCGCAGCGGCGCTTATAGCCCAATGCTTCATTGCAGTTATGTGTGGAATTGCGTCAGTGCAATTTCCAGAGATTTGCGAAGCCATGTGGTTGCAATCATTGAGTACATTTTCTCTGAATATTTCCCATGGTGCCGCCATTCAGAGAAAGGCCGACGGGGTTTCATCACTCCAATTTTGTCCAATTAGGGCCCTCTCACATCAGTGTGAGCATACGCTGCCCGAGATGGTATATCACCTTGAGTCTAATCCAGTGACGATCAAAAAAAAATGAATCAGCTGTGTGTCCTACTGAACGAAGGTTGCCTCTCTCTGTCAGAAAATGAACTTTTCCCCCCTGAAGATGTGGAAGGCTGAGCTGCGGAGACAAAACTGGCCCGAGGCGTTAGAGAAGCCCCACACTGACTCAGCTCTCCCCAGCGTGAACACACCCGAACCCCCCTGCCGACAAATCTGTGATGCAACAGATGTGGTTCCATTGAAAGGTTATGATTAAAAAGGAAATCTGAAGCATCTGAATTATGGATTTTTTTTTTCCCCCCTTCCCAACTCTTAGATAATCTCTGTCATATTGCACACAAACGCACACGCGTTAAAAAACCGGAGCGTCCCCCGAAGGTGGAACGGCACAAACCGGATGCCCGGTTCCCATCGAGTCGGAGCTGCTGCTGTTCTCTGATCCGGGGCTGAACGAACGCACATTACAATAAAACGTGTGGATGTGGAGAGCTGTCAGCACACAGCTTGACGAGGAGCCCACAAGCCAAGCTGACGGTGGTGGTGGGGGATCTTGCTTTACCTGCTGCTACGGGGGTGTGCGGCGTGAACTCAGATAGCCCCCCGGCCCCCGCTGCTTCAGCTTGAACTAAGAAAAGGTGGAGTGTGAGGCTGGATTTCCAGCCCTGTTTTTTTTTTTTTTGTGTCATTAAATTTTGCTGAAGGCAATGTCAACTATTTACAGAGGAGGTTATAGACGGCAAGTGAGATTATAACAAGACGGATAGCATTTTGGCAAGTGGCGAAGCATCTCGTCTTTCCCAGGTAGAAAATAAAAATGAAAACGTGTCATCAAAACACAAAAAAAAGCTAATGGTCTTTTTGCCGTAATTGTTACATTAAAAGTAAGGGGTATAATCAATTTGTGAAAGGCAGTGAGCAATATAATCAAATGTAATTTTGCTGCGGAAAGACTAATAACTTGGTGGGACACTGCATATAAACACTTCTCTAATAAGCTTGAAAGCCCCTCTACAAAATTAAAGGCTATTTCGGGATAAAACGGCAGGGAGACGGGGGACGACAGTCTGAAATCATCCAAAACATCCTCGTATGAGCTCATAGTAATTTTGTTCGTGTCACCCAGAGGATGGATTTTCCAGGGAGACGACAAAGCAACAGATAAAACGCCATCTTTGCTGTTTAAAAACCAGTGAATGAAAGTATTTGTTGGTGACTGCTCACCTCCGACAAGCTGTCAAATAATGTAATAATTTACCTCTGTGCTACGAATGCTTCGGGCATTTGTCCCAATAAATACACCGTTCTTATCGGAGGGGACAAAAAAAAAGGAAAGAAAAGAACAATACAGCGAGTTGAAGCACAAATCTCCTGCTGCCATCGTGAAGGTTATTTAATGGTGTGACTCCCAAAGTTGAGGAGATAGTGCTGTTGACAGGGCACCAACAGTCTTTTACAAAGAAAAAAAAACCTATTAAAATGTCTTTATTATCCCTAAAGCCATATAAATCAGGCCTCCCTTAAATTACCGAATTTAACGCATCAGCTGTGCCCATACTTTGCGAGGTAAGCGCAGCGGCCTTTTTAAGTATAGTACATTAAATCCAGTCATGGGTTAAACCCCGTAACGAAGGGATAAATTGGGGAGCAGTTGTGTCATTTAGGGTTTGCCTTTGCTCTAAGTGTCGTATGGTTGTTAGTTCCCTCGAAGCCGCAGGAACCACTGCAACAACTTGTAAGGTGAGAGTCAGTTGTGCACTATGACACGACAATGACATCATTTCAACAACAAAGTTACAGGTGTCAAAAACAAAAACCGACAAGGATCGTGTCTCCGTTTGTTTTGTCGTGCCGACGCCGTGTTCTGGAAAGTGTTCATGTAAAGTACACAAGCCTTTGTATTGAGCCACTGTAGTGATGATTCATTGTTGGTGTTGTCTTTCATCAGATTATCCAGAGGAGCATTTTCAGTGTATTTTTATCGAGCCTTCAGTAGATATAGTGATTTTTTTTCGGTATTTTTGCCTTTGTGACCTTCATCAGTCATTTGCGCGGCTGAAACTGGATGAGAAAACAATTGATGTACTGCATGTTGGCCTCTTTAATCACGGATGAGCAGCTTTTGTCTATTACAGCTGTTGTCTTCTTCTAATTACCCTGATCTAATAAGTGCATTTGCGTGCTGTGACAGACATATATCCCAGACTATTATGACTGTCATTATCCAGGCCGCGGCGCTTTTCAGCCAACGCGTTTCCCATTTTCGCTTAATTAGACATTGCTAAATGTTAACAGATAAAGCTTGGGCGAGCAAGTCAGTCTGCATTCAGATTTACACCCGGGCTGAGCAGATGGCAATAAATTAGATATGAGGGAGGGAGGGAGGGAGAGCGAGAGGAAATGGGCAGCAATTCCTGAATTTCTGTTTTAATGGTAGGGGGAAAAAAAAGAGAGAACCTGCCACGTTCACTCCTGTGGCATTTTGAAGGTGCCGGTCCTCATTGTAATCAACAAGTGTCGAGCCGGGTATTTTAAGCGGTTCCCTCTCTTCCCGTCCCAGGGGGGATTTATTTTGATTTCATTTTTCATTCGGTTCTCCAGGTATATTCCAAAAAAGCAGAACCATTGTGTGCGGCGGCTTTAATATTGCAGCTTATATTCAACGCTCCCATCAAAAGGTTTCCACCCGGCGGCAGTCTCCACATCAACCAGCAGCCTCTGTTGTAGTTATCGTGTTGATGCAGCGGACAGATAACTCTCATTTCACACCGAGTGATAAAACTCTCTCCTGAGGTTGGCTGAAGCAAAGGAAAAAAAAACAAAACAAACCGAAAAAAGAAACAACAAATCTTGCAAACAGGTATTGAATAGAATTGCTCAACTGTTCATTTTGTGCGCTCACAAATACTTGAATGACTAAGCTCCTCTGGCTTAAACAGGTCTAACGTCTTCACCTCTGCAGTCAGCCGCATCCTAATGTCACCTGACAGTTCGGCGTTTGCCATTCATCACACTCGCGTTGCGCAACAAGTTTGTCTTTGTCGCTCTGCCCAGAAATTAAACTTCTATTTGTGTCACCGCCGGCCCGGTCGATAAAGACTGGCTGTGCGGAGTAGCGGCCGGCTTGTTGTCATGCTGTGCTGCGACGCGTGGGTCTCTATCTCGCTTTAAAAGTAAGCGCAGAGTAAGTTAAGGCCGAATACATTTTCTCCGGCTGGAGTTCGCCTGTGCTCCTTTGCTTTTGCTCACATTTTCCCCTCACAGTCGACTGTAGCAGCCTCTCCTGATGAGCGCCTTATCATTTGATTATTTGAGACGGCTGTAAAAAGTGTGTGTGTGTGTGTGTGTTCGGCGATGCTTAATTAAGTGGCTCTGATGCCGTCACTTTTGCGATTGGAGTGTTGGATAGAACTGAAAACAAATTAAGCCCGTTTGGTATGCGATGCCGACAACAACGCGGCGCTCATGAATATGAAAACGGGCCCTTGACGTGGTGTGTGGCAAGTGCCTCTGAAATACAGTAGATTTGCGAGCTCCCGTGACGAGTTGTTTGGTGCAGATACACAACCTGCCGTCGTGTCATTAGTTTGAAGACTCACTCATGAAACTATTAAGTTTAAACTTGGTGTAAACTCGAGCGCACTCCATCAGACGGTGGCGGCGGCGGCAGCTGAGGACATTATTTACCCCCTGACAGAAGCACTACAGTACGTACAGTGTGGACAGTCATTAACATAACATTTGCGTATTTTTTGCATAATGTTTTCCTCCTGTTAAGTAGCTACGGCTCAGCCGTTATTGCTTAATGATGACGGATTGATTATGACTATTGAATTACACATCTTTTCATACAGATTTGCCCCCGAGTGTTTAACTTTACTATTCTATTCAAAATACAACCGCATTAGTCTCTTTTTTTTTTTTTCAGAACGAGATTCATCACCACGGTTTTTCTATTACCACAGTAATCTAAATGCAAATTTTAACTGTCCCGTTTTCCACCAGGATGATGCTCCTGGCGCAGCATGTGCACAGGAATTGAGATGTGTTTTCCCCCTCCCATTCTACCTCTGTTACATGGCAATGTAATCTCGATTGAAGGCTGCTTATCATGTTGACATATTGTAAAAGAAAAGATGTCAATAATTGAACAAAAAAAAAAAAAAAGCCTCGCAGTTATATTCTGACACTGTTGTCTGCATCAGACGGAGTCGACTGTGTAAAACTGGGACGGCTAAAATTATAGTAAAATAAATCATTGCATTATGAGGGGAGGTGGTTTGGAAGTGGGAGTTATGAACTCATGGTGATTCTCCTCGATGATCCAGATCTTAATTTTGAATCTAATCAAACTGCAGTTTCAACTTCCTTTTTCAAATAAAAAAATTCCAAACTTAATCCCTGGGGTTGGAGGGGAATGCTGCATTTACCATCTGGACTTTTAGTGGAAGCTCTGCAGAGTTTTTTTTTTTTTAACCACCGATAGCTTCAGCCGAGTTACTTCCATTGCTCAGGGAGAAGGGAAACACACACAGTGTGACGCCGCGGCCTTCCTGGATGCACTGATATGGATTGGTGGCAGTGAAAGGCTTCATCATTCCTGCCTTCCTGCTTGGCCCCTGCCATCAATTTTCCCTGCATGGATATAGTCCTGA
This sequence comes from Psettodes erumei, assembly GCA_016785225.1. Classification (NCBI taxonomy): domain Eukaryota; kingdom Metazoa; phylum Chordata; class Actinopteri; order Pleuronectiformes; family Psettodidae; genus Psettodes; species Psettodes erumei. The sequence goes on from JAFBJZ010000351.1 coordinate 773,908, forward strand.
GTGACACCTGGTTCTTTGCTTTCTCCTATCGCCCGCTCCTCCTCCGAGACCGTAAATACACCCGTCGCGCCGCAGCCGAACGTGCCCGTCCTCCTGTAACTTCAAATCCGTGTGTCGGTGGTCTGATACCAATAATCTTGCCCCCGCACGTTTGCCGTTGCCACTCCATTGTGCTCAATCACTGCGGTCAGGGACGGGATGATTTTTTTTTTTTTTTTCCTCTTTCATCATCCCCCATTTATTAGAGGAGTGAAGGTTGTGGAATATCTGCGTCCGCATCATTCATTCCTTTACGCTCTCTTAAAGCCGAACCGAACATTTATCCCCGACGCAACACGTCTGCCTCTCGCGAAACGAAATTAGTCTGCAACCTAGAAATAGTGTTAAGTGCCTCGTAATTACCTCATCAAAGCTTGCTCCGTTTGCACAGATAAGTCTAACAGGAAGCGCTGCAGCGTATCCAGATTTCAGAATAAGATCCCCAAAAAACCGTGGCCTGAGCGTGACAGAAGAGAGCTGCGCTCTTCTACAAAAACTGAACCTGCAGCAGAGCAATAATCAGCTATATACGAGGTTTAGACTTTTTGGAGTAAGGAAATCCATTTCAGCATTCATGCTTAGGATATGTGAATGAGACGGCAGATTTTTATCATCTTTACAATCTGTCTTGTTAACAAGGGGCCTCTCAGACAGGATTTCTAAAATGAGCCCGTGGGAGCCCATTTCGCTCAACATTACATGCTCAGATCTGTTTACCTCCCTTAGAAACTAATAGAAATGTTTTTCACATTTCTGTTTCCCGCTTTTTTTTTTTTTTCTTTTTGTGTGTAGCTGCCAGGAATTTAAACTGTCTTGTAAGAGAATAGCAGAGGAAATTGCTCATTTTTCGACAGAAAAAAGTAGTAATTCGATGGGGGATACGAGTCTTGTGGCACATTTGGTTGTGTTGTGTATAATCAAAATCTTTTTATTCGCCTCAAGGGTGTCGGAATGGGACGGTCTTCCAAACGCCGTGACATTTTCTTTAAAAAACGAGGTGGGGGAGTCAAAGACCTGACTGATGCTAACACCGCGGGCGCTATCGGTGCAGGGCGAGGTACTTGATAACAGACTGATGAGAGCGACTGTGGCTAATTACACATTTTACAGTCCCTGCTGACACACTGGCTGTGTGTGTTCTTGGAACGCTGAGGTGGATTTAATGTTTCATTAGGAATAAGAGCTGAAGTGGAGGGGAACGCTGATCGGAGACGAGATCGAGACGCCGCAAATCAAACGGCTGCTGCTCGAAAAGCAGGAAAGGTTTTTAAATAAGTAAAGAGAGTTGTCGGGTCGCCGGTAGATAGGTGTGAGCGCCGGCCACTCGAGGATATACGACGGCGGGGAAGCCGGGGCGTAAATTGAATTCTCTTGAAGAACACAATTGCTAATGATGCGACGCCATTGCGCCGCGGCCGCGGCGGAACACGCCTGAAGGTGAACTGGCAGTTTCACGTAGCCAACGCCTAATGAACTGCGGAGGAGGAACAAGCTGGACCGAGCCCAGTCTCGGTTGTTAGGTCGTTCTTCAGCGCGCCGCATGAATACGATGATGGGAAATCAGAATTGTGAAAGCTAATTGTCTGGCAGTGTCCTGACGCGACATGTTCTTTGTTGGGTTTTTTTTATCAGCAGAGACATTTTTTCCTCTCCTGCTTCTGATTTTTCTGTCTAGCGGAACTGGCACTTCAAAATGTCCCCGTGAACATAAAGAAGCTCAGCAAAGTCGTCTCTCACATATACAGAGGACCATTGTTCAACACAAGCACGTTGACAAGGTTAAGGATTTTAATGCCCTGTAACTGCTGCCAAATATCCCCGCTAGCTTGGTACTGAAGAACCGGTGTTACATAACAAGTGTCAAAGCGGCATGTAGAGACGCTTAATTAAAACAATAACTTTCAGGACTTTCAGAACTTTTCTCACGTTAAACCCAAAGTAGTCTCTGTCAGCGTTTGACAATATTCCAATCATCGTCCTTTTTAAGAAGTTGAAATGGAGTTGAGACAAACATTTTAATCATGTCTGATGACAATTATGTTTGAGAGCCGTAGCCCATTAAGCGCTGGGACTAAATAATAAGACGTTTTTTAACTTGGAAAGGTCTGCTTTAATTATTTAATGCCTCAAATGGATTCGGCAGCCTGCCTAAAATGGATGAACATCAAACGGGGGGATGAAGAGATGACAGTTATTTCACGACAGAACTTCTCGTCCCCTCTAAATCATAAAAGCCCAAAGCTGCTGAATTTTTTAGCGAGGGAACCCTGTTTTTTTTTTTGTGTTTTTGAAAGTTGCGTGTACTGCGTTTGACAAAAACATGTGAAAACCTTTTCTTCCCTCGTTCCGTCATTTATCTTTTGTTTTCTCTGCGTATAAATATGTGAACATTAGCACGAACCAACATAGTCACGTTAAGCAGCGAGGTGCAGGACCTCATGTAGTGTTTTCCATCAAGACTGTGCACCAGACAGGCTCAATATAGTAAACATAGATGTAAATTTACATAAATGAACTGTGATAATATCCATATTTTTTTTTTTTTTTTTTTTGATAGAGTCTGGTTAAGCCAAGCTCCGCAGGTATCGCTGTTGTTGGACTTCATCTGTTGCAGCAAATAATGACGGAGACGGGGAGAACGACTGCGGGGAGTCCGCTATAATCCCGGCACAGGGAGCAGCGCATTAACATGTAAATTTATTATGGCGAACTGTTAATCAGCGTGTACGACAGTTCAGTGTGTTTCTTAATTACTCTGTGTGACAGAGGGCGAAAGTACCGAGTGCCGCATGGATCAAATGTTTGACATTTTATTGCGGTGGGGCCGAGACCCCTCCCAAAAAAAAAAAAAAAAATATTCAAAGCAGTAGGGACACGTAACACCTCTTTAGTGTCAGGGAATACATTACAGACATTAATGATTGGTTAATAAAAATATACATCACATGCCAGTTTAATTAAATACAGGTTGAGCAGGCAGTTTCTTTATGCAGCTGCAGCCAGGGAGAAATTTCCATTGACTGCGCGGTGGACGACATGCCTGGCTGATAAGTGATTACAGGCCGGTATAACCCAGAAATATGCAGGCATTGCTGGTCCTGCTCTAATTGTGTGATTGAGAATTAGACACACACTCTCTACACTCTAAATTTTGATGGATTTTAGATTACGCACAGAGGTTGCACTGTGGCTAGTTAAACAAATGCCCCACCCTGAGTTTTTAAAATCGATATTCCTCTCGGACTTAAAGAGTCCGAACGTCGGCACAACAAATTTCTGTCTCAGGGGAATCGAGCGAAATCATGAATCAAACAAGAATCGTGTCGATTTTTGTGAGTCTTTTGAACTCGAAGCGTAGCTCCCCCTTCCACTTGGACTCAGAGTCGAGGGGAAACATAACGACGTATGCAGGGAACAGCGATCACAAGTGCCGAGTACAGGCCGAGTCCTCGCAGGTGGCTGTGATAGTGAGAATAGGAAAGTGCCGGGAGTGTCATTCCAGAACTCATTCGTCAGGCGGAGTTAAACGTGAGCCTCCTGCACCGCCGTCCCCATGGCTGCCTCTCTAATGGCTCGACTCAGAAGGCGCTGGTGCTGGTTTATTGTTATGATGTCATGTACATCTCCGTTAGACCCGGTCCTGCTGCAGAAACCTAATGGAACCGCTCAGGTCCACGAGCAGCCGCCGCCTCGATGAAGCGGGTGAGGCGGGGTGGGAGGCGACGATGAACTCTTAACCCGTCGTGTTGGAAATTCAGAGCCCGTCGGAGGACTGTCGAGCGCTTTCCTCGCATCCCGCGGCGTGCTGATTGTGCAATGAGAGGTCTGGCTTCCAGACGCCATCCTGTGTAATCAAGGCCCGCGGTTCAACAACGCCGAAGTCGCGTCGAGACGAGTGAAAGATTTCGCACCGCGCAATTTTCCTCTTCATCTCCGCCCGCGCCTCTGAAGGTACATTACAGAAACTACAGCCGGCGTTGATCCTCACTGGGTTAGCGCCGAGTGTTTGTGATGCAGCTAATCTATTCAAGCCGCAGTTTAGCCGAGGAGGGAACGCCTCTCTCTTGCCTGGCTTCTTTGTGCGTCGTCGGTTGTGTTGTACACATCAGGGCTGAGATCTCAGCTGGGACTTGAAAGCGTCGAGAACGTTTGAGAACTGCCAGGAGCCTGATTTGTTGTTTTCACCTTAAGCGCGGTGTGCGTCGTGCATCTTTGCTTTTCCGTATTGTTTTTTAGCTGTCGGCTCCTGTTTGTCTGCCCTACTTTGCCCCCCCCCCTCCAAGTTTTGACGAATAAACAGAGCTGGTTGAAGAAACATGCATTAGACGGCGTTGAGTCACTTCCCTTCGCCGACTCGTTGGTAGGCAGAAAAATTGATTTATAAAGGCTTCATCCTTTTCTGAGTCACGAGCAGATGAATAAAATAGATAGAAAAATAACATAAATTTTTGATCGGTATTGATTCATCCATCAACTTGCTATCCCGTTTGCCGATGTGTGTCGCGTCTCATCTGGATGCAGAGAAGCCCTCCGGCCTGACGGAGCGTCTGTTTTATTTTAAAGTGGGCGAAATAAATGCAAAAATGTTGAAGTGGAAGCCCTAAACAGGAATATCATATCGGTAATGTAAGCGGGCTGATTTCTCCTTTATTGGAGTTATGTCCTTGAAAATGAAACCTCCCGACGAAGCACTCTGGACCTAATTTCATTAAACGATTTTGCCAAGTCGGTGAACCTAAGATGATGCAGTTGAACTCTCCGGTCTCCAGCCTCTGCCGGGGAGGGTGGGAGTGAATCAACCTCAGACGGGTTACCATGCCGTGGCCTCCAGTCAACCTCGACTCCTCCTCCACTCGCTCTGAGTTAACCTTGCTTTAAATGGCTCCTTCATTTTCTCCTACATGCAAAAATAAAACTATGAAGAGAAAGAGAAGAACAGAAGCATTTTTTTTTTCTTTTTGCATGGTGTTATGGGTTATTAGGCACACAGTCACATTAAGCTGAGCCTCATTATCATGGCAAAGATAAACTCAAAAAGCATTAGGGCTGGAACTCACTGATGTATAGCTATGATCATCACATTGGTTATGCTAATGGCTGTCTGTGTTTTCCATGTGCGTATGTATGCCACCCTGATGGCCGTGTTCATCCACGTGTGGCGCCCACGTACACGTCGTCTCCCGGGGCGCCCGGCGTTAGAGGACCGACAAACAAAGCCGGAGATATTCCCGCAAAAGCTTCTCGAGGACTTCGCCGGCGTTTTCCGCAAAACTCGGCGGCCCCGTGTCATCAACTCGTAAACTAATGGGCCATTACGCCCATTGCTCACACTGGAAAATTTAGTGTGATAATTATCTAATTAATTAATGCAGATCAAAGGAAGTGTGTTTAAGAATTAGCCTTGGGCGGCCCTGGGTGACCACAGTGTGCGATATGAGCCAAACGCCTCATAGAATCTCATCTTCCTCCCCTTTAGCGCTGGCGCTGCAAGCTATTGATGTTTGCAGCCATGCACTGTGTACTGCTGGGCCATATTACTCTCAGTGCCAGCAGAAGAAAAGAAAAGAGAAAGAGAGAGAAGGAGAAAAAAAAATGTCCACTTTAACCTGCGATGCCTTTTTGTGCAAATAGGAGAGGAGTCGCTTGGCGAGCCCGTGACTTTGAGGTGGATGCTCTGTGGGATTATCTCTTCTTTTTTTTTTTTTTTTTCTAAAAACGACTGTGATCTCATTTATTTGCCACTTCCCCTGCCTGCTGTCATCTGGCTCTGATTACCGAAAACAATATGAGGCTCAAAGCTGACAAAGAGCATTAGGAGAGGCGAGGGGTGACGCGCTTTCAATTAGAAAGGAAGTATTATTTCTTTATATATATATTGAGTCTTCTTCTGATATTCGTCTCAACAGATTTTATCAATAAATAACAAGCTGCAACAGTCGTCTTTATTTATCGTCTGAGAAACCGCCTCCTTTGAGAGTTTTCTGTCTTTTTTTTTTTTTTTTTTTTACGGGCCGTCAAGCCCCCGTCTCCAATCACAGATAATCTAATGGACCCTCAGCTTCTCCTCGCCGTGACCTGAGTCATTCACAAAGCTACTTAAAGCGCTTGTGTTTTTCTGGCGCTTCATTAATCTGACAGGGGCAGTGTTTAATTAGCGAGCTCTTGAATGAATTCGAGTGTCTTCATTTCACAGAGGTGGACAGCTGCTTCTCCTGTACCGCTGCTTCTCTAGTTTCCAGACGAACGACGCAACGCGCAATCGCGGTTTTAGGAGACGGCGCCTGTAATGTCTCCTGCAAACGCAAGCTACGCAGCCTGCAATTAAGACGATGAGCTAAATGGGCAGAGTCCGTCCGAGTGCTTACCCTTAAAAAATGAATTGGCGCTGATATCCACTTCGCGGCGTTTGGGGAAAATTAATTTGAGTTGCTTATTGATTTAATATTTGAGAATTCGAAGGGCTATTTTGTCACAGAGGGCTCATCAGCATTCGTAATCAAGCATCACAGTTCAACGTTATTAGCCGCTGGCAGGGCTGCCATAATCAGTCAGCCAGGTAATATTAAAAGGTGGGCTCTTTCATGGTCTCAGGTGACATAACTGCCTTAATCAAACAGTTATCGCGCAAGAGGCCAGAGGGAGAGGGAATAATGAGAAAGCAATATCCTAGATTAAGAATTAGTCTTTTCTGTAATGGCTCTGTCTCACTGGGTCAATGGTGCGTAATGGCGTGGCATACCAAACTGGGGTAGAGGTGATTTGAGGGTGGAGGGCGCGCCGGCCTATCGTGACTCACGCCCGGCGGGCCCCGCGCACCGAGAGAGTGGAAGGCAAAAGCAGCACGCCGGTTTAATGTTGTGCCTGCCCGTAATCACAACTGCTGTCTGCCAACACTTTGTTTTTCTCTATTTGCCGTCGCCGGTGCGTTCGCGTCTGCTGCACCGTGAGGTTGACTGGAAGTGACAGCCGCTCGTTAAGAAACCGGCGTAGCCTAACAATAGACGCGCCTATATTTAACAGCCCAAGCGTCGGCCGCCGAGTTCGAGATGGCGAAAAATATTTGCGGAGCTGCCTTTGTGAGATTTTTTTTGAAACACTTCTCCTGTGTGCGGCCCTGATTCAGGGAGGATTATTCTCCATTTCAGACGGCGTGGCGTATCTTTGGTCTCTGTTGCGACAACACTGACCCTAAAAGTCCCACGGGGAGTCGCTTTCTCACTCGCTCCCCCTCCGTTTGTGCTTTATTCTTCGCGGGCTGCATTGAAATATTGAATAGCTGGAGTCTAATGCTGACAATGGCTGTAAAAGGCTTATGAATAACTTCACGTACTGCGCCCCCCATTCCCCCTACATTATTCAGTTCCAGTTAGCAGGTAAAAGCTATTGCTGCGTATTTAAGCTGGAGAAAATCTTCCCCCGGAAAATCGAGGTTGTTTATCTGTAATTCTGTGAGCCGAAGTGAATATAAATAAAAAAAACCAAACTATATATATATATATATATTTTTTTAAAGCTGCTGTTATTGTGTTGCTGTAAAATGTCTGAATGCAAGAGGATAAAATCCTTTTCATATTTGTTTCAAGTAAGATAGTTTGCACTTTCACCCCCGTCTCCATGTGCATCATGTTAAGTAATCTTCAACTTTTGTATTTTCATAGGAGTTTAATCATATTCACCGGGGGTTCCTGTGGAATAGAGCATAAAGGAAATGCCCCGACATGCACAAGGGCAGTATAAATATATAATTTATGAGAAATTGCATCTCTAAAATACCGGAAAAATAAATCAAGTATAGCAGGCTATCTTGTCTCACAGTAACGGAGTCAGCCGCATAAGTGGGAAAAAAAATGAATCTATATGCAGATATTTAAAGTAAGGACGGGGGGAAAAAAATGATTAAGGGTTGATGAGCAGCTACTGTGAGACATCATCTGTCTAACGTGACGACGCTTGGCTGCTTCTTTTTTTCCTCTCCCGGCAGCTTCGAGCCTCAACTCATGATTTCCCCAGAGCAACTGTTAATTATGTAATTCATGCTCATGTGATAAGATGCCAGATCATCCACGTGTTCCTTCAATGACTCACATGTGCCGCCCATTTGTCTCTTTTTTTGGGTCCGCTTTCACGCATGACCCGTGTATGCGGATGTTTCGCTGTCGCGTGTGCGGATGCAGCCGTCGCTCAAACCGAAAAACACGTCTGCGGTGTGTTTTTAATTGTGTTGCTTGAAGGTGAAAGGTAAATAGTTCTGTGCAGAAGTGAAGCAAACAGAATAAATCACTGTAATGAATATAAATGCCTGTTGGAACAGCGGTTTATAGATACGGTGACACGTCTTAATTGTGCCGCCTCGTTCTTTTTGTAAATCCAGGTTTGCGGCGCAGATTTCTAAACCTAAACCATCTGAACCCTGATCAATAACCTTGACTTATTAGCTCTATTTCACAATATCAGTGCGCCGCGGAGCTCTGAACAGTTTTCCGAGCGTGTACAGTGAATGCATTATGGATTAGGAGTAAATGTGCCACGTGGCAGAACGCATTAGCCATCAGCAGAGCCGTGCATAATAAAACAGAAAGCATTGCTTTCAACACAGACAGTTTTGGTTGGAGGCAAAACTACCTTTTGGAAAAAAAAAAAAAGTTTGGTCAAGATTGAAGTCAACACGGCTTACTTTTCTTAGAAATGCGATGTTGACAGTGATGAATCGTCTCTCAGCTCCACAAATGAAACTGGATTAAAAACGTATCCGTTTTGAAGCGAATATGTTATCCGAAACACAACTGAAGTGATTGATTAATGGCTCCATATAAGAGAGATGATAGATCTGTCAGTCCGGTGGATTGGGTAGTAGACAATCGGAGATGGGGCCGGGCGGAGGCCCCGGCGCGTTGTTGTTGTTTACGCTCTCTGCCGCCAAGTCAAAGGACTCCAGCTCATCAGCGAAACTCAGCAGGCTAGGTCACAGCTGTCGAATTCGGAAGCTCGGGCCTTTGGGGGGTTTTTTGTCCTGAATTTTGCTTCCTTCAGACTCATTGTTCTGCCCCGATGAAGAAAAGTAAAGTGGAGATCCAGGACAGAGCGCCCTTCCAATTTCATTGCGCTTTCTCAGAGCGGAGGAAAGCCAGCGCTGCGTAGGGTGACCTCAACATCCAGGTCACCGTCAGATGTTTACTTGGATCAATGCAACAAATATCTGTGCAGCATCGTGTGCAAGTTAAAACATATCGGCGGCCATTCGTCACGTAGAAAGTGGCAGTGGTAGCTCTTATTGAACTTGACTGGAAAACTTTAGATACGGGGGACACGATGCAGCATAACAGCACAAAAGCGCACACGCAGCAACGCCGTCATTTAGCTTTAACCCATTAGCCACGAGTTTTATATCTGACATTTAGCACCGCAGCGGTATCATAGCCGGCAGATATACGCCAAGTCCTACCCCCGTCGACTAAAACAGAGTTTAGTTCTGTTCTGATCCATGTTGGAGGCCCTGGCGCCAGTTACACAACCAGTTTTTCAAGGCGAGAGGGACTGTTTGATGCCGTTGCCACATTTTTATCTGTCTGCTGCACTGACCAAAGCATTTGATTGTCAAAGTCCAGCCCGTCTGTCTGTTCCAGTCCTCCTCTCCTTTTCAAATCCGCCTCTCGCCTTCTCATTTTCTTTGAAGCGCACTAGAAACACATTTCTAGTCCTTCACAGTGAGGCTAGCTTCTGGTAATGTGTTATTTTTTGGCAGCGCTTTATGAGGTGTCCAGCCTTGGCGCTCGGCTCAGTTTTAGGAGGGAAAAAAAATGGAGCTAAAAAAGAAATAAGCGGAGCGAGGGCGTCCTCCTGGGACGGCGGTCCGAGATGCATATAGTGTAAACACGAACCACCTATGACATTTCTCTGCCCATACTGCACATGCGTAGATTGCTTTTCGCGCTGTCATGACTTTGTGTTGGCACAATATGTTGATTTCCAGGAACGAGCTGCCCCAACTTGTGCTCCACCTTATATAAAGTGTTGTAATCCGCCATGTTGAGGCCTTATATAGGTTTTGCATATCCGATAATCAGTGGAAAAACCTAAGCCTCTTTTAGCGTTAGATAATCTTTTCGAGAAATGAACAAAGTCATTTACTCTACTAACGGCTCTACTACTATCAAAAATTGATCGTTTTGCTTCGAGTCCTCACACTCCACACACAAGTAATTTAATTTAAATCAGGGCCACAACAAGTCAGCGTATTTTAGAGTTAATTTCCTCATCAAGTCACGTGACTCGTCTGGGTTTGGCGGTGTGGATTTTTCTCGCCTCCTCTGAAACCGGTGACATGAACAATTAAAACGGCGCCCGGCTCTTGTTGTCTCTTTAATCTTAGTCGCAAGCGAGAGACTCGACTCTCTGCGGCCTCAGGTAAACACAATACATTAGCCCCCCCCGGCCCTCACTTCCTCGCCCTTTTACACCTCGTCCTATTCATCACAGGCTGAGGAAAGCACCATCATGCTGACCTTGAGGAAGTCTCGCTCATAAGAAGACTCACCCAGGCCAAGATCTAGGGTCTGTCAAGATGATTTCTTATTCTATTTAATGGAAGAAGTGCAATGCTTTATCACTCCCCGGGTTCATGGTTTATATAAGGCATAAGGGCCAACCCCCCCTTGTTTGAAATGGTGAGCCGTTAAGTCAAAAACCCTGTACACAAAATAAAAAAATAAAAAAGATGTCCTTAAGAGTCACAGTGATTTAGGTGTGAGGCTTGGGGGTTGGGGGGGTGAATGGGTAATTTTATGTTAAATGGGCACTCTTCTGAATAGTAAACGAAGAAACAGATGACAATGTCTGCCCTATCTCCTCAATGACATTTCCCACCGAGGCATTTGCTGGAAGATAAGCACGAGTGCGTATGAGGGGGGGTTGTTTCTTTGTCCTCACGCTCTCATCTAAGACGTTCGGTTTTGATTCTCTCGTGGTCGAACAAAAACTTTTTTTGGAACAGATTGACTGGAAGCTGCATTACTGCGCTGCTGTTCTCTTTGTGATTCGCAATATGTTTTAAATGAAGAGAGAAACAAAGTTCCGTAATATAAAAAAAAAACTACCACGTCGTCAAGTCAATAAAGTTCCCCGGCGTATTTTAGCAGACGTGACTGGACGACGTGACTGAGAGTCCGTCAGCTGGTGCACACCCGGGGCGTGATGATGATATAAACGAGGCGGATATTTTCACGGGTAAGGGCGGCCTATCCTCCCGTATCAAACCACCGCCTGCTGCTGTGCTAGCTCAGCCTCTGTTCTACTCCAGTAAGTTATGATGTAATTTCCCCCTCTGCCGTGATAACGATAAAAGGGAGGGGAGGGGTGGTGGTGGTGGGGGTGGTGGTGGTGGTGGGGGTACCTGAAGGAACAACTTCCATGGGTAAATATTTCAAATTAAATCTCACCTGTGCGAGCCATTCTACGCCCACAGACCTGGAATTACACCTCCAGATAGTGTAAATCATACGCAGCAATTTCCCAATGTGTGTATCCTTTTTTTTTTTTTTTTTTTTTTCTTTTGTCATTTTGCAGGAACGACTTCCCCCTCTGCTTATGATGACTCGGTAGATGTGGTTACCCTCTTGCAGTATGCACGCTGAATGAAAGTAAACATGAATTTTTGGTTTAAGATCCTCTGACGCCCGTGCAGGACAGATGATAATAGACCGGAACCTCTATGCGGCGCCGGTTGCATTGGAACTAGCCCGTGTGCCGGGGAGGAGGGCGAGTTGCTCGAGTGTGTTAAGCGAAATGTGAAATGTTATACTTTGTGAAAGGCACTTCACAGGAAGGTGGCGTCTGCTGCACTGGGAAATGATGTGATTTAAGGAGCACATTTTCTTTTAATGAAACGAAGATGAGTTTTGACGTGGATGAATAAAAGTGAAAATTTCATGTGGCATACTGTAGAGGACAGAATTAATTGCGGGGGCTTCTCGAAAAGAGGGGAAAAAAGGGGGGGGAAATGCTGTCGCCGCTGTCGACAGGTGAGCAGTGCGGCCGTCGCTTGTTTACTTCAGACGTTTTAGATCACAGACTCCAGGAAAAGCGTATTTTTAGCAGTAATAACATTTTCTGCTGTTAAACCCTGCCTTCCCAAATAATAATACCCGGCATCGTAATTTACTTTCTCAACTAAAAACAACGTTTGGACAGTCACATCTAAGGAAACAATTCAAAAGTTTTCATACCATTTTACACCTTTTCGTGACGAAACGATTGATTATTTGCTGGGAAAAAAAAAAAAAATCAACCTGTTAATTGACAGTCAGTTGTAAGACGCAGCCCCAGTACCAACCTCCATAAACAGTACTGCATCTTGCCCGTCATCTTCCATTTAACTCCAAATCAAGTGCGAATAAACATGTATGAATTTTATTGATCCCTCCAAGCAATTATCTTTATCTCTACAAAAAAAAAAGAAAGAATGGTAATGGTCCCGGAGTCTTTTTTTCAAGATTTAATCAATTCACCAAAATGCAGTATTCCATATCTATTTCTAGCTCGAGCTTTCCTCCACAAGTGCCTCAGCGCTGCTCGCCCCTATAATGAAAGGCCCCCCAGCACCCTCTCCAGAAATCATTACAATCTCCCTCTACCTCTAGGGTCAGTAAACTAATAGTCATTCACCTGTGTGACAGGAAATCTTTCCCAAGTTGCCATTGGGGGCTGGTGAGGTTGTGTTTAAGGTTATAGAGTCGAGACCAGCCAGAGATGACTGTTTATTGTTTGGACGGATCCTGAAGATTGAATGTGTGTCGCCCGGAAAGCGTTTCATCACAAATGCAAAAGGAACGGCGAACGTGCCGCTAATTTTCTTCTTCTGAAAACCTCGCCAGATATGGAGACGCAGCAGAACAACAACTTCATAGACAGCGAACACGTGAAGCACCCTTCATCATCCTTTTGTACTTTTGCCCGTATGTGGCCTCGGGTGATTTTTTTTTTTTTTATGACCGCAACCATCCCTGCACGCTGTCAGCTCAAAGTCTGTGGTGGGTTTCTCAAAGGGATGGCACAAATGTATTCAAAGGCACAAAGGCCCCAAGGTCTCTTTGGGCTATTTAAAGCCTCTGCTCTGCAGCATTCAAGACGTGTATTGAAGAAAAGTTCATTAATGAAGTCGTCGTAGCAAAAGGGAACGTAGTGAAAGTGACCTCACTTTTGGCGTTTACTCGAAACATCTTGAGAGGAAATGACTGAAAGGGGAAAAATGGAGCTCAATGAGGTTTGAACTAAATATGAAATGTACGACCTGTGTTGAAGCTCTTCACCGTCAAGTCTCTGAGGGCCTGGGTGAAGCGATATAAAGAAGCATCTTGACGTTGCCGCCTACTTCCATCTTGACTGCAAGCCACACACATCCACCTCAGGGAGGCTTGTATTCGTTTGCTAATAGAAAAGCTTCGGCGGCAGTGGGCTGCAGAAAATCTGTGAGGTTTAATCTCTGCGGGGTGTTTCTACCACAGAGAGGAACAAACAGCATGTCCAACCCCCCCCCCCCACAAAAAAAAAGAAATGACAAACGAACAGAGACGAATCCATATAAATAATTGCTAAGTGGAGTGAGGAGGAGTTGCCCATCATTCAGAGCAGGAGCGTGTGCAATATCTCCTGGAGACTGAGAGTCATCCATCACTGCAGGACTTTAATTTGAGTTGTTTAGGACTTGCCGATGATTGTCTGAGAGCCCGGGGGGGGGGAGAGCCTTTGTCTGGAGGAGGTCTGCGGGGGTCTCGGCCCCAAACGTCGCTCAAAGCGTCGAATGCGACGGTTTTCGTCTGAACCCGGGCCTTCGCGCCGCAGACAACGCCACCGCTCTCACCGCCTGATTCGGCTGCTTTGAACTGCGCAAAGCGAGGCAAGCCACTCTTTCATTTTCACACACACACACACACACACACACACACACACACACACTCTGGCACACCTCATTTAGAGCGGAATGATGTCAAAATGAGTCCACCGGGTTGGGGGGGGGCGGAGGAGATTGAAGAGCCCAAGGTAAAGAGAGTCTGGAGACTCCAAATAATCTCAAGTATTGATTCTATTTAAGCCCAAGGCTCCTGATGGACACTCGCTTCTAAATGCGATGATAGGTGGCGCATCTGGGTGACTGATCGCCGCGGCTCCGCTTACGCTAAAAGGCGACAGGCCCGTCCATAAGTAACGGCGCCGCCCCGATCAAAAACAGCGCGGCGGAGGGCCACGACGCGATGACAGCCGAGCGGACAAGCGCTTTAATTTACCGCAAAGCACTCAGTCCCGCCATTAAATAAACATGGAGACGGTGGAGAGCAGAGACGTGGCGTCCAAAGTGGGCGGGGGGAGGAGTGACTTTTCTTTCACCCCTGGTGAGTGGTCTTCTTGTCCTGCTCCGGTTCATGTATAAATCTCAGGCCCTGAAAGCTTGTTGATGGCGCCCGCCTTCTTCCGGCGCCACGTTCAAAAACCCCTCAAAAGTTTTCACGACTCGGACGCGAGCGGATTCACGCCGAATCCGCGAATCAGACACGACGCAAAGCGATTCGTGAGCTTGCACCCAAAAAATAAAATAACGGCTCTCAAACGAATCAGACTTGATTGTGCTAGCTAATAAACTGAGACGTGATAGAAATGTGTGTCGCACCGGCAGGCAGCGCAGGTACGGCGTGAAACAGGTGGACGTGGCGTAACGCCGCTAACGCTGTAATGGAACATGATAGGCTGCAGCTTCCTGTCCTTGCACAGCGGCATTATCCTCTCATCAAGGGCAGCGCTGGAGTAACACAAAGCTGCCGTGTGCATTGCTTCAAGTTCGCACTTGAACTGCGGTCTTCCGCTTCCGTCCGTCTCCGCACGAGTGAAGTATTTGTAATGGTGATGTGCTCCTGAAGCGGGCGGCACCGCTGTCATCCAGTATGTAGCGTGTCTCTTCATTTATCCCCCTCCTAATGCAGTTATAGTACCTGACTGGTCGGTGGCTGCGTTCCCTGAATACTCATTCTTTCTGCACAGTAGCCTCCTGTGTGCTCAGAGCGTTCCAGCTCCTCTTTTCCTCTGGAAGTGGACTCCTCGGGAGCGTAATTTGATTATTCCCGAGCAGGTGTTTGCAGCCGCATGCTGATAAGGGGGGCTCTGACGCTAAAAGTGAGTCGTCTAATCTGCGAGGACGGGATCGACTTTGAGAAGCGGAGACCCGGAGTTCACGAGGTGTCTCCCCGCGGTCGGACTGAAATGATGTTGCACCGCGTGGCGACGAGCGGGGGGAAGCGAGTCAAGTAGTCATAGGACTGCGTTTGTGTCCGCTGCCGCTCGCTTGATGTTATAACAACTCGCAGCGGGGCTCCTGATGTAACAGGCAAACGTGCGAGCGAGTTCAGAGCAGATGCAGCTCGGCGTCGCCCCGTGGGTGCGCGCTTATATTTTTTGTGTCCTCATATTACCTCCCTGCCTCATCCCAAATAAGCATCTGCTCCTGCGGAACGGGGGCGAGGTTGCATCTGTGATCCCGTGTTTCTCGGCAAATCACATTCTGTCAAAGCCGCTTTGATATCCCCTCAGATTGTTCCCTCTAATCCCTTTCCAAACGGCAAGAAACGGGCTTTACCCACTAATGATATTGCTTATATACGCTGTGGGCAAACAAAGGGAATAATCTCAAGCCTGAGATTGAGCCGTCAGACCCCAAACTCCTCGGCTGAAAACGCCGTTTTATTAGCACTGCGCCGTGTAAACAGACACCGCACTGTCTGTCACATTTAAACCGTTTCCCTCGTAGTTGTTGGCGAGATGGGACGTGGCTCAAATTGTTTGGCGCTCTTTGCCATCTTTACTTCTCACAGCTTAGATCAACTTGCCAGAAGCCCACTTGACGTGCCACGGTGCGATAATGAGCGCCGAGCGCTCCGCCGGGCGCAAGAGTTGAAAAGCCACGCATCCTTTTCATATGCAGATGAACTGAAGTAACTCAGACCCACAAATGGGGTCAGCGCCATTCACACCAAAGCGCCGCCTGACGCGTGAACCGGTCCGCTCTAATTAACACTCCAAACCCTGAATTTCATTCAGCGAGGCACGTGGCTACCTGCGGTTCTCCGACCCAGGCGCCGTTCGGTTTCCGTCACAACTCCGTTTGGCCGGAGCGCCGTCAAGGACGCGCTCACCGGCTGTTGTTGGTGAAGAAGCGCCTCGACCGCACAGGGAGCCGCCGCGCCGGCAAACGTGAGCCGTGACATGCGGACGCGAACCAAATGACAGATCGGTTTAATTCCTGTGAAGAACGCCCACCAGGCAGCAGCTCAAAGAAAAGATGCACTTACCTTCAGTGGGACACTTTGGAGCAGAGACGTCGCCAGGTTTAATCCAAACAAAATTTCACCGAACCAAAACTGTCCTCCCACCTTTTTACGCAAAAGAGGAGACTCTCTCTCTCTCGCGCTCCCCAGCTTTCACTCCTGTGTTAAATTCACCCTTGCTCTTCTTCTGTGGTGCCTGTCTTTCATTATCCTGCTCCCTGCGTTCTTTCAGTTTGTGAGCCCACGCTGAACCGGAGCGGCGCAACACGCCCGCGAGAAACACACACACACACACACACACGCACGCACCCGCAAACCTCGGGATCGTCCGGGAGAGCGACACACGCCAAAGTGGAGTGTGTCCGCGCGGCAAACGCAATGACGACGGCGAGGGAGGGAGGGAGGGAGGGAGAGAGCGAGGGAGGGAGGGAGCGAGTGAGCGAGCGGCGAAGTGAGAGAAGAGAAGCTGTGTGTGTGTGCATTGGAGAGTGAGAGAGGAAGTGTGTGTGTGTGTGTGTGTGTGTGTGTGTAAAGGAGAGAGGGGAGCGCTGCAGGCTCAGTGGTTGAGCGACCGTCGTGATTGCATTGGCGTAAAGCAGCGGCGCAAATCAACCCCCCTGCCCCCCCCTCGCTCTCACGTCAGGTCCCCTGAGCACTGGGGGGGGGGGGATCTTCATCAAGCAGATTAGAGCCAAGCCCCCCCCAGTAAGAAACACGCAGTGGTGTGTGCTGTGGTCACTGGGGATCCTCTAATCTGAGAGACACGTCCTTTGTCCAGAGCTCATGAGCTTGTGGATCCTTTTTAAGGTCCCACTGAAATTAGAGAACCCCCCCCACACACACACACACACACACACACACACACACACACACACACGCGAACACTTTGCAGCCAGAACTGGGTTAATTAATCTTTTTCTTGGAAAGGATGAAGAGGAAAGAAAGAAAGAAACAAACGCTCCATCCACTGCGGAAGGTGAAGGATGTGGTGGGGTTGGCCGGGTGGGTCCATTATCCTCACTTGATTGACAGCTGAGCCACTCTGACTCACGAGCCTCATCACAGAAGCTGCGCCGTCTGACGTCACTTAGTCACCCCCACAGGTGAGCTGCTCACCTGCTGCCTGGGTTTAGTTCACCTAAGGGATTCGACTTTTAATCCAAATTGCCGTATGACAGCTAATGTTTTTACACGTCGCGTCTAGTGTCCAGTGTTAACTGTCACGCCCTGATTGACTGACAATTACTACTGCGTGCTAATACAATTTCAAATAAAGAAGTTTAAATTAGCCAATTATGCTAATTGTCTCTCCGTCTAAGTGGGTAAGGTACCTGATGGTGACCTCCTCGCTGGTTGATGCACACGGGGGGGTTGCCATGCATAGAGCACTGCTATTGAGCGCTGGTTTTATTTAATGTTTTTTTTTCATCCTTAAAGTGAGGCCACAAGGTCCATGTCATTTACACAGCATAAATAGCGAAGCGCCAAATAAAACTTTTTTTTTTTTTTTTTTTAATTATAGCTCGAGTAAAAATGGCAGTGCAGTGACATCCGTGTTGACACGTGAGACCTGATAAAAGGAAGGACGTCCATTGAAAGGTAGATTTTAATTTTTAACGGCCAAACCTGGGTAGATTATTTGAAGAGACAGCTTTCGAGTCTCGGTGTTTGTGCGTCGAAGGTTTTAAAGGTTCGAAGAGTTTCGTTGCGTTGAAGTAAGCGAGATCGGGAACACGGCTGAGGCTAGCCGGCGGTTAACGTCGGGGCCGGGCGCGACATCATCGGGGGTTGTGAAATGCATCTCCACACGTGTGCCGGCTGTAAAAGAGGTGATAAAGTACACGGGGTGCGAGGAATGGCCCGGGGTGCGAGGCATCAGCTGGTTGCTGCTAATACCCATAACTTCTCAAGGAAAAAAAAAAAAAAGCTAAAGAAGCACCCCTTCTCCAAACAGATATCAGCGCAGAGGCAGAATTACATCATCTAAACATCAAAACTTCAGGGGTTTCTCTGAAGTCTGAGCAGCTGAAGCTGACAGCGACCTAAATTCCCGTTTTTTTTTTTTTTTTTTTTTTTTTTCCACGTCTTGTGTGATTGGAAGCAGCGCCCGCCCGCCCGCCCGCCGCACTTGGTCATTCCGAACACACATGTTCGTCCCGTCTCTCCCCGGCATATTGAGGAGCAACCACCAGCTTTAACCTTTGAAATTAGACCTTGATATGATGGGGGAATCAAAGGTGGCACACATCAGTCCAGGGAAAAGGTTATTGCGGCATTAGCATTTAATCCTGTCCATATTTCATTTTCACCGTCTTGGAGATGGACAGGGCTCAGAGAGAAACATTAAAATTCCACTTATCTTACTTTCGTTTTCTCAAAATGACCAGATCCTCACATTAGCTAGTGCTGCTTGTAAACAAACTGTTCTCTCTCTCTCTTACTAAAAAAAAAATACAGTTTAACTTTCAGGACAGACACCAATCGCCATTAAAATGCAAAATAATAGTGCTTGACAGCAAGAGCCCTTTATGTACAGACAGGAGATGACACATTTGAAATCATTGTGGCATTTTACAGTGAAAACTTCTCCCCCATTTACCTCCCATTTCTCTTCTAATATGGTAGCAGACTGTGAAAATGGTAAACATAAATTACAAAAAAAAAATCTAATGAATACAAATAATCTGCTCCCACTCCTTAGAAGAAGCAATATGAAGAGAAAGCAATGTGTAAAAAAAAAAAAAAAAAGCTTTTCTCTCTCTCTCCCTCTAAATATGATTCTGAAAAGCTGAAAGCTGCGTTTGAATGTAGTTATGCAGCATTTTATACACTCAGCAGCCCTGGCTGACAACCCCGCTCGCAGATCAACCCCATCCAGATGGCATGGCGCGGCCCTGGAGGACTCCATTTTTAATCCTCTTGGCACCGGCTCCGCTAAGCAAGAGGTGGAACGGATGCTCGGAGTCGGGCGTCAATCAGGGCATTTCACACTGGCCCGCTGCTGCGCGGGACACAAAAGTGTCCCACGCAGGCATGCATGGTGGATTTTGTGTGTGTGTGTGTGTGGGGGGGGTTATTGGCACCACTTCATACAAAAGGGGCTGCCGGGCTTTTAATCACAGGTTATGATAACGCCGTTAACGGGACGCTCGCGTTGGCCCAAATGATGGTTCTCCCAGCACAGGAAGTGTCTGCGTCAGTGTTGTTGTTAATTCAGGCTTAATTGAACAGCGTGCTAATACAGTTCAAAGTCCTTTTTGGTAATTAACATTTAAACGAAGAGGCGGAGGGAAGGACGGACGGACGGGCACCAAATCTCACAGTTTCTTTCCTCCGACACTTTATGGTGACGTTATAGTTGTAGCGCTCACAGATTGGGCCGAAAACGATGTTTGTAAAGATAAATATAATTGATGAGGATGAGATGAAGATATGCAGAGCGGTGGTTACAAATATGTTATTTTCACATATATATATATTTTTTTAATTGCAACGGACTGACTTTGATTTCCGCAACGGTTCCACAGGAGAGAGCCGAGACTACCCGTTTGGTTTGTTATTCGTAAGCAATATTGCCATATTTTAATCAAAAGACGGTGCGCGGTGAATTGTGTCTGTGAATTGTTAATAAGCTAAGGGAGTATTTACACTGTCAAACTACCGTGCGGTAATAATTCTGAATTAATTGCATCTTGGCTATCTGTTAACTTTAATAGGCCACCAGAGGCGTGCAATGGCTCATTTTCTCTTTCTTTTTTAAAAAATTTCAGCGGGTGGCGATGATAGCTTTGTGAATGCAGAAATCCTCAACGCTTGTTGACCTGCAGTGCAGTAAATCAGGCTCAGCGTTGGTGTAGATTTAATGTAGACTGACTTTATTCCTTTTCCATTTTCCCTGAGCATGTGTGAGGGGTGTAGTGGGCTGGACGGATGTGGGTGGGTGGGGGTGGGTTGTTACTCGACAACAAGGACCCAGGTGTAGGTCTTATTAGCGGCGAAGTTAATGGAATCACTGGCCTGCCTTTTTACCTCCGGATCATGCGGCTCAAGACAGGGGCCGGCCTGTCCTGGGGGAGGTCTGGGCCCAGAAGAGGGCATCTGGGGCTCCGGTCCGCCTCCTCCTCCTGTCTGGCTCGCTGCAATTACCAGCAGGAGAGGCATTATGGTGTAACAAATACACCCAGTCTGCGCCTCCTGATTTCTGGGTGGAGGGTAGGTCGAGCATACTTTGTTCCTTTTGACAAGGTGCAGAGATTCATCCTCCCGGGGGACGCTGGTCGGAATTAACCTCAAGTAGATTCAAGATGCGACGCTGCTGATCTTGCCATTTTTCAAACATGGTGTTTTAACGTCAGCCAGTGTGGGCGCGAATAAAACTTATTACTTATTTTATTTGAGGGATCAACGCTCAGGATTCTTTTCCTTTTGAGGATCCAGTTGCATTTGGTCCGCAGCCGGCGTCGAATCGGAGCCCCGCTCGCTCTAAACAAGACTCCTCACAATCAAGACCCGAGGACGCGGCGAGAAGAGAGTCTTTAAGGGGCGAACTCGAGCCGCCGAGCGCTGATCAAAGTGGCGATGCCAATTAAAAACAGCCGCGCGTCTCAGAGAGTCGCTGGAACGAGGCGAGCCCCACGCTCAGCCTGACAATGCCCCTGCAATACAGGTTGCCATTAACAACAATCAGCGCCGGCACTAGGAATGAGACATCTAATCAGTTTCTCCAAGCTGTAATGCCGGGCTAATGAAAGAGATTAAAAACGCTTATTTGAGGAGAGGCCCGGCGCATGTTTCCTTGATGATATTTTTCTTCCTTTCGGCCGAAGATAAAAGTGCGCTAATCAGGCTCGGCGAAATTATTCTCCACCGGGATTTAAGATATTGAACACGGAATTCATTTCCATGGGTGTAAAGTAAAAAAACACACACACACCCGGTCAGGCGGGAGATAAACCCGCACGCAGGTGGCTTGATTCAGCGTCGGGCTCCGTCTGACGAATGTCCATGTCACGGAAATAGCCCCACAACTTAAAAAAAAAAAAAAAAACCCAGCGGCCCCATTTTTCGCAGGCGGGGATGAAAACTGTCTCAAAGTTTGGATGATTTGACAATTTGATCAGCGATCTTTGCGAGTAATCAGTTCTGGCAGACACAAGCCCGCTGCTGTCAGTTCACCGGGCGGCTGCAAAACGAGCCCGTATTACCGCCTGCCGCAGCGGCTGAGGGATGCGTTGTCAGCCCAGGATTTGGCGAAGGGGTTGGGAGCGGGAAGCAAGAAACGCATTAAGCGCTGGTGGAGAGATGAAGCGGGGCCGGTGCACGGGCTCCAGCCTGCAGAGGTGGAGGTATATTGAGCGAGCGAGCGAGGGATGGGCCCGAACGGCCGGGAGGGGCTGCGGTGCAGAAAGCGCCTCGCCTCACCGCGGGCTCTGAATTGTGCTCTGCGGCTACACTATATTACCTTTTCATGCTCTCCACCTGAATGCGGCCCACAGCCCTCGCGAGTTTTTTTTTTTTTTTTTTTTTTTTCGACAGAGTGTTTTTTAGTATTTCACTCAGGGCTGCATAATTTCACCCCCAGCCTTCTATCGCGACGAGGATTTCGTGCTCGAAAAGAAGTTATATACTTAAAATATCTCCCGCTTTGCTCGTACTGCTGTGCGGGTTGTAAATACCCGGCGGTATGTAGATGAACACAGTTGTGCCGCCGCTGTGGTCTGATTTTTTTTTTTTTTTTTCCTGGCCACCGCGATGTGCTGGGATAAGCTACTGAGGTCTGTCCTATTTAATGGTAGCGAGCCAACTTGGATGTTGCGATGAAAACGAGAGACATGTAATCTCGGAGGGGAGAGCGGCGCCAGGGAAGCGGCTTTCCTGTTTGTCCGCCGCGCGGATTTAGATCCCTTCATCCCGGCTCCCTCCCAGTGGCTTCACAGGGTTATTATTCTCTGAATTCCCGTGGTGTGGCCAATCAACAGATGTGTTTAAACAGAATTTATCTCCCACCCTCCCACCCTCCCGCCTCCACCAGAGATGTTCTACCATGTCGCAGAACGCGGCATATTCGTCATGATTGCCAAGGTATTGTTTGCAGATGGGGTTTTTGCGTGCGACTTGACATTGAGCGAGTGCTTCGTCCTTGGGCTGAAATGTCAGAGCGGCATTTAGCGCCGCGCTAGTCAAAGCTAATGTTGTAATAACATGGATAATAATAAAAATGCTCATTCAAAACAAAACAAAACCAAAAAAAAAAGAAGACACCTTGCAGCCATCTGTCGTCACGGCGGCTGCTGATCTTTAGCACGGTCTAACCAGAGCAATCGTTTGAGATTTTAGAAATGTCAACACTGAGCTCCCAGATGGTCGGGTAGAAAAGCCTTTTGAAAGGGTAAATAATTTATCACTGTGTATTTTTTTATCTGATTATGAAAACTACATCAAGTGGCTGTTTGCACAGAACGTGCTTGAAGGAAACATTACTCTCTGCTGGAAAACACCAGAGGACCTTTTTTGAAGAGCACCACAGACATGAAACACAAACGAGCCGTCTATTATGTTGCCACGTTCCCTCGTGGGATAATTTTTTGGAAGTTTTTTTCCCTCTGTTTAACTTTTCTCTCTCTCTCTCTCTTTTTTTTTTTTTTTGGATCGCTCGTAGACAACACGGAGGAGAAAGGGAAGGGAAGATAAGATGCCACGAAGATGCTGCGGCGGCGCCATATGCCCGTTAGAAGACGAGGCCGCCCGGCGCGCCCTCCATTTATTAATTTAATAGAAGACAAACAACGGAAAATAATGAGGCCCGCGCACGTGTCCCGACGAGTTTGGATATTACGAACATACATACAGCTCTGCAGCGTCCAGAGACTAATTTCTTACTGAAGATGTTTCCAGTAATAGTTTGGGGTTTTTTTCCTCAAAATTGGGTCAATAAATTGCTGTCAGTCTAATTATTTTGGCGCTTTGTCATTAAAGCCAGAGCGAGGCTGCTGCATCCGCCATTCTTGGCACAAAACACACACACACACACACAGGGTGAGGCAGTGGGGGGGGGGGGTTGTGTGTTTATGTGTGAGGGGGGGGTTATTTGAAAATTATGGTACCAGCACAAGCAAATGATTGCCTTCACCTTCTCCTCCAGGAACTGTTTTCCCCATGAATAATAAGGGACCCTAAAGTTACGCGAACACACACCGAGCTTCATAAACCTGTATCACCTGCTGAATTTCATTAGTGCGACTCGTAAACACATCAGAGCGAGTGCAGCGAGTCCTTTCCCCCCTTCGCCTGCCGAAAAGCACCGGCCGGTTTTCGCTCTTTGGCACCGCCCCGCATCTCGTAACCGTAAAACCTTCGAACCTTCTTCTCCTTAAAAGAAGAAACACAAGCGTGACATCAGGCGCCGCTCTTTTTTGAACCGTATCCCTGTTTTGTTTTTGTTTTGTTTTTCTCGCTGGATGAGTTGTCCAATCCATGAGGAGTACATGGTTTTATCAGTGGTCAGCATGTGTGGTAAATTAAAATAAAGGGATATTCCGCCTTCACATAACTTCCGTGGGGAAATCTGGAATTGGCGAGGGGGTGGGGGAGGGGATGTTGCTAAAAATGCCGCTCCATTTCTCTCTGTAATCTCCACCAGGGGCTACTGGGACGTTCTGTTGCCTCGGAGTGTGTAAGCTAATAGCAGAACATCATTCGATATGGCCGATGACTGTGGACATAATTCACAGTACTGTTCTTTTTTTTTTTTTTCAGGCCACCCGACACTTATTTGTGCGTCATAGCGGGAAGGGAACGAGCTGTGGCCGTTGAGCAGAATCAGGCAGCGTGTGATCTTCTTACACGCGAGGTTTTTTTTTTTTTTTTTTTTTTTTTTAATCTTTGCTGAAGGAAATCATGTTTTTTAAAAAATGTTCAGCATTTTATGTTTTTTGGTTTGCTCCTGCCTCGCTGCTCTGAGTGAATTGGAAGATTTTAATCTGCCCTTGTTAGACAAATCCAGACAGGAAAAGCCCCGCAACGTTTAAAGTGGACACAGTGAATATTCCCTGCTGGGTGGGGGGATTGTTAGGCGACATCCACCCGAGAGCGGACGTGAAGGAGTTATTGTCATTTTACAGTACTTCAACACCTTTTTTTTTTCTTCTTCTTCTTCTTCTTCTCCACGACCCGCCATCAAAAGGTTCGGGTCGCTCGGCCGGGGGTCGGATCGTTATTGGACCTAGCTGGTGGCGGCGTCGAGCGCGGGGGTCATTATCAAACGGCCCCTTCCAAAAAGAGGCGGCGGAGATCATTGGTTTGGCAGCCGCGGGCCGCGAAGCTGCTCCACCCGACGCTCGCTAATTGCTCTCCGTCAGGAAGGCCAGAGTGTGTCAGTTAAACAGTGTTCAAGGCTCAGGGAGGAGCTCTGCTCATGAAACTGAGACAAATGAGTGATGTGTGTGTGTGTGTGTGTGTGTGTGTGTGTGTGTGTGTGTGTGTGTTTGGGGGGGGTCATGAGCGATGATGTAATCCGGGTTGTTAACTCACTTTTGTATGTGGCAGCAACAAAACGTTGCGCACGATTTCATTATCGTTTATTTGCTAAACGGGTAATCAAATAATCGTTTGCCCTTTAAAAGAAATTTATGCTAAATTATCCAATTGATCATCGAAATATGTCAATAATATTTGGATTTCAGCCCGCCATTGTTTTATAGACTCATTTTTGGATAAAAACTTAAGCACTAAAGTAAGTTTCCTCAACTTAAAGAGATGAGCAGGAGTGTTGGGACAGCATTAGAAGCCAGGTGTGAAAACTGGTGCAGAGAGAGGACTGAAAAATTAGTTTTATTATTATTTCAGGATCGTTTTATCTCATAAAGATAACACAAAAGTAGAAGTATACCCACCTTATTGCAGTGATTAACTGATTTCATACTGACAATATCCTAAAAAACACCTGGTTAATTTCTGCGGTGCCCTTAAGTGGACGCTGCACACCGGTCAATCAGCGCAGTCCTCAGGCAAGCAGGGCGAGCAAACGACCAGATAAACTCAAATCAATAATACAAAACGTCCAGGGGAGAAAACAAAACAAAACAAAAAAGATCGTTCCCGCGCCACAACACAAAAACTTAATAAGAAACAGTTTGTTTGTGACGCATTAAAACGGAGCTGAAGGCAAAAAACACAGTGTAAACAGCTGCTTCACACCCGTTGTGTAATAGAAATTAAACCTGCTGACTCGTAGCGCGGAGTCTTTATGTAAATCTGTCTCCGCGTCCACCTCCACCGCGTTGGACCCGTTTGCACCTCGGGTGGTCCGGTTCTCCAACACGGTTCCGCTCACGGCCGCTCATCAGTTAAACCTCGGAGACGGACGCCGACACCTGGAATGACGATGATTTGTGCGCCGTTCGCTTACTGCACATACGTTCCAGATAAAGGCGGCGGATGAGTCGTTCACGTGGGGAGCGAATACATTACTGCCCCCGTAGCGAAGCAGAACTGGGCCAGTTTGCGCCGTTTTGACAGTTTCCCCTTTATTACACCCCGTGTTGCCCCCCCCAACCCCCCTCGCCTGTTCCGCCTGCTCACGCATTAAGATGATGAAAAGGTAAAAAAAAAAAAAAGCAGTCCCGGCCAGGCGACGCATCCATTCATCTTTAAATAATAAAAAAAATCACGCCATCTATTATTCATGCGCCAAATGTCCAGCTCGGGATATCGAGTGCACTTTTGAAGTGTGGAAGGGTATATCCCTTCACCTTGTTTGAAGCCGGTCCCGACAATATAAAAGGAGGCGGGCGCGCACATACGGTGAGTATAAAGCCGAGCGGCGTGTTTACTTATTTATCCGTTTCGTGCGCTCGCTCTTTCAGGGCTCAGTTCACAGGAAGTGCACGATTGGACATCTGAGCCTCTCGGGTGAAGCTGTTTCATAAACTGCAGTAAGCGTTGTGCGCCAGCGGTAACTTCTTCCCCTTTGAAGACAATTCAGATCTCCTGTGGGAGGTGCACGTACCCCGTCTTATTGAAATTGGATTGGCAGCCGGGTTTCAAGTTCGAGTTACTTTAGGGGAGCTACGGCTAACGCGTCAAACTTTCTGCGAGGAAAATCTGATTGCGCCTTTTCGATTTTTTTGTGTGTTTATGGATTGAGCGTTCGTCCGAAGTTTCTCTTCGCCGAGACAACTTTATCATTGTGTTATTGGCTTCCTCCTGACCTTTGGTTTGACTCTGAAGGTGACCACAGAGGAAGAGGGAAATAAAGCGCGAGCTGACCTTTTCCTGCCGAGGCTGTTGGTCACCGAGCGTCTTCATGCGACGACGGCGGGTTTCGTATTAATCTCGGGCGTCGTTTGTGACGGCGTTTTGTTTATATAATACCAACCGCAGGAGCTTCAGGATTACGTAACAGTAATCATGGAGATTTCACTTATTCAAATCTGATTTGAATCTGACGTGACCTGGGTGAAACGTTACGATGTCACGGGACAATTAATGATGAAGGTTTTATTCCGTATTTGCAGGATGAATATGACATTTTGTCACGCTAAATCACAAAGAGACAGTCGGCGAGTTGCAGAGTTGGTTTTCGGGAGTTTTTATTACGTGACGTTGTGACTCAGAACCAACACAAGGTTGTTGGTAGTTCATTAATTACCCGAGGACTCCACATAATGAAGGTCTCATGAGAGCAGGGCTTAATGCTTATATTCTGTCGATGGGATCCTCTGGCACGCTTGTGCACATACGTGTGCGGGGAATACAAAAACACGTTAACGGCCGCCATCGCTCCAGTCTGGGCGCGAGCCGCCCGTCCGCCTCGCGTAAAGCCTCGTTAGCCAGAGCTCAGTTGGGTTTTCGCTTCCACATATTTTTTTTTCCCTGATCTGATGAGCGGGGACATAAATCCTGTTTGGCCCGAGTGTCATCAAAGGGAAAACAGACCCATTTGCTGTCCATCTGTTGTGGGGCGAACAACATGCAGGCAGCGTAATCGCCGGTTTACCCTAAATAAGTCTCTGAGTTTGCAGGCGTGGCCGGGCAAGTTAAAGCCGCCGCAGGAACGTTGCGTAACATTCGGCCGAGCTCGGCCACGGTTTTGTAGACATTTTGTCTCATGGCTGCAGAACGTCAGCCTTCAGGAAGGTTTGCGCTGAACCCTGGACATGATGACGATGACGAAGCGTTAACGACCCTCCCTGATGACGCCGTCCTCTGGTTTGACTCCCCCTGAACGGCCGCCGCCGCCTGTTTGAAATGCCGGAACAGGTCGGCGTTCTCCTTCGCCGTACAAGGGATTGAATCGACTCGGGCTGAATCAGTAATGCGAAAATGAAAGGAAGAGGGAAGAGTTGCAAATTGAAACCCTCGCTTCCTCTGGCAGGTTGTCTTCAAGGGAAGCTGTCGGGGCTTGACCGGGAAAAAAGGTGGGGGGGTTGATTTCACTCGAGGAAATGATAATTAAATAATGGAGGCCCACGTCTCGCAAATTCCACCGTATGGATTTGGGATTTCTCAGCAGTTTCACCTTCCCTACTGTGCCACACAATCAATATTTGATCAAGGTCCCAGTCATCGCGGCGCATGCACCACCCCCACCCCCCAGCTTCAGCGTTAAATTCCCACCCCGGATGCGTAATTCCCTTAAACTGGGATGGCAGCATTTGCCAATATTTGACTTTCTCAGTGTGCAGGCACAATCAGCGCCCCTTGAACTGTATAATTTCAGGCATGAGTAGCTTCCATGTACCTTGAATTGACCGGAGATCTGCCCGGCGCGTCTTCACATGTCAAAACACGTCGGATCGATAAATGCAAAACTGCAGCGGGGAACGCGCAGTGTCCGCGTAAAGGCGGCCGCGCGCTTTCGTCGCGTTACATCCAGCTACATAAAAAAATAGTGAGTGTAAAAAAACAAAAAATGAAGTTGTATGCTTTGTGACTTACGGTTGTTTTCTGCAGGCGCATTTGGTAAATGTACGGGGACGAAAAAAGTTTCTGCAGTAGAGATGAAGTGAATTCAATTCATATATATATTTAAAGTTTGCCTGTGTTATGGGAGGAAATGCAGCTCGGCGAAATCCGAGGATTGGCGAAGGCGCTCTGTTCTCTTTCAGACAACAAGCCACTCGGAATGGGCGATAATTAAAATCCTATTTGCATAATGTTCCTCAAAAAAGTTTATGGACAGCAAATTTAATTAAACTTACCGCACTTTACACACCATAACCTTGGCGGTGACTAAAAGTAAGAAAAAAAAACTTTCAGACATACAGTACGTATGCTAATTATATCATTTGAAAGCTTTCTCTCTGGCGGTGACGTAAAAAAAAAGAAAATCGGCGCGGTGGTTTGAGTTTGAACCAGTAAGCAGGACAATTAGAAACCTCTCAGCGGTAAATATCAAGTGGATACTGTGCATTTGAGTAAAAACGAGGGATTAACTGCTTAAAAATGTTCAGCTCGATCCCTCGACCGGACTTCAAAGTGAAGATATATTAAAGGGTGGGGGGGCCATTATCTGCGGCCCTGTCGTGTTACCGACACTGAGAAGTCACGGAGCGCTTCCAAGAAAGTCTGAACCCCATTAAATCGCACAGCGGACAAATGACCGGGCGAGCTGCTCGGCGACGCCTGCTGTGACTGTAATGCGTTCCCAGCGCAACGGTTGTGTGTTCGCTGTGGTAAATATTCAGAGTTTTGTTGCCAAGCAGGAAAGAAAAAAAAAAAATTGTTTTCATCTAAATCTTGAATCTGTTAAAACTCTAATGAACCTGCCGTCTAATTGGGTCTGGACTCCATTTCATTCCAGTTTGAGATATTGCGAGGTGGCGTCCACCATTTTTTTTTTTTCCCAATCCTCACATCTTTATGCATGTGCCGAGGTACGACTGCGAAACGTTGTCAAATCTCACAGCGGTGAAGAATTCCTGGATCTGGATCCAAATCCCGGATTGCTCCCGAAATATAATGGTTTCTTAGCGACAAAGTTTCTTAGATAAAGTTTCTCAGCGCTAACAAACAAACAAACAGAAACAACTATATATAATGATAGGAAAAGGAAGTAAACACTGTCATGACAGTTCTGTAATGGTGAGTCCTTTTTATTTATTTATTTTTATTAATTCAATTAATGGCCGTCCGCAAACTGGATTTTTCCTCCTGCGCCTCGCCGGACGCTCCGTGTATGGACGGCGTCTGCTGTTTGTTTTGAGTGGAGACACAAAGTAATGAGTCCATGTCACTCCGTTTTAATCATGCAGTCGTTTGAGGCAATAAATAGAAAGGCTCGTTTTCTTTCTTTCTTTCTTTCTCTTGGTCGTCGACTGTCACTTTGCCTGCTGTTTTTCCTCTTCATGACTTATTTGCAGTATGAGACAATTACCGGCGCTTATCTTCTCTTTTCGCCGAACACGAATCAAAACATGACGACGCGTTGCTTCTTTTTTTTTTTTTTTTTTCCTCTCGTTGCTTATTGCTTCATTTCGTCCGTGGCCCTCTCCAGCGCACGCGTTGTTGAGCCTGGTAGTTGTTAACGACAGATTGCTGGTAAAAATCAAACGTTCTTCGCCGGTCTGTTGGATTTCTAATAAAACTGAAGACAAAAATCAACTTGTGCCAGACGCTGTGGAAGCCGCGGGCAAAACACCTGACTAACCAAGAGAGCGACGTGGCGGCTTTTCTCCCCGTCAATTAATTCTGAGAGCACGAAACTTATAATTGCTAGTTAGAAGCCTGAACAGCAACCTTTGCCAAATGTGGTTCCATTATTCGAACTTAATTATTCTGTTTTTTTTTTTTCTGCGTGTGCGACAGTATTATTTCAAAAGAGAATACTTGAATTCATACAGCTCCTTCGTTCGGCGGCTTCTGTTTGTATGACGACGGCACAGAGAGTAAAGCAAAGGCGAAGTGCGTTTGGTTTAGTGAGTGTTTACATTTGTTCACTCTTGACCAGCATGACTCTTCGAGAAATGAAATTTGTCGGTTCTTCTTTCGCTCCTTTGTGCCACTGAACAGCAACGCTGTTGAATCTCTGCCCCTGGCGTCGAACGGCAGACGTCCAGGCGTCACGGCGGTCACGGGTGCGGCGGGCGAACGGAGCCGAACGGGACGCGACCCGGCGCCGTTCCCTCCGCTGCCCCTGTCAGCAGGGACACTTTCATTTCACAGCCCCCCTGTGTTTGCTCGGGAGAGAAGAGTATTGACTCAGTCCCAGAGGAAAGAGAGGAAAAAAAAAATATTGATACCATCAATTCTCAGAATTGTTCCACTGTGGAAGACATTATTGGTTTTCAGGATTGTAAGTCAGCTGTAGTAAACATACATCAATGACACGTTTTTATTGCAAATATGCTTTAGCATTGCAGTAAATGATAAAATGAAGGGGAAAAAAAAACCAACTAATAAATTCTCCCCAGGAGGCCGGCGTCGAAAATCCACATAACTGATTTAGATAATCTCAGGGAACAAGTGTATGTTTGTCCGGGCCTCACCGGGCTCCCCGGCTCCGATTCTGTGATAATATTTTAATTTCACTGTGCATACAACTCTAAATGTTACTGCCTGTCATCGTATCTCGGGGTCATTTACACCACCTGCCGTCTTGGCCCACGTAAACTGCATAATCCAGATCCGCTGGAACAGGACCAAGACTCGCGGTTTCATGGGGTCCCGGTGGACTCGCCTGCTGCCACCCGTGCTTCACCTCCACCTGCCAGAAGTAACCAAAGTGAAGTAAGGTCTCGGAGTAAACTTCTCAAACGAATCGCGGGATTAAATGTGCGTCGGGTGCACTTCACCGACTCCCATCCGAGCTTCGCTGCAGCTGAATCAAGTGTGTCTGTGAATAATGACTCTGTATCGCAGCTTGGAGAAAACCGCAGACTGCTGAAAGCAGCTTTTTAATCAATTATCAAATAACGAAATAGTTTTTTTTTCTCCAGCCCGATTTAAAAACAACGCGTCTTTTTTTTTTTTGAAGATGGATGACCATTTAGGATGAAGACCTCCGAAATGCATCTGGATGTGCTGCGCTGGCAGCCGCCGTTTGGCATCGCTCTCATTGTGCCGCCTTTCTTACAGTTTTGCAGTGAGGAGTCGTCGTCGTAATTAAGGGGCCCGTCCTCAAGGCAAACAGAAATCTCTCCGCCAGCTTTGCCAAACGTGTTTGATAAATTATAGCGTTGGCCGACGGCGAGGCTGGTAGCTGTTTTCTCAGACGCCCGTGGCAAATTTCATTTGAAATTCCAGTAAACGAAACGTACCTCTTGATTTAACTCGGAGCGAAACGAGCTGGATGAAGAGCGTCTTCACGCGGCTGACGGTTGCTGGAGGTTCGTCCTCCCCGCAGCATTTTCACTGCGACCACAAACTGAAACTGGAGACTGATAAACAACTGAAATGTTAAAAAATAAATACCTTTTTTAAGGATTAAATATCGGAGAGAAAAATTGCTGTCACTCCGAGTCAGCGGGGAGCGGGTCCCCCCGATTGGCCCTCTGAGTATCCCATTAAACCTCCAAGGACAAACCTATTCTGAAGCGGGAGTTTTTCGGCTTTTAATTATGCATGTACCAGATAACGAGACCCTACGATTGAGCTCGTGGCAAGGTTTCGCCACCTCGGGTCAAGGACTGCTGCAGCCATTCACATCCGAGTACCAGGTTCTCCTTATTATTCACACTGGAAAGTAGGGCAGGAGCGAGGAGCGAGAAGGACACCGAGGAAGAATGGCAATAATAGAATTTAAAAAAAACATCTCTCAGCTGCGGCTCCTCGTCCGAAATATTGCGTTACGACCGCGGATCGGCCTGAGAAGAAGACGGGCGTGTGCCAATGAAATTAAAGAATAAAAAGCCTCAGGCCACAGAGGCAAAGTGTCTGCCTACTGCACTTCCATACAGTCGGCCTTCTCTACTGGAGATCTAATTTCAGTAATTAGAACCGTAAAGGAAGTGAAACCTCATCACGGGGGAGATGAGATCGGATCGGACACATCGAAGGCCGCTCTAGATCTTCCGTCGAGCCTCCTCGTACGGAGGGAGTCTGGGTAATTAAGTCCTGGAAGCCCCATTGGCTTTGCTGATTCACTGTTATTAGTTAGGCCTGCGAGCGGACGGCGAGCGGAATGATAAGTCCGCCCTGATTGTTTGGCGGTACGTGAAGGCACCAGAAGGAAAATGAACCAGAGGGCAGCGCGCACCATAATGCATCAGCTTCTAAATGCATTATTAGTCACACCCTCTGGCTGAGGGCTATTTCATGCCATGCGTCTTGAAGACTATTAAATCAATAAATAAAATACTGCGGATGAGTGTGTTATTTATCGCGAGCACGACCGTATTTTGGGGATGAGAAAGGGGTTTTTATTCAAGTCTACTTCCCAGACAATCCATTCTGCATCCCGATAGCGGCTTTCCGAGCACAGCTCTTTCTCCGCTTACCCCCCCGCCCGCCCGCCCGCCCGCCACCTTGCAAATATATTACCGCAGCACGTTCACGTTTTCAGACATCCATAATTGAGTAGCGTATGATGAATAGCACGAGGGTGTTCCATTTTAGGCCCGACTGGAAAACAGTGGCAGGATCTGCGGTGACCCGGCGCTTTCTTCCAGCTATCGGACTCCATGTATCTCAATACAGGAGACAATTTGCAGCAGTCGGTGCGTGAGGGGGGAATACAAATTTATAGCACCGTGACACTTCTTGCTCTTCGGTGTCACGGAGATGCCGAGTCATTTCTGATGCCTCCCGTCCAGTTATTTTGTACGTGTGAGTGAGTCCGACAGTTTAAACGCCACTCTTTGACGATTTGCTCCCCAAAAGAAACCTCATGCTTAGCTTCATTACTGTGCAATCACCCGGGCGGGTGGTAAGGCACAAAAACAAACACACCTGAGCCTGACCGTCATTTCACAGAGCGGGACCTTTCACACCTTTTTGAGTGTGACCTTTTAAGAGGAGGGCATGCCAAAACACTCAAGCAGCATGGAGATGGATTATCACCAAAGTTTTTTATTTTTTGTGATTTACCCCAGGGGCGCCTGCAGTTAACTGCACGCACGGTGCTTAAATATCAACACCCAACCGTAATATTTACTCCCACAGGGGCAAAATAGTTTGTTGCTTCGTGACCTCCTCATCTCTGCTAAGGTTTAACGAAGACACTTTGCACCGTGAATGTTTGAGCTTCGTGTTTTCGCCGCCTCAGTATGTGAGAGAATACTAAAGTATGCAAATCTGTCCCGGCGAGTTGTCCGTACTCGTGACAAATGCCAGCATATCTTATTATTTTTTTTCCCAATTTTTAAGTGCTCAAGGCCAAACATTCAAAGCGTTGTGTGCTCAGTTCTGACACCCAAGTATTTAGTATAGCCAATTTATGGCAAACTATTGATTTATTATCAGTCCCGCAGTTCCTGCCTTGGGGGAGCCTTAATAGCCCTATTGATGCATCCCTCCCGATCCAGCGGTGATTAAACGAGGGGGCTATTTTATATGGTTTTGTTCCTCATGGTCATAAAGTCCTTCTATCCCCTGTCAGGTGACGGTTTGGTCTTTTGAGCACGAGTGCCTTTAAAGTTTAACCCGGGATTTATCGGCGCGCGATCGCAAGACCGGCCGCATAAATAAGGGCATTGACGGATACAACGTCACGCAGGGGTCACGCACCCAAACCCCCGCACCCGGTCGTTTATTAGAGAGGCCACTCACTTGATTAAAAAATGATTTAGATCGGGATCCGGGACGAGGGGCATTTAGCTTGGTTCATTATTCCAATACAACATAATGGGAGGTATTAAAACATTAAGTTCCTATAGGAGGTGAACGCGTTTGTCGTGACTCGCCGGGGCGACGTAAATTAACCGCTCGCCTTCCACCCTCCGTTTTTCCGACGCGCGCTTGTTTTTAATTGGTTTTCGTCTGCTGGGGGTTGGTTTCCCCAGCGGTCGGGACAAGGCGGGTCAAAGTGGATGCATGTTCCATAACGCGATGAGACATCTGACGAGGCTCTCTGCTGAAGTGGAACGCGTGTTTTCATCCAATAGGGTCACGTCAACTCGTATTTTCTGCAACATGCATCCTTCTCCGAGTCTCACAGTATCTCTCTTGACGTCGAATCAACGGCAGCCCTGACGCCTGATCCGAGAACGATGTTTGTCTCCCCCCCCCCTTCGTTTAAAAGTTTCTGGAGGTCGAGAAAACACTGAGGCGCGGGAGTTTATAATTCGACCGAGTGTTTTGTTCAACACGGGCTGCTTAAATGCAGAAGGATTACACGCTGGAAGGTGAGAGAAAGAAGTCTTGAGGGCGCTTTGATCGTCGGTTCAAAATCCATTACCCGGGCTCAGAAGAGACAAGGAGATCCAGCGGTATAAATTAACATCAAAGGCAGATCGGCTAATGGGGAGAAGGTCCGCTAGCTCCGCGCTCCGCAGAAAGTAAAACCACCGGCACCCGTATCTACCTGTTCTAATTATTCCAGGACAATCAAGAGCATGGCTTGAAGGTAATGTTAAAATTCAGGAAAGTTTAACGTTTCTATTCTTTTTAAATAATTTAGCTTTGGCGTGACTATTTAAAATCATCATCCAGCGGCGGCGGCTCTCCTGTGTGAGTAACACGTAGAGAGCGCGAATGGTTTCCACAGGGTTGCGTGATGCGATCTGCGTCGCTGCGTCAACAACGATTTAAAAAAAAAAAAACGGGGGCTCTTGTTTTGTGTTTTAGCCTATATTTGAGAATATATTACAATTTGATTATCATAACTAGGCCACAGATGCTCATTTAATGAAACCTCTGTGCTCCCTGTAGTATTCAAGCTGTTAGCTTTCAGGGAAATGCTAAAAAAAAAAATAAAGATAAAACCATTCACATAGCTCATTTTATAGTGTTTGTTTACAGCAGCGCCGCAACAGAATTATATCCCAACGATGAAACAGTGTTTAGTAAAAAAAAACAAAAAAAAACAACAACTTAAAATTCAGTAGATACAGGAGGATGGAGCTTATAAAGTCAAACTTGCAGTGGATGACAACTGCAGGCTTTCAGGGATAAGACTTTTTTTGAATTATTTTTTAAAAACCCAGATCCAAATCATCCTTCTTTTTCAGTCGGCACTCTGAGAATTTTTTTTTTTTTTTTTTTTTTTTTCCAGTTGGCCTCAGCTTGCACCCGCAGCTATGTCCTTTTAAACAGTTACTGTGGGAAACCAAACCCACCCAGTTTTCTTTCCTCCTCTGGCTTTGAACGCCAGTTGGTTGGGAACACAAAGTGCTGCTGAAGGACACAGAATATCTTCACTGTTGAAGAGAGGGGTGCAAAAAAAAATAGAGCTCCCACTTGTTAACTTCAACTGTTTGGTTTTTTTTTTCTTCTTCAGCTAAATGTGTTTGCTTTTCTCTCTCTAACCAATGAAAGCTTCCAGCAGATTGTCACTGTAGCCACAGTGGATGTTCATGTTGCCCTATCCACAAAAAAAAAAACCAAAACCCAAAATGCACACTGGTTCCTCTGATTGGAGAGATGATCATCTCAACCGATTTTCCCTTTACTTCCAAAAGCAGTCCGTAATGGACAATTTTCTCAGAGTTTCCCTCTGCAATCACCACCGCGGTGCAGCGCTGTGACGCTAATCAAGACGTATGAGCCGAAAGAGCAGCGTCCGTTCAATCCCCCCCTTTTTTATTTTCCACCGCAGGGCTGTGATTGGCTCAGCAAACGCGATGATAGATACATTTCCTGCAAGACGAGAGCTTTAATTAAACCGTCTCTCATCATTAATGGGAGCACAAATAAAAAATACATATATATGTGTGTGTGTGTACATAAATCTTGATATGGCTCATGAGGAGGACACCCCCAAAAAAAACGTCTTCTCAATCGGTCGTTCGCACAATGGCGAGGACACAAACGAGGGCAGGATGAGGAGAGACGGCGGCGCGTGCTGATGTCACGCATATTAAACCGTCCTGTCCTCTCTTTTCACTCACGGCTAATGAGTTACCCTTGGAAGTAATTGTCGTATCGGTCCCATTAACGCCGAGGCGCTTCCTTTTCGAAGTGCCGTCGCAGGTAAGAGGGCTTACGTGATATTTTACACACTGTTAGTACGGTAAATACGGCCGTACTGCTTCCAAAAGCAGCTCAGCTGTTTATTCCAAACGAGCCGTCGCTCGGGTGGATGTGACACGCTGCTGTTTAAACTCTCATCACCGGCGGCGTCACGCGGCACGCCTCGGGTCCCCAGCCCGCGTCGCACACCCTTCAACACGGTAATGAACATAAAACAATAGGCAAAGGGGTGGGGGTGGGGGGTTGCACAGAGGGTGAACTCGTGTTCCGGTTGCTTCGTGTCACCGTGAGCATCTTCCCGGTTCTGACAGATCGGCCAATTAACCTTATTTACCGCGTCTCCCCTCGTCCTCTAACGAGCTCCACTGGGCCTCGTCCTAATGAGCTGCTGAGATCGGGGACCACTGGTGCGCCGGTTCCAGTTGTGCTTGTCCTGCAATTATTAAGGGTGACAAGGTAGCGGCTCCCGGACCCCCTCGCGAGTAAGAGCGCCGTTGTTGCTCCTGTTGTTGTTGTTGTTGTTGGGTTTTTTTATGTGTGCGCGTCGCGATGGGCACGCCTCACTTGTGTGCCGTGTTTGTTCGCTCGATCGTCAAATGATTCCGGGTTTCACGGGGAATACGTTAATACCGATATAATGGGACGACCTGCCCCGCGCAAATAAAACCTAATGGGAGCTTTTCAGGCGATGTTTACAAGCTTGAGTACGCGAGTGTGAGCCTGCCTCGCTCAGTCCGCCCCGATTGAGGTTTTAATTAACTTCTCAGCACATTCATTTACATATTTTTACATTTAAAACCTCATATACATGTAAATCGGTGCAGGCTAACCTACCAGCATCACAGTTCCAGTTCACTGTTTGAAAGAGGAGTATTTACCTCTGTTCTCCAGTGGTGTCGTGGAGGGATGCCGTTTGCTCGCTCACACAACTTAGCAACGGATACACAATCTTGCTGATGTTTTCGTGAACTAAAAGAAAAGTTTTGAATGAGTGACATGCACAGAAAACACACGTGCACATTGTATATAAGAAGAAAAATGTCATTTTAAACTTTTCTTTCTTTTATTGTGTGCTCTTGTAAAGCTCTTATCCCCACCTTGATCTGTGACTCGAGTTTCTGTTTTCTTTTACGTGACAAAAGTTTCACCTTATCAAAAACAAAACCCAACAAGTTTGCGCTGTCCACTTGTGATTCATCTATTCACGTCCGCCTGCCTTCGGAGCAGATAGTCTCCGCTCCGTGACCTTCACCGGACAAGCTTTGGTTTCAGGCCTGTGATTTCCAGGTCCCCACTGTGTTTGGTGTGGATGCCTGTGGAGACACTAATGCAACCCGTAGAGCGGAGCTTTAATACGCTACCCTGAGCAGGTGCTAAAAATCCTCTTCCGTTCAACCTTCAGCCCCCTGAAGGCACTCCAAACAATCCTTAAACTTTTTTTTTTTTTTTTTTTTATGGAGCCCAGCTCTCCGTTGTAAAAGCAGAGGCACGAACGTGGACACCACTTAACTAAGAGAAGCGAGTGCCGTCGGCGGGCGAATGTGCAGGAGCGCGTTATTCGTCTTCATAGCTCCGGTCCGGTTTTATTGGCCTAAACGCCTCCCGGGCCTTTTTACTCGCTCCTAAATAGTCGTTTACCAAGTCAATATGCTCAGTGAATGTTCGGTCACAATGGCCGATACGTGGCCCTGATCCATAACAAGTGATGCGCTTAAGGATCTTGTAATGGACTCGGGTCAAGATGAAGTTTGTGTGACTCGGTAAGTGCCGTCGCTGGGGTGCGCCGCTGTCACAGAGGATTATGGGATACCTGCAACGCTTTGTTTTTATAAGAGGCTAAAAGCATGTGAGCGAGCCAAAACGGAAACAAAAACAAACGCTCTGCGCTGCATCATTTGCCAGTTAATCGATGAGTCGCCATCGTCCTGAAGGCGTCTGTTGTTCCCGTCAAACGTGAACACTGGGCGGTTTGCTGGTGAACCCGTTGGGTTCATTGGCGAAAACAGAACAAGCCAAGCCCGGACTGCAAATATTGGACTCCCAGAGACATCATTTGGGATAATCAGTTGAAGTTATTGTGAGACGTAATGTTGGATATCAATGTTCTCTGCAGTGTCCACAGCCCGCCGTAAAAAAAAAAAAAAGTTCACGCCGCACTTGCAGTAAAAAGACAAAAAGCACTTCAGGTCCGATCAGGAGCCTGTGGAAAATTGCGCCGCAGTCTCGGTTTAATAGTAAATATATATTTGCAAGCCGTGACACAGAGTGCACTATAATCCTGCCCCCCCCATCAACCCTCCATCGTCAATAGACCAGCAGTTCACACAGGCGGCGCGGAGACATCAGAGAAAATGTAGCATGTCATCTCCTGTAATGCGGCGGGAGCCATCTGATAATCAAGCTGGCAAGCTGCGCTCACTTTTATTTGAAGTGTAAAAGTTGATGAATCAGACTTGGCTGCGCAATTACGACCCCTCCAGCCTCTCTCCCCCCCCTTCGTCTGTTGCTCGGCCAAGATCGGGGCGCCTCATCCATCCCTGTCGGTGGGTGCAGCGCCCCCACCCCCACCACCACCACCACCACCACCCCTGCACGGAGGGATCAATTCTAAGCGTTGGAATCGCATCGCCTCTCCGCGGCGTCCTCTATTGTGCCTTCACTCGACCTAATGGATAAAATGTGCATATGCAACAACATGGATGAGTGGATTCGATTTGGGATATGGTGAAAAGCCGGGGCTGCAGCTAATGGATGTTTTCATCACTTGATTGATTTGAATTGAATTGATTGATTAGTGTTTGGACTTTATCTATAAAATTTTGAGTAAACAGTTGGAGAGTGAGGCTTCACTTCCTGGATTACTGCACCGGGCGGACGTGGACACAAAGTGCCGGGGGACGAGTCTCTGTCTCCAGAGGATGTCCCTCAGTAGATCCTTCTTGCAGTAGCAGAATGAATGGTAATGGGGGACAGGGACATTGTCCTCTAGCGACAATATATGTTTTCTACATGTTATTTCAACACTAAATAAACCACTTTTTCACATTTTTATAGTAGTACTCGTAGTATTAGTACCTATCAGTACTGTGCAGCTGTACTTTCACTTTATCTCTTTTGCATTGAACGCTGAGCCTGGACAAGTTTGCAGGGGAGGGGGGCGTTAAAAATTACCGCAGTCCCGCAGAGTTGTAAATTAATTCTGATATTTACGAGACGCCGAGTCGCTCGGCCGTGTTTCAGGCTGGAGATATATTTCTGTCCTCTCCGTCTGTTTTCGGTGAAATTGCTTCAAGATTTGCTTTTGAAGAACGTCGACGGAGCTGCGAGTGCTCCTCAAGGCTTCCCGGGGCCGAGAGCCTCCCCGCAGGTGATCAGGAAACCTGTCCGAGGCCAACGACGCCGCTGTGCTTATTTAAGACTCGCTACAGGCCCGGTATGTCGGGGCTATTGTGGCGCCCCTGGGCAAAATGTGTTGGGGGGGGTGGAATCTAACATCCTAATATTTTTAAACTTTTAAAGATAAAGACAAAAGGAATAATGTCGAGGAGCGGCTACGCCTTCATCATTTATCAGACATTTTATTATTTCATA
The DNA here is from genome assembly GCA_016785225.1 of Psettodes erumei. Classification (NCBI taxonomy): domain Eukaryota; kingdom Metazoa; phylum Chordata; class Actinopteri; order Pleuronectiformes; family Psettodidae; genus Psettodes; species Psettodes erumei. The sequence continues at coordinate 813,912 of JAFBJZ010000351.1, forward strand.
CTCGTGTCCCTGTGTTTGGAAATTACAGACATCAAGGTCAGAGGCTGACGACTCTCCTACACGATTCGAGCTGCAAACGTTGGCGAACGCACAAACGCGTCGCTTTGAGGGAAGGCTGATATATTTACAACCGCGCCGCTCGTCCGCTCTGCGATATCGAGACGGCGTACTGTGAGTCACGAGGCCGGTGGGATTTCTGAGGCCGTCGCCCGCCTGCTGCGCCCCGGCCTCTATTCCCTTTGTTCCACTTTCTATTCCTATCCGCTGGACATGATCCTCATTGTCAGCGGTTTCGGCCCGTTCACTTCCGAGGCCTGGACACTTACGTCTGCACCTCCCTTTCGGTTTGGCGTCCGCCGAGGTGCCACTGCTTTTATTATCCTCTGGATAAGTGTCGGAGTTTGTGAGGTTTTTGGCGTGTGAAAGATCTGTAATGAAGCTGGAAGAAGGGAATTGGCCGCTTTCCATTAAATTAGTCATTCCCGTCGAGATTACAGTTGGTATCGTCACCTCAGGCGTGCATGATTTGCCTTTGTTTTTATCTCGGAAGGAGAAAAAAAAGAAAACAAAAAAAACCGACCGCACGCACACTTTCTTCATTTCGTCTTGCTCCGATTTCCTCACTGAAATATTCCTCCAGCAAACGCACAAAAAACAAAACAACCCTCATATCTGCTGGCTTTCCCCTTTTTTTTTTTTTTTTTTAATCCCCCACACGGTGACAGCGGTACGTGCGTGCGGCGAGATATTCGAAGAAAAGCGAAAAAGAAATAAAAAAGAGCAGCCGTTGCTGCGGTCAGACGTTTTTGCGCGAGCCGCCGGCGTATCTCCTGCGCAGCTCAGCACTCTGCGAGAACATGAACCCCTCTTTGCCTGTCACCGTTGTCGACTCGTGTAAGTGCAGAGGTGGACAGATTGCGCCCGGCCTCGCGTGCCCGCGGCCTTTTGTTTCCGGTCCCGGCGGACCTGCCTCTCGTGACAAGCGCCGCGATCAGGTGGACGCTCCGCCGAGCGCCCCGCTGGCAGGTTAAGTGCTCTGGCACGTCACCATGGGGACCGGAGACAGACCTCCGTTCTTTCCCTTAATGCCTTTCTTGTGTGGCGGACCGTCGTGCGGAGCTAATATCAGACTTTATCTCTCTGTTGTTTTTTTTTATTCCGTTTGATGTTTTTTTAGCGAAACTGAGGAATCTCTTCAGGCGTTTATCTTTGCAGTGTCTCGTCTCTCTCTCGCAATTCGCAAATCTTTAATCAAAAACACGACGGATTCTTTATTGTTCTTTCATATAAGTGGTGCTTGAAGCAAGCCCCCCTCCCTGTCCCCCTTCATCGTCGCCATCCGCCGCGATTACTCACGTGATCATTTGTGAGATCCTGTTTTCACATAATGAAATCGTCTTGGTGTATTTTCACAGTTACGACCTGGATATGCAGAATATACAGTATTTTCTCCAGTTGGGATAGTTCTGGTCCTCTGCAGTCGTCTTATTGTGTCTGGAAGTACAATCAAATCTAAACCTAATCAAAATACTTTAAGCTGCTCACAGCGTCTCTGATTGGAGAATTTGATGCTCCTCTTCATCACATGTGATGCTAAAACGGGACGTCTGGAGTCGTCGTCTTATTCCGCAGGATCTTTCGTCTTTTCGCTGGAGATTCATGGACAAAACAATGATGAAGATACTCCTCAGTCGCAGCTCTCTATCACTTTATTGGATATTGTGACAGTACTGAACACAGGCCTGACCTTACATTGTGTTCGACACACACACACACACACACACTCAGCCAAATCGTTATTTGCACTGAGCCGAGGTGCTCCATTTGGAAAACCCGTCACATACCCACTTCGCCGTTTGCTCCTCTTCCTCCCCGCTATTGTTTGCCGCTCTCTCCTCGCCGGAGGCGTTTGCTGAACAAGCGGCTTTCCTTCTGCCAATTTCTCCACTGTTGAAAGTCTAAGCGCTGCGACGCAAACGTTTCCACGAGATAATTCCCGGGGAGCGCGGATTTAATTAAGCGCGCTCGGGTTTATTTTCTGGATCTCGTGTTCTCCGTCGGCAAACCGCAACACGCCGGGTTTTGAACCAGTCACCAAGTCGACTGGAACGTGAGCGGCGTTCCCGTTGTCTGCTCCGGAGCGTTTAACGAGGGTTTCATCCAATGACGATTGCGCGTGCTTGACTTTCCGTTCGCCGCGGAGCAAACCGGCTGCAGGAAATCGGCACAAATTTGAGCTTTCGCCGGCCGCACCAAAGTGACACTTTCCCCTCGGGAGGCTCCTCATTTCCCCACTTCTTCAACACCCGTCATTTTGGAGTAACACTCGCTATACTATTATGGATATTCAGCTCTGGAGACCTTGAACACACGCGCGCAAACCTCTGTCCTTACACACAAACACGACCTCCCGCTTTCTCTAACAGCGGCCGAGACGGAAAAAAGACACAATACACAATATGGCATTAATAATTAAGGGGAAGAAGTACAATTTCGCTTTTTATAAACAAGCGGGATCTGAAAACGAGAGCGTGAGTGACAGCCGGGCGGTGATTGGTCGGTCTGTGGGACAGATAAGGGTCATGTGATACACCGCGGAGAGCGGCGCACATCGAGCCAAGAACAGAAAACAATCCTCATAAATTGCTCTCTGATGGAATTGGAGATTTTTATCCCAGCCGGCGATGGAGGACGGCGACACTCTCACTTCCCTACGTAAACAACTGTTGTTGTTTTTTTTTTTTTTATTTGCCTTCCCACCCACATACCCCCCCCCCCCCTCCAATATCGACCTCTCCTCTCTCTGTTCAGCTCTGCAAAGTTTCGGCATCTGTGGGAATTTTCGCGTACCTCAAACTCTCTCCTCCCCCCTTCATGGTCAGAATAGACGTCGGTGTGATTGCGTCCCCGCTGACCTTATTATAAACGGTGAGAGTCACAGCGAGCGAGGAAGATGGAGCGGGCGGAGGGAAAGAAATGGGTCGGCCGGATCCTTCTCCGCGGGGGTTCTCCGTCGGGCCGGACAAAGAGCGGCGATGTGACTAATGCTTTAAATGCTACGCCGGCGCGCTCGGCTATATACGGAGCCGACTGAGCGAGCCGGGCCTCCTCCTCCTCCTCACCTCCGCCTTCATCCACAGAGGTTTTGTTTCATCACTTGTTTTCTTGTGATTCCGGGCAGGACAGCACAGGTTATTTCTCAGGTTGTTTCTTTACATCCCAAACGGAGGCCGTGGGCAACGTGTTGAGGACGAACCTAACACCCTTCAAATGATCTGTGTCAACTTTTAAACACGCGCCTCCAGTTCGGATCGACCCTGCTGTCAGATTAACTCACATCCGTGTGTCCGGGCTCGGACAAACTTCCCGGACTGGATCAGGGATAACGACGGAGAAAAAAAAAAAGCCTCTTATCCATTTCGAGTGCCTGTTAATTGCGGCTCAGGGAACAAAAGGAGGAATATATTAACAAGTCGTTGAAGCTGCGACTAATTTTTCATTAACTAGAATAAAGAAATCAGCCATTGGTGTGAGGTATTTATTATTTTCTTTCCCTTGTTTTTAGGGGAATAATCACTGGCAACAGACAAAAGAAAGTCTGAACCTCCAGGTTAAACAAAAAAAAGGCAGCGTTAATCAGCTGTCATTGTAATAGGCTCTTTTGTGTTTTCATCGCGGTTAATGCACTCGTCCCCGGCCTAATGCAACATGGCAGTGGCACGTTTTTTTTTGTGCGAGAAAGACGAAAATGCATTAACCGTATTAGGTGTGCACATTTAATTCTGCGCAGCCTTTTTGTTGTGTGTGTGTGTGTGTGTGTGTGTGGGCGTGACACACACCATCTGTCTGCGTCCACCAACATATATTATTTATTCTTCTTTGAGAGCACAAAAGTGTTGCTGGTGTCGGGAGGGGGGGCAATATCTAAATGGGTTCTTTGAGTGCATCTAACCCCCCGTTTTTTTTTGTGCGTTTTTTTTTTTTTTTTTTTGCCTTTGCACACTTGAGGGCATCCTGTCACTGTGGATTTGTTTAAAGAGGCACATGGTGACAGTTATTGCTTCCTCCATTTACTCGTTGTTAGAGCGGCGGGATCGCTGACCGCCGTGCGACTCCCACCTGCGCAAAACCGGAGAGGACTTTTTTTTTTTTTTTTGTTTACTGCAAACATGCGTACGACACAAACCACAGAACAGATGAGGATGCACATCTGGCTTATTAAAGCAGAAGCTAATTTGTTGGACGTCTTTTTGTATTAGCGGCACCATCGAACACCTTCGCGAGGTGTGTCGGAGGCGTTGCACGTGTCGCAGTCGCCGTTTGCATTTATTTATTTATCCGTGCAAGTCCAGGAAAAGGTCCGGCGGACGGAAATAATGAAGAGGTCGTGTCAGTTTTGCAAAAAAAAAAAAAAAAGAGGAAGCTGTTTCCATCCATACGTAGTTTTCGCACACGTACGCTTGTCCGCGCCGTGACAAATTGCTGCAATTACTCTGATGAAGTTCAAGGATGACACCATTATGATGATGTAATAATGAGTCCAGCCCACCTGACAGGTTCTAATAGGAAAGTGCCGAAGGACATTTCGATGATGAATGAGAAGCGCCTTGTGTGTTGCCTTGTCAAACTCAACTATAACCTGGATCTGAATAAAACAGCCTCCGCCTCCAACATTTCCCAAAAAAAAAAGCTTATATCTGGGATGAAAAAACTTTGTCCCGTGCAAAACGTAACATCCTGTCAGGAGCGACTTGCAGACTGTCAGATTAGATTGTTAAATTGGATTTAAAGCATCTGAAACGTGCCCCAGAGATTCACACTCAGATTGAGTCGCACGCGTGGATTTCACACAGTTTTCGTACGTGTCGTCAGAATTTAGAAGAGCGTGTAACGCGGGAACTCGTTTCAGGATGCTCACAGCGTCCTTTTAATGCGACCTACACGCACTTCCTTTTCCTTTCCTGCTCCCTTCGCTTTGTTTCTCCATCCAGAGCCACAGATTCAAACGCACTTCTGTGCCAATAGTAGCGGGTTACCGGGGCCACTTCTGGTAAAAACCCGCCGAGTGTTTACCTTTTAGACTCCCTCCAACAATTGCAATGCCATCTCAAGTCCATTAGCCTCAGAGGTTCGCCTCAATTATACTCAGAGGTCCCGAGAGGCCTCCCGCCGCGCCAGGGCCCGCGGGACCAGCTGAGAAGTGTGGGCACGGCAGCTGGTGGCCAACCTCCAGACCCCTCGCTGCTCCTCTAATGGCCCTGTCGGCCGCCTCGCCGTCACGGCCCCCGTAAAACAATCTCTGGAGGGGGGGAGGGGACCACAGTAATAGGACAGAAATGTGTGCAGATATTCAGCGGGAAAAGGGTGAGAGAGGTGGTGGCAGCGCATCAAATATGAATGGCCTATCTGCCTAATGTGTTTGTTCATAAGTGAGCACATTAAGAGGGCGGTGGCGTGCGCAGGATGCTGCGAACCGCCTGAGGATTGGTGGCGTGAGTAATGAACGGACATCGAGCGGATCATGACGCCGTCCATCTCCGTAGCTCGTATTTGCACGACGGTGAACATTCAGCCAACTTTAGCGGTTTTTCGGCAAAGTTGCGTTAATCCACGTATGGTGGGAACGCCGTCCGTCCAGGACGTAGACCGGGCCGACCCTTTTATAAGGCGGCTGATTTAGGACGCCTTAACCGCCAGCGCTTGAATGCGTTACACACACGAAAAACGAGAGTCAGAAACAATCAATACTTGCAGCTGCATTACCACGCAGGGGTGATGTAGCCAACGGGTGCAATTCATCACAGTGAAAATATGGCGTGATGTGGTCGAGGACAAGGCGCAGCTATAATAACCCCAATATGTCGTTGTGAAATATAGATCTGAAGTGATTTTCCTACTATTATAGAAAAATTATGTTTTGAAATAACAGGTAGAAAACACTAATGAGTAAAAAAAACAAACCTCCTCCTGTGACTTCACGTGTTGCAGCATCGCGCCTCATGCTGGGAAACCGCCGCGCCGTCAGCAGACACACTTCTTACACCTCATTGCTTCCGTCTGCACCGAAAACTCTGCGCCGTTTGCTCAACACGCAGACGCCAGATGTAAGCGTTACCGCGACACCTGTCCCACCAGTTTCTGGTCATTCTCAAAACTCTGCCTTTTTAAAAAAAATTTTTGGGTGCTGATTCAGATTATGAAGGTTCTTATTAATGTAAACAACATGAAAATATCCCAACAGAACAGATCAGAATCAAACGTTAATCCACCTTCGGTCACATCAGAGGGAAATTTAAAAATAAACAAAACACGTGCTGGTTATCTTTTGAGTCGACACCGCGAGGGGGAAGACGAAGTGCCGCCCCCTGAGCGGCGGTGGGGGTTGTCACGATAACGAAGGATTTTTAAAAATAAAAATCTGGGAGCGAGATATTCATCCACGGCTCCGACACGCGTGTTTTTTATTACGCAAAGTCGCCTCCTGTTTTCACACAATTCCTCTGCGTCACGTGTCGGCGGAGCAACCCCCGCCGTTTGGATTTCTTAACTCTTGAACGTAAGTGACAGGTCGTCTATCTCCTCTAATTGGAGGCATTTGAAGATGCGACTCTTTATCTCGTACTAGTGATTACAAGTGTGCTCTGCCCTAATCCGCTGACTTTAAATTATCGCTCCAAGAGGCTGAGAAAGATGAATGTTTATCGCCGGTAATCCCCGACTGTGATATATGACCGCCGCCGTTTGCCTTTGCCCCCCCCCCAAAAAAAACCCACCTGGCGTATGCAAACCCACCTGTTCAACATGCGGCACCGTCCTCTTGAAATGACACCCCCGCCCCCACCCCAGTTTTCACCTTCATAAAGCATGTCATACGTGGACAGTGACACCTTCTTAAAGGAGCATCAAGGCTGTGTCCGGGTTAGCTGTCGCCAAAGCGTAAAGGATGACGCCGCGGTCGCTTTTATGGGGGCGCCGTAGCCACTGTTACAGGAAACGGCCGAGCGCGCTGTACGTATTTCACTCCCGCACAAATGAGATGTCCTGATTTATTGAGGCCCACGAGGAGCGCTTGTATAAATCACCCCTGAGTGCACGTCTTACTTCCAGCGTGGAGATAGCGGGAATTTCCAGCTCCTTAGCTCCGTGTAAACCATAAATCATCCCGCCGCTCTGTAGCAGCCAGGGTCACGGGGTTATCTACATGGAGAAAGTACAACTATGTTAAGTATTAACTCTGAAGAGATCTTTACACAAGCAGGATTTTAATTTAGTTTTTGGAAATATGCTGCGTCCAAGGACGAGGGCTGATTTTTTGGGATGCGGTTTTCTTTGCCTGGAGCAGAAGCTGCCTGAAAGCTTTTCTGTCTTTGTTGTGTGTTTTTTTTTTTTTTTTTTTCTGGATGAGTACACGATGGACTCGCTGTCACACCCTTAATGGCTGCGACACATCGAACTTCCTCAAGGATAACATCCTGTGCCCGGCGAGTCGATGAGGGCCGGTCGATGGATCCGATCCGTTCCTTTCCTAGTTCATCGCCTGTAATTTCTTAATCCCGCATCTAACCGTGTGAATTCATCGGCGGGATTCGTCACGTTTTTAGCGAGGCGATAACGCACGTGCAATTTTCAACGTGTGCGATGTGGAGTGTGTTTTTATTAAAACACGCACACACACATCCGACAGCATTAGTATGTTCAGATTAAAATGTTAATCCATCAGCATGCAAGGCCATTGATTAATACCATACTGTAACCTCCCCACACACACACACACACACACACACACACATATACACACAAAAAGTTGCAGTTGTTCTTCACAGCTTTGGGAAATTAACAACAAACACCTTTTATTGCGGCTGTGAAACAGGTGTTGGACCCTGGCGGTTTAATGAGCTGATTGTGTGCGTTTAGCAGCTGTTGTGTTCGGTTGCTGTCTGCCAGTTGTGTGCAGTTCGTTCGGGATTATTTACGAGGGTTCGGCCCAAATCGCCGGTCGCGTGGTCTCGCTGTCGGCGCCGTGTCAGCCCGAAGACAAATTGAAGTCGGCTGAATCGTTTTGTTTTCGCGACTCGTCTTCAGAATTGTCGGTTCATCGGGTCAGTTTTGCTCACGAGCACCAATCATACGTTAGTTATAAGCTCCTGGTGACTTTTCCGGGTCGCGTCTCGGCGTTCCGGCGTATGTAACAGCGGCGTTCCCTTCTTTTGCGATTCTAAAGGATTAGCAACACAGTCTAAATAGGAAGAGATTGAGCTTGCTTGTAGTTGAAATCAGATGTTGCATCCATTTAAAAAATAGTCAAATAATCCAGTTTCATTTCATCGTATGCGCTCGTGCGGATTTATTTGCTTTGCTTCCCTCTGAGTCAAATGTTAAATGATGCAAAGCCTCACTGGAAAGTTGAATATGTTCAATCTCCAGTAATTTTTTATTTTTTACCCCCTTTTAATGAAAAGCTGGGCCTTCATTACACGGGACGTGTGCACGTGCTGGCTCAAGGTCACCGGGAATATAAACTTTCTTTTTGAAGTGGCGTTCAAATCGACTGCGGCTGGAGCCGGGGCTCTCTGCCGGATCTGCCGGGCCTCTGGAGAACCCACAGCAGTCATCTTCCAGATAGCTGAGGGCGTTTTTTTAAAAAAAAAAAAAAAAAATCCTCCAGAAACTCTGCGCCACAATCGAACACATGACGGGACGCACACACGCTCAGCAAAGCTGCACAAAGTAAGATCTTAAACGCTGTCTCACAAAGAAACCCCCACACACACACTCTCCATACATATTTTATAAAGAGAAACACAATAAATACACAATCCCACCGCTTTCATCACAACAATGAAAACCGCTGACATTTTCCCTGCCTTCCCACTCCGTGAAATGCAAATGCCGGCACCTTTTTTTTATTTTGGTTCTCCACCAATTTCGTTTTGACATCAGATAAGGATAAACAAGCCTCATTAGCATCACTCTAATTAGATCTCTGCCATGACTCTGTAATTAGCTCAAATATGGAAAAAAAGCATTTCTCAGATCTCCCAAGTTACATCAAAAGGGGAATCTTTCTCAATTAGAAGTCAGCGTCCCGTGTAATTTTCCCTTTGTTTACCTTTTTTTTTTTTCCCCCAGTAAGTCTCCATGTTATATGGTGGTTGACAGCTCGCATCCGTGAGATTTCCATATTTTCCTGCCCCCTAACTTCCTTTTTATTTATTTATTTTTTTTTCTAAATGTTTTTACAGGCGTGACACACTTTGGCAAGACTTGAAATCCACCAGCAGCGTCGAAAAGTTGGGGTGAACGCAAAGCGTTCATGGGAAGGCGGAATCTGATGCTGGATCTGCGGGGGAAAGTCTGTCTGAGGTACGGATCGTTAAAATCAAAAACCGCTTCGTACGCTCCGGCGTGCTCGGCCCGTTTCGTGGATCGTTCTGCCCCGATTACTGATGGAAAACGAGGCTTTCCGACGCCGGGTCGTCACAGAGGACGGGTCAGGGCATCGCCGCCAAATACGGCTCCGATTTAATTGTGACCACAAAGACACCTCAGCATATTTAAAGGGAAAGTCAGCCGGGTTCCCCCGGAGCGCTTCGACCGAACTGCTGGTCCAGCAGAATCTCCGTCCTCGTCCCCGGACGCCAGGTCAGGACATTTTCCCAAAATCAATGGAAATCATCTCCTGAGAACGATCCCGCTCGGGATCAGACAGCACGCCGGGTGTACAGTGATTACATCGTCTGTATGATAATCTGTTTCATCCTGAGCATTCAAAGTGCGCCTGCCGACGCAACGTTCCCAAAAGGATCGTTCCAGAAATGTTGGCGATTGCCGGCGTCAGAAGCCGCGAACGTGACGCGCTCGGGTTCCCGCGCCGCATTTTATTTTGCCGCTGTTTCGTATCTTTCGAAGCCGAAGGGGAATAAAGGGTCTTTGAGTGACCCGCTCTATTAATGGGGGAATTAGTCTGTCAGTCAAGTCTTCGCCTCGCCTCGGACGTGTCGCGCTCTTCAAGGCGTTCCTCGCGGGGCGCGCACGCTAAACCTGTCACAGCGCGACGCCTCAACTGAGGCCTTTTAAATATGAAGTGCCCGGCAATATTTAAGGGGAGTGGAGCACGTCACTCAGCGACATATCACCCAAAGTGGAGGGTTGCGAGGCTTGACATTTGTCAGCGGGCTGCTCTATTATTTCTCTCCATCTGCGGGAGCTGGCGGGAACGTAAACTTTTCAAGTGAACGGTCAGTTGATTTTTTTTTTTTTATTTGTTATAAAATAAGGATAAATAAGGGTGCTTACTGTTCTGTTGACCTGCAGTGCGTACAGATTCGTCACCTGCTGCCGCCCAACGAGCGTTAAAATAAAGTCACCTGTGCTTCAGTAAATTTAAAAAAAAAAAAAAAAAGAAGCAGAACCGGAGCGATTAAAGCTAATTTCTCAGGCGTCTGTTAATGAGTGAACGCTAAATGCGCCCGTACCCTCCCAAAAGCCGCCGCGCACATTCATTTACAGGCCTGCGTTATTTTCCTGTGTCCAATTAGGAATTTAACAGGAGACACAAACAAAGTGTAGGAGGGAAAAAATAGACGGAATAACGTGCAGAACGTGTGGAACACAGCAGCACCTTAGGCTGCGATTAGTTCGGCTTTCAATCAAAGCTAATGCCGCACACCTGTACGGAGTTTAATAACCGAGGCCGACGAATTTAGGAACGAACGCGTAATTCTCCAGAAAAAACTAAAATATGCAGCAGCTCTCCGTGTTGCTGCACGGAGACGAGGAGCATTAAGGCGTTTCCTTAAGTTGAAGTCGCACCTAAAAAGCAAAGGCATCAGCGAATCAACACGAGGCGGCGAGCTCGTCGCGTTCGGCGTTCAAAGAGACGTCTCGTTTTCCCGCTATCGCTTCATCGCCGGCCGCCGCATCGGGACAAGTTCACTTATGCCGATACTCAGTCTGGAGTGGATGCAGATACGCATCTCCTGTTGTGTTTAACGTTATCTGATCTCCAGCACGCATTCTTGGTTGGTTTTATCTTTTTTGAAATCGTCCCACCAGTTTTTCCGTAAGAACGCACGCCGTGTGATTTGAGGCCGTTTTTTTTTTTGCAACTGCAACTCCAAAGCTGCTCGCGCTGCAGTGCATTAGTAGCCGGCAGGGGACATGATGGGTCGGGGGGGTGGGGGTGTGTTGGTCGTGGCTCGTGACCCCCCCGCCGCTGTCGAGAGACCGCAGAGAAATGCTGGCAACTCGTACACAAAACTGTCCAAGTGCTAACAGGCCGGGCTCAGCGTCCTGCCCCCGAGGCTGAATTATTCATTTACTCCAGTTAAACAGGAACCCGCGTTCTTACTCCAGCTGAAATTATGTCTGAACACATTTATTATTTTTCAGGAAAAAAAAAAAAAAAGCATCTTATCTTGAGTTATCTTTCATGTGCTCAGTGTCTCTGTAATCCCGTCTGCGCGCCGGGTTTCCAGTCGGACAAAGGAAGGTTTCCCCGACTCGATCGGCCGTGGCAAATATATACACACCCCTGCAGGTCAGAGCTGAGCCTCAGCTGGGGTTTGTGGTGACGGTTAAAAGGGGTTCGGGTGGGGGGGCGGGGGCTCATCTGTGCTGCGAAGGCGCTTCACCAAAGTGCCTATCTTTTTTTTTTTTTTTTTTTCCACTGTATGGCCACACAGCGCACTGCAGGCAAAATCAATAATGCATTATTTATTTTCTTTGTCTGTAGTTCTGCAGGGATAAAAAAAAAAAAAAACAAAACAAAGAAGGTCGATAAATAACTCCTGATTGCATTAAGTGGAGCTTCCAGTTGCCTCAGTTCCTCCTTTTATTTAATAAACGTCAGGACAGTTAAGACGTTGTTCTGCGGATAATCGCCAGTCGTTTTCCCGTACTGATCTTTGATGACGGGAAAGAATCGATTCTGATATAAAATAAAAGAAATGTAAAAAAAAAAAAAAAAAAAGAACAGCATCTCGGCCCCCAAACTCGACTGCTCTCACCTGCGAGGTGATTTTAGATTAACCGCATGTTTCACGTCTTCATACGAGTCAGGATTGCAGGTTTTTTTTCTCGCAGTATAAATGTATTTTTCGCCCCACGGGTGGACGGGGAGTGTGTCGCTGTGTGTTAGCTGGACAACTTTCATCAAGGGCGCCCTTCGCTTTACATCGTCAAGCGAGCTGGCTTTTTTTTTTTCTTTTTTTTTTTACTTTAAAAATTGAATTACCTTCCGCCGCGAGTCCTGCACGGGCACCGGTTTCTCCGGAGGAAACGCCACGAGCGAATTATAAATCTGCCTTGTAGTAGGGAGAGGTCCAGTGGTAATATTACGTTTCAGTTTAAGTCTTCGGGATAATGAGCTTAGGTTTTAAGAGCAAACGAGCCAGACGGTTGCCGGAGTGACAGCGCTCGGAAAGAGGCCGGGGAACTCCTGGGATACGACTTCTTAAATCCCCGTCTCTTTTATGTCAGAACTTTACCCGCTTTATCCGAAGTAGATACAAGCGCAGAAAGCGGGAAGACGTTTAAATGGAACGTTAGCAATTTATCACACTTCGCTTCGGTTAAACGAACCGAGGCCTCAAAGAGGATGTGACGGCGGCGCGGTGTCTCCGAGGTGCTTCGTTTCAATACTTATTTTTGGATCCCACTTAAACGTATCGCGCTTAATGCCGCGGCAAACTTTTACCAGATTAATGGAGTAAAAATTTAACGTGCGGGTGTTTATCCCGTCTGATTCCATCCAGATGCACTGGACTTTGATTTGAGATTAAAGGGAAGTGTTAAACTTTTCATCATAAAACTTGGCAGGACACGATTTGACACGTTTCGTGTCTTCTTTAAGGATTTCCTTTTAACGTCGACCGTCGCCAGCCGCTTAGCGTCGCTTAAAAAACGCATCCCTGTGTGCGACACCCGCACAATGCTCATTACGCAAATAGGTTTCCTTGTCCTCGTGTCGCCGGACCCCTCGCTCGCTTAAGTTTGACGAGTGATTTTTTTTATTCACGTTTCCCATTTGTTAGCTGCCAACTGTTCACCAGAGACGCACCAGACACTGAGAATAGACATTTTCAGGCGAAATCGTTTTTTATTTCGCTTCCTAAAATGTCAAGAGACAAAAGGTTTGGTAAGTGCCCCCCCTCCCCAGGATTAAACCACAGCATTTCATCTCTCAACCTTATCTAGCATTAATGGTATTCTAATGTTCTCAGCAACAGCATCAACAAGAACCAGGGGAACTCGGAGGAACGTACCTATGTTAATGAGGCAACTTTTTTTTTTTTTTTTCCGACGGAGACTGCTAATGAGACACGGATTGGCAGAGGGGATTGTTATGCGTTTGAAATGCTAATTAATTTCACAAGCGAAATTACAGTTCGGTCACTCGGCGGTGCCAAGACGGCATGGCGCGCTAATAGGCACGGAGTCGCAGCAGGTCTGCAGAATTAAAGACGAGAGACAACAACAAACACTCTTTACCTTTTTTTTTTTTTTTTTTTTGGCGCCGTGACGGGGAAGACGTTGGGTTTTTTTTGTGTGTGAATGATCGAAAAACGCGGCGACAAAGTTCAGATCACAGAGAAGTTTGGGTGATTGTTTTAGATTAGACTTACCGGTGGGAGGCGTTTCCAATCACAGCGTGACACCTGCTCCCCACAAAAGGTTACGCAACGTGACGAGCGCCGACGGGCAAATTGTGTTTGGCATTCTGAAAGTGCATCGCCGTTTTAAGAGAGGGACGCCAATTCTGTTGGCCAAAAAAAAAAAAAAAAACTTCAGTTTTAAAGATGAGCTACTGGTGGGGGGGACGGGATGAAGTAATAAAGGTTAAATTAATTAAAAAGATTAAGAACACGTTACGGCTTCAAAAACAGTGTGTTCACAGAGACGTCCTGTCGCTTAAAGCAGAGAGGAAGATGGGGGCGGGGTTAATAGATGACAGATTTTGTTACCGTCGCACCAGGCCGGGCCGTTTCCAGCTTTTTTTTTTACGCCGCGATAAGATAAATTCAAATGTCAGGCGAGCCGAGAAATGGGATAAAAACGATAGTGAAGACATTACCTGTGCTGAATGCGAGCGGCGGGCTAAGCTCTGACAACAATCTCGCATTTATACTCCGTGAACTCCGGAGAACCTCCGCGTTTTTTCTCTCTCTCTCTCTCCGAGTTTTAAACCTCTCAGATTAAATAACCGGGAAATCACAACCCGGCCGTTCGGGGATAAACGCAGCTAAGTCCTGCGGAAGTAGCGCTCATCCTCTCCGGAGACGGTGGCGTAGCGGCGCATCTCTTCCCCGCCGTGGTAACGAGAAGAAGCAGCTACCTGCCATTTTAATTGCGTTTCTCAGTTTCGATTAATCGCAGAAGATGCGGCGGCCCCTCCGGGCAGCCGGCCAGCTGCAGCCGAAGGACGCCGCGTGTCAATTTCATTCCCCGGCAACGGAAACCATCCCCTCCTTAAAAGGAAGTTTTTTTTATCTCCCCTTTGATTCTCGGACCGGTCACGCCGACGGACTCCGAAGGGACGAAATTTCATCCGTGTCCTCGTTTATAATCGAGACGTAAGACAGGAAGTGAGTGAAAGCAGGGGCCGTCTCCGGGTTCGCGCTTGACGGACGGGCGTGAGCGACCGTTTCATCAATTCGGCGTGATGGACACGACTCGTTTTCGTTTTTGAGAAGACGCCGTGTCGTTTTATTTATATCCAGACCGCCGTTGGGGGGGGTTGCGGTCAGTCGTCAATAAAAAAAAAAAGAAAAAGGAGACGCCGTCTAAATCAATGTTTTGTGACTTCTGTGTCCATGGAGTGCTCGCCGCTATATGTATTAATGGAGTTTGTTTGCCTCACAGCACTTTTCATTTTCCAGCTGTGATTGTCACACGGTGTCGCGGTGTGTGCTGATAGGACAGATCTGAGATAGATAACACACACACACACACACACACACACACACTTCACGCAGCTAAGCGGAGAGGGGCTCGACCCCGGGGCCACCTCATAAACGCTGGCCTTGCAGAGGCTTCACGGGCTGAGTAATCTCTTGGCTGAAAAAACGCGGCTCGTCTCCTTACTCTGGGCGCGGCGGCGGCGAGCGAGCGAACGCAGCTCTTGAGGGTGTAATTACGTCTACGGAGCAATTAGGTTTCCAAACAAAAACAGCATTATTGCGGTTATTGTGCGCCGTCCCTCAGCTTACAGTAAATTTAATGGGATGGATGGACGGCAGAGAGGGAGAGACGTGTCCAAAACACCAGGTGTTTTTGTTTTCTTTTTGTTATAGTCGTTAATTGATCTTCTAGGAATTTTCTTTCCCACTTATTCATCGGCTTCTCATTATTCCTTCATCCCCCTGGGGGGGGGGGGTCACGCTAACGAACCACTAAGTGACCCGCCGGTCGGTCGCCCCCCCCCCTCCTCCACTTAACAGTCAACTCGCCACCAGTTTCAATTTCCTCGTTACGGTCACCATTAGTATTCCGCCACCGCCGCTGGATCCCGTGGGCGGTGTCCGGTGGCGTTCCCGTGCGTGAGGAGCGCTTCCTTCTGTCCAAATAAAGGGATAAATAAATCTCTAGTTACAGCACGGTAATGCTTTTAGGAATGTCTTAAATCAAAATATTTAGTTGTATTACGGTTTTGTACAGACGCCAAAGTTCAGAGGCAGCCAAACGTTTTCCTTAAACACATTGTGATTTGGAACAGAGGAAGTGCTTACTCCGGTGGTTTTTCTTTATTTATTTTTTATTTCTTACTCCGTAACTCATGTGAAATGAGAGCGGAGGTGGGTCCTGACTTCACTTTGATCTCCCTGAGTACATCAGTGTAACTACTGGCAGCACTTCTCATAATTAAAAAAAAAAAAAAAAAAAAAACTCGGATCTGTGCGTTTCACACGACTCGGAAGGAAAAACAAGCATCAAGAGCACGAAAAAAAAAAATTAATAATAAATATTGTTTCCTCCTCCTTGAATTAATGTCTCATGCTGTTTTTTTCTAATTTAAGAACTTTTATTTTTGCACAATGTGCAATTCCAGCTCCCTTTGTGTTGAGAATGTGCTTTATAAATACACTTCCCTAATGAGCGCGCTCCTGTTTGTTTACGTACATTTACACTTCCAGGGATTAAAGCTGAGGTCCTCGTCCAGAGGAGCTTCACCCGGACAGAGCGTCACCTTTAAACACCTGCCAGCTGTGTGTGTGTGTGTGTGTGTGTGTTCCCCGTCTTTTCTGGCAGGTTTGCAGCTTCTTTACAGATGCTGTAGTTCAGGCAGCGGGGCATGTTTTCACACCGCTCGCAATTAAGAAAAACAAACAGACGGGGCGCGGCCGTACGTGCCACTTACTGTTCCCAGGTCAGTTGAAAACACACACAGGGTCATTTTAATCCCACGTAAGGACTGTTTGCACGCCGCAGGCCCGACCTGCGACATTATCCGAGGTTGAGTTAATATCACAAGGAAAAGCGACTGTGGAGCAGCAGAGCCGGAAGCTCTTCCTCTCGCTCGAGCTGCGCGAAACCGACTGTGAAGTGCGTCCAGGCCGGACGACCCGGGGATGGTTAAAGATAACGGCCGGGGCTCAGGAGCTCAGTCTCAGTCACAGCCGGTCAGGTTTCCTCTGATGGAGGACGAGGTCCGGGCTCCTGAAGACCAAACGCTGGCTCTGTCGGAGCGCACAGCCGCGACCGCGGCCGAGCTGCCGTTACAATCGAGCAGAAATCGATTATTTGATCTTGAGTTAACGATAAAAACGAGAGTTTTGTTGTAAATGCAAAAAAAAAAAGCAGTAAGAGACTGCATGGAAATTGCAGATAATGGGGGTGTGTGGGTCTGACGGGGTTGTTCGCACATTTTTTTGTTTCTGCGAGCTGCTGTTAAAATAAAATTTAAAAAAAAAAGAAAGAAGGATAACGGTACTTTTGAAATTACTATAGCTTATACAACAATTTTATGAGTGGCCTAGCATGAAATTAGATCCTACTCAAGCCCTAAAACTGCGTTATTGAATTTCATCTGTGCGATGGTGTCTCTCAGAAGGGCCCACACACACACACACACACACTCCGGCGCGGGGCCAGATGTGATCGGGATGTAACCGATACGGTACGAGGCTGCAGACGGAGATTTTAACAAATTTAATCGGGATAATCGAATAATGTAAAACAGAACCGGTGCTGTTGAGCCGAGCGCCGCGCTCGATGCCGCTCACCTCCATCTCCGGGTCTCTCCGGTGCTTATATCCTGTTTAGTTTCATCAGTATGCCGGGTCATGCACCCACCCACCCCCACCCACCCCCACCCACCTCGCCGCCATCTGCCACAGCGGCCCAGTTTCAGACTGGATGAGCAGAGCAATCCCATTTGTCCTCACAGTTGGTCACTTTACTGTTGTGGGAAGGGGAGGGGTTTGTGTGTGGTGGTGGTGGTGGCGGGGGGGTAACTGGCTTTTGGGAGGAGGAGGAGGAGGAGGAGGAGGAGGAGGGGGGGTGTTAATGGGCACAGATTGATGCACGATGAGCGTCCATATTATGCTAATGAATAGCAACAGCCCCTTTCATATGTTCCGCGGAATGAATCGTGGTTAGCGCTAATGGCTAAATTTTGCATAGGGTAATGGGAAAAAAAAAACAAAAACCACCCCCCCTCGCTGCAGCGCCGTGGATCAAGATGTAAGTTCGGGAGAAAATGGGAATTTTTGCGTGCAACGCTGATGCAAGACTTTACTCCGCACGTCCCTGGACGACGCGCTTAGCGGTCCGGCGCGCTCGTTAGCATTTTATCATCGGTAGACATTTTCAGAATCGACGGCGTGCGATGTGTAAATGCCGCGGCAACGGATGATCAATAATTCAGGTTGTTTTGGAGTCCTGGTTCTGATTGTTGTCATACTGTTACAAACACAGATCTGGGAACAGGAGCTTTTTTTTTTTTTTTTTTTTTGCCTCATCATCGTTACAAACACATCGCACATCCTCCCCCCCCGCTGATGGATTTAGCATAATTCACGCAGTGAGATGTGGTTTGGCTGCATAAAGTAGATAAAAACGCACCTTCCTTCCTTCCTCTCCCGTCGTATTTTAGATGACCTCCTCTCTCCGCCTCGTTCAAATACCCAGTTTTCGTTCCGCTAATTTTTTTTTTTTTTTGTCTCGACGCTTTTTCATCCGCCACCTGCCGCCCTCGGCGCCCGAGCGAAGCCGGGGCGGCCAAAAACAACTCCGGTGTCAAACGTTCTGCCGTCGCTGGCGCGTGGGCCCCTCAGCAGACGGCGCCGCGTCGGAGCCAAAACAGCTGAGGCCACACGGACGAGGACGAGGACGAGGACAAGGACGCCCGTCCAGCGCCGCGAGTCTCGTTTCGGCGACAACAGCGACAGTTTCCGTTTCCGCCGATCAACAGGGACTTAACAAATAAAGAAAAAAAAACATCGCAAACTTTGGAGGAGGAGAATCCTCCCAAGGTTGATTAGCCAGACGATATGATAAAACAACATTTGGTGCATCTTGACAACAAAAGTCACCGCCCCCCCCCCTCCGCAAACACGACACCTGCTGCCGCCCGTTACGTGTCGCTTTTTCACCGCTCGCAACTTCGCCAGAATTTCGCCGTCCGAAACAGAACGTCCATCCAATTGACATGCAGCGCGCCGCCGCCCGCCCACGCGGCTCCTATCCTGAATATTAAGCGGATATGACACGGGGGTCTGATTGTAAATAATTTGGCGCCCGCGTCGCGGGGGGTGGGGGTGTCACCCGAGCGCGGCGCATCCGCTCTCCGCGCATAGAGGGGCCTTCTGTTCGTCCAGCTGCCGGGCCGACCCGTGTTGGAGACAGGTGTCGGCGGTGGCCGCTCGGAACACCTTCGCTCTCGATCCGATTATCCCTCCGGCGCTGTAACTTAACCCGCGGCCGCGGCGCCGACGGCGTCCAGGGACACGCCCCCGTCCGTCGCCCGCGGCCGGAACGCTGCGACACGGATGATTGTGTGGATGCGATGAGCTGACCCCCCCGTAACGCAGCTCCCTTTCCGGAAAAGTTCACCGTCGACTGAGATGAATCGGTGCGTTCATGTGACAGATCATGTTCAGATCATGTGACATCACAGCAGCTGCACCGGCCAATCCAAATGCTTATTTATTTACCGTATGCTAATTACTATTATTAATTCCGTGAGTTTTGAAAAGCGTCTGCGGGCCTGAGATGAAATCCAGGCTACGTGTTGACGTGTGAACGCACACCGGCTCTCGCTCTCTCCATATAACTCAATGTCACCTTGTGCGTTACGCGCATTGTGTTAATGTTGTCGCAGACAACGTGCCGCCGCTCGGGCGTATTTACACACCGCCGCGTGTAAATCATCGCCTGCCAGCGCTCGCAGCACAGGAGCCGGGCTCGGGCCGTCACATGACCGGGCCAGAACATGTTGTTTGTTTGGTTTTTTTCCCCCACGTTAATTAAAAATCCAGAACCGGGGCTCACGTCACATGATTAATTACCTCATACCTCGCGGTTGCCCACAAACATGGACGGTCGTGGACGGGACTCGCGCCATTCATCACCCCTGTAAGGTCAAGCTCAAAGCTACATTACGTCCCGTAATTACACGTCGCCGCTCCCGCCCGCCGCGTTCCGTCACGGATCGTGACAAACGCCCCCTCGCCCGACGACCCAGCGTTCGGATCGTCGATAAGCGTCCCTATTGGGGAAAAAATTAAATCGATATTTACGCTCGGGGGGGGTTTATGAATTCAAAAGCGATCGCTCCTGTTGTGTCCGCGCGCAGAACTCAATCTGTGACGCAGAGAAAACGCCACGCCGGCTTCAGCGACTGTTATCGGAAGCAGCTGAATAAATGACACCAAAAAAAAAAAAAAGCGTGAGCCGTCTTCTCAAGGTTAAAGCAAAAAAAAAAAAAAAAATCTTAAGATATTCAGGAGATACGGCGACACACACTGCATCAGGCGACCCGGGCGTCGCACACCGTTTGGGCTTTTGGAGAATGCCACTGAGCAAACGCACAATCTCCTGACACCTTGAGTTAATGATCAGCCGGCTCCCAGAGAGCCCATGTATTCTGAGTTAGCAGCCGAGCGTGACAATAACCTTTAACATTATCATTTACACGCGCATTATACGCCGGGACAGATCGTCCGCAGGCCGCCGCCATAAGTCATCGCCTCTTCACGTTCGGCCGTGTGACTTTGAGGTGGCTCGCAGGCCAAAATCGTCCATCTTGGGAAATTCCCCCACAATGCCTCGCTCAAGGTGAAATATTGTGATGCTGCCGCGGGGCGTAATGTGTTTTTTTGGGAGATTAAAAATAGCAGAAGGAGACAAAAAAAAAGAAGAAGAAGAAGAAGAAGAGGAGGAGGCAAATGAAATAGAGCGAATCTTATCATGAAGCTCATAAAACAGCGTTCGTTATTTCTTTGCCGTTTGTACATGTGACCCACAGATAGATTAAACTGAAACCTGTCCGTTATTAGGACAGATTAACAGAAACGTTTCGGCGGATTGTTTGTGGGATTAGGATTAGCCCGCGCGTGTGACGACGTGATCTGCAACATCCGAACAACACTGAAACGCGGCGCACAGTTAGCATCTCGCCGTGCGGTAGGTCGTCGCCGCGGTGTCGGGGCCTAGACGACGGATGATCCGTCGCACACACACACACACACACACACACACACACACACACACACACACACACGGACGCACAAACCGCTGGGCCGGACTCATTTGTGAAATATCCACAGTTTTCTAATTCCCTCGCTGTGCGGGACTAATTTGTCATTAACGTGAACCGTCTGTGGGAATAGTCACGTCAGGTGTTGACAGGTGCCATCTGGCTGTTGCCGGGGGGGTGGGGGAGTGTGTGTGTGTGTGGGGGGGGGGTACTTTAGGTATCAAACGTGCCAATCACGCAGTAGCAGGTGTTCAGGTGCTCTGGACACCAGCAGCAGCGACACAGCCCGAAAAAAAAAAAAAAAAAAAAAGAAACTGGTGCTGTTGCCCCCCCAGGATCTGCAAAAGTTGGCGCCATCAGAATATGTTGCCGCGGCGACCCGCGCCAGATGGGTCGGTGCGGTCGGAAGGGTTTTAATAATTAGAGCGGCGTCAGGAAAACGGGAAAGGTCACGCGGTTTTGGTCTCGCTACGGGCGCCCGGAGACGCTCCTGCTCGCCGGCGTCGTCTCGGCTCGTAAAGTTTCACTGAATCCGCAGATTCACCACCACCATCATCGTCATCATCATCATCATCATCGTTATTATCGTACACAACTGGCACAGACGCACAACCTGCGACGACGATCTTCTGCAGACATCTGAATGATGCATGAGTTATGGAGGTGCGGAGCAGGTTTGTTGTCGTTTGTTTTGTGGACAAACAACAAACAAAATTAAGATGTAGCGTGGCCTGGGGTCGGAGGATGGGTTCGCAGACACACACACAGACACACACACACACAATCTGGGACGTTTCCTGGCGAAGTTTAAAGTGTCGCGCGGCGAGTTTCGGTGCAGCGCGACTCGCCAAGTCGGATCGCATCGACGATCCCGAGTTACTGGAGGACTCATCTTCCATTTCACCTGCGTTCTTCTTCATTAGGGGGCGTGTCCCGTAAAATAAAGACATAAAGGAAGCCTTTGAAGCCCACACTTTTAATGCCCCCCCAACACACACACACACACACACTTTGACAGCGGATAATAAAATCAAATTATTCTCCCATGTTCGGCGGCCCGCTCTGGGACCACGTATCTGAGAGCAGCCTCAGTCCTCCAAGAGCCTTTCATTATTCTAATTGCCGTGTCTGTCCGTCACGCCGTCCCCTCCCAAAAGAGCGTTATCGCCGCGTCGCGCTCAAACGCCGAGCCCCAACGTGGGGGGAAATGCGCACATTTGAATTCGAGGCGTGAAGCCGCGTCGTCCTGGAAATTCACTCGACTCTCGGCGAATTGCAACCTGATGCGTCCAGGTCTGCGGCGCGTCGCCGAGCGTTTCCAACATCTGGACTTTTCTCTGCGTCCAGAAGAGTTTCTGAAAAGTTTTGGACTGCGGTGAAGAACGGCGGCGCAGCTTCGTCACAGCGGCGAGGACTTTGGGCAAACAGGATTACGACTAATGAGTGGAAATAAGTGTAACGCAGAGGTGCGTACGCGCGCCGCCTTACAATCCCTTGTGCTCGTGCAGATAATTTTAATCCTGCGTGGGAGCGACGCCGCCGATTTAAAAAACCTACTAAAAGAAAACAGGATGAAAAGCGGAGTTTGAAATAACGATTATCGCCTCAAAATGTGTAGATTGTGATTGGGGCGACTGAAATAATGTCCCATCCTCATCGGTAGCACATGTACGTTAGAAAGTGGCGTGGGATCCGGCGTTGGTTTTGGTTTCACCTGCGCGTGCAGCCAAAGAAAAAAAGCTCCGGTATCAGCAAAGAGTAACCCCTCTCCCCTTGATGGGCCGGCCTAATTAATGGCGAGGATAATTAACCGAGTCCCATTTCGTCGGACACAAAGTGCACGGCAGCGGCCCCCATTATCCCGCTGATAACTGGAGTGCCCTTCCTCTCTTCTCCGCGCTTAATGCCATCAAATACCATTACTGATTGGCCCATTTACGGAGCGCGGCGCAAATACCAGGTCGGACGGCGGCGGAGACGGAGGTTTCCGGGTGTTTTTTTCGCGAGGAAGTCGTCTCCGCTCTCTCCGAAGCTCGGCGAGAGGTTTTATTTCATCTCCCCCTGCGGAGAGATGAGGAGGAGACGGGTTTGTTGTCTGACAGACGAGAGGAACTCGTCCTGCGATCAAACATTCGCTGTTTTAAATATCTGGGCCGTCACGCGTGTGAATACATCAGGGCGCGTTGCACTTTCACAGCAACTTGCTATTCTTGGCAAACAAGCCCCCACCCCACCACCCGATAAATCACATGTGATCTGACAAACTCGACACCAAAAATGTGTTTTCTCGCCGCCATCTGTTGACTTTAGCTGTGATCATTCAACGCGCGACGACAAAAACGTTGCAGCGATTTTTTTTACAACACGACACAACTTGTTGCCTTGACGTCTCAGGCCGTAAAGCGAGTCGGCTGTCTATCGTCGTAAAAAACAAACAAACAAACAAACAAACAAACAACAACATAAGGGAAGAGATGTGCTGATGAAACAGTGCTGACAGTCTGTGGAAGCTCCACCGCTGTGGGTTTGTGTTCTGTGGGGATTATGAGGAATCAACACAGCTGCAGCGAAGGTGTTGTTAACAGGAGCAGATGTTATTTGTTTTAATACTTAGTGGGGGGGGTTGTTGTGTTGTTGCCACAGGCGCCTCTGCCGTCAACTCATCGTTGTTTTGTTTTTTGCCCCCCCCCCTCCATAGCCTTTCTCTGTCAACGAACCTTCTCGGTAAAGAAAGTGTTGAAATCCAGGTCACTAATATATATTTGTAAGACTTCTGTCATGTTTTCACGTCGTCGTTCGCCTCCTCCAAGCCGCTGATGTCGGACAGAAAACGTGTTTTAATTCAGGCCCGTGCTCCAGAAACCAACACGCGAGCGTGGACGTTGGTGGTTAAAGGCTCTAATCTCTCGCGGCGTTGTCGTCGGCGCCGTGTAAATCCTGAAAACATTCTGCGCTCACATAAATATCGGGGGAGATTTTCATCTGTTTGATTGATGGGGGTGCAGGTAAAACGCTGTGCATTATGGGGGGTGGGGGGGGACTCGGCTCGGAGGAGATCACGTACACGTTAAAAGGGAATGTTCGCTAACACCAACCCGCCGCCGTTTCCAAAAAGTGCTGACCAGGAAGTGATATTGACGGGCGCTGAGCCGGGGCGAGGCCTTCGGGGTCTGACACATTAAGGTCAGATTACTTCCCTCCGACCTCCCCGCGCCCAGCGCGACCCAAAGATAGCACTCAGCCGGTTCAGGAAGCCCGGCTGTTTCCATGTCGCCCATTAAATATTCATGCACCTCTAAATGTTAAACACGACAGAGGACGATGAGGCGATCCGGGTCTGGGACACGCGTGTCGGAGACGGGTGGACCCGTCAGTCCGTCGCCGTCGTAGTAACGTATCAGAATACAAAGCAAAAAAAAAAAAAAAAAAAAAAACAGCGCGGCGATTCGCCATCGCCCACGTGGGAGCTGAACAGACGCCATCTTATCGAAGCGTCCAGGGCCCAAAAATTCAATATGCGGTCCTGGCGGCATGAATAATGCACAGCAGGCTCTCAGGGTAAAAGAGGAGAGCCGGGTTATAAATATGAAACATATGAGTTGTATTGATGAGGCCCAGCCAATCTGGCACCCGTCATCAGCAGGAGAGCTGCCCGAGAAACAACAGACACGTGTCCTCTGTCGTCTTCGCCCTTGACTGGACCTCGGGACGCCACGTCGCGTCGGGCCGCGGGCCAAACGCCGCTCGCCTCGATCGGTTTCCTTCGTGCGCAGGAGGTGGACGTTTGTTTTCTATCAGACGCTGTTGGCGGAAACAGAAAACGAATCCCATACGTGAACGAGTGAGACACCGCCGCGATAATTGAGATTTGTTTACATCCTGCCTGCGACCCGGACTGTACATGATTTAAAAAGACGTGCACGTGTGTCGAGAAATCCACATCTGGCGCAGTATTTTATATATATATATATGTATATATGTATATTTGTCCCCGTGGTAAACGAATTGCTTCAGTCACAGGAAGTACGAGTCAGGAGACAGACGCAAACGCCGAGCAGCGACTCGGTTTCGCCTTTCATCCGTTTCGAGTCGCGTCTCCTTTGCATAATCCTGTCACGGTGAGAGGAATGTGTTGTTCCCACTTTGTGTACGCGCGCTCAACTTCTCCGGGAGACCGGCGTCGTGAGCAGCGAGTAACGCTTTTGTGCAACGACCAGAAAAAAAAAGAAGAAGAAGAAGAAGCTCCTCTGGTCTCTTCCCAAACTCGGAGACCCCGCCGACTCGCTTTTGTCACTTCTCTGTCATTCCCTATTTTGTCATTACACCTTCCTGCTGCTCCCCTGCCAACCTGGAGCTGCTTTCCTGACATGGTCCTGGCACATCACCTGCCAACGCACACACACACACTCACTCACACACACAAAATGAGCTTTTGTTAAATGCCGTCTCAATATCGTGGCTGAAGGCGCAGCGGGTTTTTTTTTTTTTTTAGATCAGCGTTTTGTTGTTTTTAACAGAAACACCAGGATTGTGCCAATTAAAACGTGCCAATTAAATAAGTGGAGTCCTTGTAATCAGTCGTACTTTTTTCATCGAGCCGCTCAAACTTTTATTCCGTCGCGAACCTCTTTCTTACAAAATGAGCCAGAGCTGCGCTGTGCGACCCTGATTGTACGCGGCGATTGTTCGTGGCGACGTGACCGCCGCCGTCTTCGCTTTGTGCGCGCCAGGTCGGAGAAAACTAGCAATTTGAAGACATCATCTTCAGCCCCGGGAAAATATGGATTTGTTTTCATAGACTCAACAATTACTCTAAAATTATTATGGATGATGAGTAATGAAAATGATTGTTAACAACTGGCTGACCCCCTTTAGCGCTCCTGGAGGTTCAGGAGCCACGTCAGCTCGGTGTCGACACAACAACAAAGGCTTGGATCTTCTCTTCTCGTCCTCAGCCGCGGTAATTCTGCGCCCCGATTGGCTCGCGCGCAGAGACGCTAGTCGGCGCGAGATAGCGGTGGAGGCTGATGCATTATGGGATGTCTGCGTCGAGCTGCAGGCAACCCGCGGAGCTTTTTATCTGGCCGCGCAACCTGGCCGGATGGCGTTCTCTTGGCGCGCCCCCGTCCCTGCGACTGGCCGCTTGGCTTGCGGCCCGGGGATATTTGGCTCGCCACGCGCGGCAGCATCGCCTCCCCCCCCCCACCCCCCCACCCACTAATTCCCCGCTTTGCTCCCCCCCCCCCCTTCCTGGCCACTTGCCCGAGGACGACTGCAGAGCTTTGTGCGGCCCGGCGGGTCCCTCCGCCCCGGCCCCCGCGTCCGCGGCTGGCGGGACGCCGCCGCCATGATAGCCGCACACAGCAGCGCAATTACACAACGTCGGTCGGCCGGTCAGTCGCTGCAAGGTGCCTCTTTGCAATGCATGAGGCCCTATCAGCTGTGACTTACCCCGGCGCCCGGTGTAATTCAATTGTAGGGATGGCCTTGGGTGGTGCAGAATCAGGGGACGTACAACAGCTTATTATCCACCTCTCTGACTGTCTATCAAACTGATAGCTCACTCTTAGCGGCATCTCATTGACATTGTGTTGAATGTCCTGTGTCTGCCCTGCTTAATTGAACACAGAATTACCCTATTTGGACACGCTTAGCAGAATGGAGCTTAACAAACGTGGAGGGTAGGAGATGAGATCGGGGCTGACCTCTGGAAAGCACTCGGCGTACACAAAAGCCGCCCGCCCGCAGTCACGGAGATAATCCAAAGAGGGTGCGGTACCAACATTTTGTAATCTGTCAAAAACGCCAGCGCTACAGAAACTCGCGTCTGACGCATCTTTTAAGACGTCACACGCTTTCTTTTCTCTTTTGTCTTGTTGCTGTTCTTACTCGTCGTGCTCAGGGTGAAAGCGAGGGCAGGTCACGAAGCGCAATCGTCCCCGCGGAGGCGCGTCCGTTTTTTTTCGGCACCACCCCCCCTCCCCGCGGAGCGTGAAAGTAAAATGTCCCATGATCGTAAATGCTCAATGGCGCAGCTCATTGGAGACACCTAATGAAAGAGGCATCGGGCGCCGGCGCGGTAATTTCTCACCTCGTGCTGAACGGGCAGCTCTTTGTCGTTATTTGATAACCTGAGCATGTTCCCTTAATGGGCTGTGGACCGGCGGACGTGTCGGGTTAGGGCTGGAGAAACGTTGCATATGACATCGCTTACCCGAGGTCGGGAGGCAGCTGCCGTCCATTAAAGGGAAATAAACTTATTTGCTTTTCAAAAAAAAAAACCATCCGTACAGTAAATGATGTGCGTAGCTGCCGCCAGGAGACGGGGAACAGGCGGGATGCAGCCACCCCGGGTTTGTCAGAGGCGTCTTCAAAGCTCAATAATTAACTCCATATATCTCATCTTCTTTATCGCTGCCGTTTAAACCGCAGCGAGCCCCCTGACAGGCGCTTCATGCGTGTCGTGCAGTTTGAATACGTGTGTGACGTTGTGTCGCAGCGTTTATTTGTGTGTCTTGGATGTAAGTTGATGAGTTGCCTGCAGCTCGTCTCCGTGGATGATGAGCCGCAGCTCGGTCCACGTCTGCGGCAGAGCGTTGGAACGGGGGACGTCTTCCCCGGGTCATAGAGCGGCGCTGCCCTCTGCTGGTGGCGCGCCGCACGTACACGACGTCAGCCTGAAAACAGAGGCGTTAATGCTGCACGATAATGAGCCCAGCGATTGATTGGATGAATACCGTGTGGATTCGTTACTATGCAAAACAGGATGGTGTTAAATCTGTGGTTTCTGTCCAAAAAAAGACAAACTGCACACAAGAAAGTCATATTTCTATATCCCGTTATTCCTGAAAATCCCTTCATTCTTTATTCAGAAACATATAAATATTTTACAGGAGAAAAAAAAAAAGTCGTGCTCATCCACATGCTGTGCTTGTAGTCATCCAGCAGATGGAGCCAAACACTGATAAAAGCACCACAGTCCTTCCAAGGCGCAGGAAGTTCATCTTATGTCAAACGCGCTTTTTGATCATTCATCATCCATGAGAAGAAAGTGCGTCATGGACGCGTAACGTCAGCCAGTAAACACGCAGGTGCATTGTGTTACCTGCATTACATGAAACCGTATAATTCCTCTGGCAGCGAAGCCGTGGCGTCACCTCAGGTGCCGCACTTGTGTGTGTGTGTGTGTGTGTGTGTGTGTGTGTTCTGAGAGTGTACACACTTTGCACGCAACAAAGACGGCATTCACCGCAAGCTTCTGAACGGCAATTACATTTCCCTAAAGAAAACCATCCAGATGGGTTTGAAATAGGCAATAATTTGTTTGGTCATTAAGATGCCTATTCAGAACTGCCTTTGCTTGTAATTATGACAGACTAGGCAGTATGCCACGCCACTGATGCATTCCCTTTGTGCTCGCAAGTCATTTTCATTTCCTGAGGGGGGGGGAGCTGCCTTGTTGTTGTTGTTGTTGTTTTTTTTCTTTTAATGTTCAGCCCGCATCCATTACTACCGGCCAGTAAAGTGAGCGTACATGACTCTTTTTTTTTTTTTTTTTTAATCCTAGTGCTTGGCACCGGATGTGTTCCAGTTATGTTTCTGCAGTGGTTGTGTGGAAACGCCGCCGTAGCCGCCATCAGCCGTGAGCGCCAAGAAACCGGCAGGCCGTCGCTCGGATTTTTTTGGACGTGCGACCTGCTCGGCGTGACTTTCAGTCTGGAGCGTACGGGCGGATTACACTCGCTAGTTCAGACCCGGTTGGCTCCGAGGCAGCCGCCGGTTATCGTGGATTACAGCCGGCGTTTGCAAGACCAGATAAGATAAGATGAAGTTTATTAATCTCTGTTGTTGCACCGTTGCTGCAGCAGCGTGTAGCGCTCGAACAAACGAACCGCTCGCGCCGCGCGACGATTGCATCGCACGAGGCGTGCAGCTCGGTTCAAAGCAGGTGTCGTCGCACGTCGGGACCCCGGGATCCGCCTAAGCTTCGCTAAACCCGGGCCCCGGCCCCCGCCGTGACCTGTCTGGCTCGCAAACGTGCGACAATCTGTCCTGAGGTGTGCAACCTGGCCAGAACCGACGGCGCTAAGCCCGGCGCGCGGTCAGACCGGCCAAAAACAAAGACCTTCTGCTGCAGGCTCCCGGCAGCCGCCTCGGGACGCGGCGCTCTCTGCGGCTCGTTTGAAAGCACATTTTATTTCACAGTATATTTTCTGAAGTCTGCCTATATCGGCACATTGGGGTTTCAGTTGCTAAAGGTCAGTCAATGGAAAAATCAATTCTCCACTCAAGTGGGGTAGCTGAGGCTTTACAAGTAGCCAAATGGACAGTTATGTAATCGATGCCTGTTAAAAATAACGCCCTTTTCAGTTAGGTTTTAGCCGCATTAAGCCCGCGTGCCGGGGGCGGGAGAAAATGGGAATCTACGTGCAACTCGTTCTGGGAAAATGCCGTGCCGGAAAGGGCCGGATTTAAATAGTCCAGGGCCCAGGAAGAAAGTCCGTCCCTCCGGGGGTCCGACTGGGCCGTCGCATCTCGTGAGCCTACCAGTATTTCACCTGCATTATTGATTGCAGCGCTTTGCATCTTTTAGTCTTTTCCACGCACAATAAACCCCCCACCCGTAAAAAAAAAACAAAAAAAACAACAACATGCATTATGAATGCAACATGCGGCCTGTTTCCTATGAGCCCCGTGTGGCATCCTAAAAATTAAAAGTCTTGAAGTTACGGCATCAACCTGCCGTCTGACTGTGATAATCGTAGAGACAATCCGTCCCAGAGCCGGTGGTAAAACGATTTTTCTGTCAGGCTCCCGTGTTCCTGTTTCACAACATGGCCCCTCTGAATAAAACAAAACAAAAACAACGACAACAAAGAGAGAGCGGCACCTGGACCGACAGTGAAGCTATCGACAGTCCTCGTCTTCTTTTTTTAATGGCCCCCGCTCGAGCTGATGAAGCTGCAGTAGCCGGCGCTCGGTTTACCGTCAGGAGTTATCCGTCATGTATTATTCCATCTGACATGCAAATGCATTCCTCACATCAAACCGGATATATTCTACTTAAGCTCTAATCATGTGAGTCGGGCCGAGCGGAGGAAAAAAAAGTTCTCCCTCTCGGCCTGGAGAGCGGCGGCCGTCCTCACGCGGTCCGGGCTCGCCATGGGTCACCGTGGTCAAATTAGAGGCAAGACATGAAACGTAACGGGGCTACGCCTTTATAGAATAATCACTTCTCGCCGGACACATGCGAGCAGGGAGCGCTTCCTTTTGATTCCTTCCCCTCCCCCCGGACGGGGAAGAGCTTTCATGGCGAGTGGAGTCATTTCACGGGCGGCGCTTCGTGTTCGTTAATGAATTTTCCTCCCTCTTGCGTGATATGACGGCGGATCCTCGGAACCGTTGTGCGCGTTTAACAACTTTCCACGCGCAACCAGGTCACCGTGGGCCTCGTCGCTTTGAGAGGCGACATCTCGTAAGCGTTGTGAAAAACAATGTCTATCACCGAGGCCTTAAAATCAAATTTATGACATAGTTTGGTCGACAGCTCCGGGTGATGGCCGGACACTCGAAGCGTCACGGCGACGGGATTTATCGCCGGGCTGTTCGACGGGCCCGCATTACATCGCACAGGTGCACCTGCGGTTCTGACTCCACTTTGCAAATCAGGTGTCACAGTGATGGATCGCTTGTGCAGAAAGTTCGACATGTCGTTAGCTTTTGCAAAACTCATGGAGAGAAATGAAACAGACAGAACAAGAGCGTAACTTTCCTTAAAAATTCCTCTGGGTGTGTTACACAGTTGGAAGCACTTCAGGAATCGCACATAAAAAAAAAAAAAAAATAGAAATAAAACAGCAGCGACGTTTGCAGCTCTGCAACGACGAGCTGGCAGATGTTAGGATCTGAAATCAAGTGAGGCGACGTGCATTGATTTGAGGCGTTGTCAGCCCCACAGCTGCCCACCAATCAGCCGCCGCTGTGTCGAGTAACGCAACGTTTGCAGATGAGTGTGTAATTAACCACACGGAGCGTGACGCACTGTACAAGTAACCCTCCTTCTCAAGAAGAAAACAGGAACGACGCTGATCAGAGTCAAATGCCCTCGAAGAACATCTCAAGAACGTTTCTTCTTCGTGTCATTAAAAGTCAATGAGATGTGGAGAACATCGCGCCACAAATGAAGAATTACATTCATATGAATCTGCATTCAGAGTACAACTGCCCACAGCTGCAGGTGTACAGAAGACAGCTCGGATAAACACAAAGCACAGCAACACAACAAACCGCCGACAAAAACAATGCAACCCTCGGCACATACGCTGACCTGGGATCAGCGCTCGTTAATATATACTTCTTTGATTGATTTCTAAATCGCCTCTGTTGTCTGTTGAGGTTTTAATGAACCGCGGCTTCATTAGTCTTTATGGTGTTTTCCCAAGGTGCAAAAAGCTGCAAGAGAAATAAAATATTTCTCGGGGAACGTACGTGCGTAGGCCCCTTAACTGGAGAACACAACAAAACAAAGCTCTGCACACATCCTTTCAGTAAACACTTAAAAGGCAACATGCTGGACGTGCGGCGGTTTCTTTTTGTACAATGTTTTATTAAGAAAATAAGTATAAAAATATAAATATAAAACAATATGACTCAGCATTCAAACAGCATGAATTCAGTGTATGACAGTTTTCCTACAACATACACTTTCCATTACATATTAACACCTATATGATGAAATGAATTCACAGTTTTTGACAAATAAACCGCACCAACCATTCACGTGAACATTGCTCGTCAAACAAGGATAGCAAATAGTATATAGGATGTCCATCGTTAAAAACACTCTGTACATTTACAGCGTTTAATGGAGTTGGCTGGAAAAGCCGCTCGACCCCCTCCCCCTCCCCCGCCACACCTTTGAGCCCCGCCCCCGGTCCAGTGCCATTAAACATTGATAGTATACAATACTACTATCGCTCAGGTCAATTACAAAACACATTGTCCACACCATTGTTCACAAAAAAATTCCTAAAAGTCAAAGGCATCTTTACTGATTATGACCAAAAACAGTAAAACTGGGAGAATTATACTGTATCCCCAACCCCCCCCCAACCCCATCGATGAGAAAAATCCAACTCGGCTCAAGTCTTAAGTTTCCACGTCAGGAACTCGTGTTCGAGCGAGAATCAAATAGACAACTAGTTAACTAGCGCGCTAGCTAGCAAACTAGACAGATAAACAGATAGATAGCTTGATAGATAGGTAGACGGACAGTCAACTAGCTGGTGAGCTAACTGACTAGACAAACAGCTGTCTGGCTAGCTAGCTAAATGAACAGACGTGGGGAAAAAAATGGGTTCGAATAAAAGGGAGAAAGCCACGGGGGCAGCGTCTAGGTCTCCCGGTCGGGGCTCTTCCCTATGTACATCTCCGCCAGCTTCTTGAACTGTGGTCCCCAGTTGCCGAGGTAATCGTAATCCTGGTCGCCCTCCGTGGCGGCGGACTCCAGCGAACTGAGGGACTCCGCCAGCGACCCGCTGCCCTCGTAGGCGTAGGTGGCCAGGGAGTCGTAGGGGGGCGCCGTGGGGTCCGCGTCGTTCTCCTGGAGCCGCCCGTTGATGAAGTCCCTCACGTCCGTGTTATCCTTTATAGGTGACGTCCTCCGAAAGGGAAACAGCATTTCGGGAATGATGTCCCTGCGCAGCTTGTTAGCATCCATCACCTCCGGGTTGCGCAGCGTGCCGATATCAAAGGCCTGAGTGTCCTCCTCTCCGCCGCCTTCGTCGTTGTAGCTGACGACGTTGTCTCTGACGTCCTCTTTGGAGATGATCAGAGGCTCCTTCTTCCTCTGTCTCCTCAGGGCGGCGAACAGCACCACGATCACTGCACGGGGACAAAGGGAGAAAGCTCGGCATGAGACGAGTGCCTCCTAACATGTGTCGAGAGCGAGGAGGGTGGGGGACATTTGCTACCGACGATGAATCCCCAACGCTGCCTCGGGTGTTCACCTCCTATTATTAAAGATTCACTTTCTCTCCTTGTGCTTTTTGAGCGGCATATTCGCCCGGGTAAAATGCGCGGCGGTCAGAGCATCCTCCCTTATGTACACATCGCCTTCGTTCTTCTTTTTTTTTTTCTGGGGCGGTAAAAGCCGAAAAAGACGAGCGAGCACGTTCCCAAGTTTTTAAATAAACCCTGTAAATTCTGCAGAAAACAAAAGAGGAAGCCATCTCTTATTCGGGACGAACATAAATCCTCCTCCACCTGTGTGTCTGCTTCCCTTTTTTTTTTTTTTCGCTTCTACCAGCAGGTACTGTAGTTGTCCGCTCGCCCCCCACCTGGGTGTTAATTACAACACCTTCAGCGCTGTTTTTTGGGGGCGGAGGCGGCTGTTTAAAAGGTTCTCGGCGGACCGAGCGGTTCCACGTTCCGCACTAGACGAGCGGTTTCAGCTCAGCGCCCGCCTGTCGGAGTCAAGCAGAGGTGAATGAGACAGTCTGTCAGGAAGCGATGGGGGGAGGGGGGTTCGAGCACCGAAAGTGTCAGATAATGAGCAGATGTCATGATATTTTGCTCAAGAGGAGAGCTCGAAATTTAACCTTCGGCAAACACTCGACACCACCAGAAGCAGAAACTTGGAATTCGGACGAGCAGATGGAAGGAAAAGCTGGCCGATACTAATTTGCTCGTGAGTCAGAGTGCGGCTAATAAAAAAAAAACACACACACACACACACCAAACACCACCACCATCAAAAAAAAAGCAGAAGATGAGGAAGGGGGGGGCGGCGCTCGTTTTTAGCAGCAAGGACGTCCACGCTCACGTCGTCAGAAACGCTCCCATCATGCACCCTGCTTGGCCGAGCGAGGTAAAACCCAACGACAGCTGAGAACCCATTACTTATTGATGCGCCCTTGACCGTACGCTTCTTTTTTCTTTTTTTTGCTTTTTGCCGAGTAAAACGATCGTCGCTGTTGTCGTCGTGCCCTGTATGCTGTTACACAAAGGGTAAGATCCTGGGGAGGGAACGGGAGGGGCGGCATGTGACCCACTTTACCAGAGACCATTTTAAAGTGGATTTATTTGCTAATGAAATAGAGCCGCGCTGGTGTTTGCTGAGGGAGAACTGCTGAATATAACCAAATATGCAAAGTAGCCTGTCATTGATTGGCCCTGCTTTAATCACCAGTAATCCCCTGTATGTTAGCAGGGACCTTACCGCTGTTTGCCTACAGGCTGTGTTATTTAAGGCAGACATTTTTTTAAATTCCCGCATCAATTATTTTCGCCTTAAATGACCTGTTTTCTTCCATTTCTTTTTTTATTATTTCAGTGCTCTATTAGTGGGCTGGTGAAAGTTCTGTTTGAAAACTTAAAACTAAAATAAACACGGGGCGTCCTCGAAATAAAGTTTTGCACGGCTTGGAAAATTGACTGCTGGAGATTTTTTCGCGGAGACAAACTCGGGCCACGTAAATCCAGAAATTCGGTGTTTGCAGTCCAGCCTTTGAGTGCAGTAAATCCAGGGTCGTTTAAACTTCAACACTCAGGTGTTGGTTTTCCATTAAACTACAAAATGTGCATATCATTTGCTGATACCCCAGCTGTTGCAGTAATGACTGACTCGCGGTATTTCTAATACTATGAAAGCTCGGTCGGAGCGCAGCAGCTCCCTGTGTTTAATTTGAATTTAACCTCACAATCATGGCTTTAATGTGCTGAGATGTTGAGGTACGAGTAAAGTCTGTGAGTGGTGAGCCGAATTTCATATATATATATTTTTAGTAACACTTTATAGATTGCAGTGGGCCGGGAGTCTACGCTTTCAATCGATGTCCTGTCGGTAATGATAGACCATGTCACCCCCCCCCCCACCCCCCATATAGGCACTTAGCGGCGTGTACTTAAGCGAGCGTCTCACTCCGGGCCGTGTCATACACAGAACCGCTGGGCACCGCGAATTAGCTGCCAAGTGGAGCGCATGAAAGCGAGGCCCGCCTGGGGTTCCTTATTGTGGTGGGGCCCCACGTCGAGCTGCAGCGAGGTCATTCTGACCTTTTTTTTTTTTTTTTTTATTCCCTCTGAGTCAGGAGCTAAAAAAGCAGGAACTCTATCAACATCTGATCAGTCGGGCAGAGCCGACGTGCTGAAGAGGACGTCTCCTCGCTATCTGACCAGTATGGACGATCTTATTAAGACCAAGAGCACAACACACACAAAAAACAAAAAAAAACGTGAGGGAGGATTACGCTACAAAAGGCCCGTTAAGCACCGACGCATATTTTGTTGCGTGGCGGCCCAGAGGGCGTCACGGCTCCGGCTGCTCTTTATCGGGGAGTTTAGTCTCTGGCAGCCTTGTTACCTGACTCAGGGTCGTGTTCTTGCAAACTCAGGTCTTTCTCTTGCCAATGATCCTCGTAACCTCTATTTGCTTCACAAGTGGGGCTCTTTAATGCTCATATAGCGTACATACCGGCTCAAACTGCCTTTTTTTTATCAAATTATTATTCATAATCTTGTTAGACCAGCGTCCTTGCTGTAGAAGAACAAACGTGCTGTATTCGAGCATCATCTTCAGGCCTTGAAGTGGATGTTTAATAGCATTTTATAGTTTCGCTTTTATTTTTTTCACAGGCAGCAGGAAACAAAAACTCAGCCAGCGATGGATTTTTTTATCAAGGAGTCGTGATTAATTATCCAGCCAGGTCTTGCTGGCTCTCAGCACGGACAGTTGTTTTGTTAAGTTTCGTGTGAAATCACAGGCCGGACATTTCAGACGAAAAACCGCGCAGTCACCGGAGTGGGGAGCTCGGCCGGCGTAGCAACGGTGATTAAGCCGAGCGGGACGTAGTTGGAGGGTCGTTTGAGGACGGTGGGTGATGTACGTTGAATGGATTTTAAAGCTCGCTGAGGCCAGTTTGTGACTTTTTTGATCGCGGGCCGTATAAACGGAATCGACCGGACTGCGGCGGAAGTGCGGGGACCGTCGGCGTGAGCGGAGGTTCAGCGGGCAAACCAACAAACATCACGTCCCAGCGTTAGCGCCTTACTGAGGAGGATGATGACGCAGAGCAGGATGGCCACCAGGGCGCCGGTGGTGAGGCCGTCGGAGAAGGGCAGGACCTCGGGGTTGCACGACTGCATGTTGCCGCGGCTGTCGCAGGCGCACACGCGCACGATCAGCGTGCTGGTGCTGCTCTGGATCGGGTAGTCGTTGTCCGAGAT
Source organism: Psettodes erumei (assembly GCA_016785225.1). Taxonomy (NCBI): domain Eukaryota; kingdom Metazoa; phylum Chordata; class Actinopteri; order Pleuronectiformes; family Psettodidae; genus Psettodes; species Psettodes erumei. The sequence continues at coordinate 849,835 of JAFBJZ010000351.1, forward strand.
CACCACGGGCAGGAAGTACACGCTCATCTCGCGCCGACTGAAGCCCCCCCTCCGCGTCAGGATGTTGGCGGTGTTATCTGGGCGGGGAAGAGACGGAGATGCGGGCGAAGTCAGGTAGGGAATTGCAATCTTTGTTTCCTCGTGACGTGTAATGTGCAAGTTCATTTAGATAAAGGGACTAAATAGCCACCAAGCATATCAACACCAACCTGTGTTGTCAGCTAGAAAAAAAAAAGAGTGTTATTCTTCCAAAATTAAATCAAAAGCTGTTTAATTAGTTATCATATACTGCTGCGCATCTTAAAAGGACAATAGCGCTGCGGTTACAGATGTCAACACTTCATTGCAAAACTAATTAAAGTTTGTTTGTGAAGTTTTCCACACACACATCCCTCCACTTTCTCCACCGCGATATACATCGCTGTCGTTAAAGAGCTTTAGTCGCTCTTTACTCCGAATCGATGCTGAGATCAGGACTCCTCAAATAACAAACGGAGCCTTTCTCTGAAAAAACAACAAGAAAGGCTCGCTGTTTTTATTCAATAACAAACATTTCCCATTGTTGGACAGGAACACAAAAGCTCCGTCCGTCCGCACAGTGCAGTGCAGATGTGGGATGACAGTCTGAAGGCCGACTGTCACGACGGCTTTACTGGAAGTGGAGTTTTGCTCGGACGGCTCTTCAAGGACGAGGATGCAGACGTGACAGAGTCGATCAAGTTTTCATCCGCTCGTCCGCCGTTCTGCTGCAGTCTGTTATGCGCTTCCACTGAGCGTTTGCAGAAATGCACAACTTACCTTCCCTGTCGACGATGGTGAAGTTTGGGTTGGTGGCACTTATGCTAAAGACGAACTTGTGTCCGACCAGGGGCTCGTCCGTGTCCACGGCGCTTATCGTCTGAATGAGCTGCGGAGGACAAGACAACACGATGCCGGTCGAGTTACGCTGCAGTTCGCCTCTTTGCAAGGAGAATAAACTGAGGCCAATCACACGCGTCGCAATCTAATCTGTAATTAGCGAGGAGTGTTGAGATAATTTCGGGGACTCGCTGCCTCTTGAAAGTCCCGAACGATAAACAGATGCGTTGCGGGCGCGGGCCGACTTCCTGCGAACACGTCCTGCTGCGGTTAAACTGTCCCGTGGAGGTGCCGCGTGTCACACACTTCCAGGTTAATTTAGGTCAATACATATTGATTTCCAGCGACTCCTCACATATGGCAGGACGTGTTCCTCCGCACTCTGACTCATCAAATTGTCAAATTACCTCAAGTCAAGCCACCGCGCCGCGTTCCCAGCGTGCGCTCGGTTTTGCCCCGCATCATTTGCATCCATTCATATCACTGTCACTGCGGCGTGAGTAACTGCGCGCGACACAGCGACTGGCGTAATTACGGCCTGAAGTGGTCCATCCCCAGAACCCCAATCAGACCCAGACGACGATCACGCTGTGGCCGATAATCAAGCAGCGAATTCTCATCTCAAGAAATCAGATTTTGTGCTCAAACGATGGTTTGACGAGCCAGGAGATGGCGAGTCTCACCTGTCCCGCTTTGACGTTCTCGCAGACGAACGTGTCGTAGGACATGGCGAATTCGGGGGCGTTGTCGTTGACGTCCAACACCTTGATGAACACGGGCACCCGCGTGGTCTGACGCGGGTTATCTGACGGGAACAAACACTCGGTGGGGTTAGCGCGGAGGAGTCGGCGTGACGTAGAAGTGCGTCAGGGCGCCACTCACTTATTTCCGTGGCCACCACCGAGATGTTGTGCCACTTGGACATTTCTCTGTCCAGAGCCTTCAGCGTTGTGATGGTTCCGTTCACAGAGTCGATGTTGAACAGCCACTCCAGGTCCGTGTGCCGATCAATCGAGTATCTGCAGGAACAACAGCACAAACGTGTTCATTCCAACGAGAGCAGCGCCTTGGACCTTTTGCTTTCATGTGATCCAGTGAAAAAGAAAATATCTTCTCCCCGCCGACGTCATGGAGACGATACATCTCTCATTTTATCACGGTCAGCGCTTCACGTCCCAGTGAAATCCGAACGCGCGACACGATATGCCGTTGCGGCACGGGACCGAGGGGGGAGCATCTCCGTGTCGGAGACGAGCGGGCGCCATATGCGCGGGGACGGCGGACGGCTCTTTTTGCTTTGACTTTGCGCGGGGGCCACGGAGGACTTACATAATTCTGGGAAATATACGGTGTCTGTATTCACTTCACGGGGCCGCCGCCATCTTCCGCTGGGAAATCACCAGCAGGGACCCGTGAATAATACCACCACCCCCCACCCCCCATCCCCCATCCCCCCTCCCTCCCCCGACACACACACACACACACACACACACACTGACACACGGCCGGGCTGATGGATTAGATTTAGCCAAGTGGGCACATTTCCGTCCTCGCTCTGAAAGAAAAAAAGAAATCTGATAAGAGGAGACTTTGTGTTTCCTCCATGTGTTGCTTGTTTTACTTATTGATTTTATACCGGTTTAATTAAAGCTGCAACAATGAGTTTTGAAACAGTCAAATTACCGAAACGAGGCGCCGAGCCGACTCGCTCGGGCCCGTTGAGGATATCTTTGCTCAACGGATCATCGATTCATTTCTAACTCAGGCCAAATTGTGAGCGCCCGGCTCCTCGAGGGGGGTGAGTTTGTCATGAATGAGCTTGAAGCGGGATTTGATGCGCTTCCTGCGGCGTACTTGACTGGCTTGTTTTCGGTGTCCGGGTCCCGGGCCGACACCACGCCAACGAAGCTGCCGGCGGCCGTGTCCTCGTGCACCTCGATGATGTAAGGGTTCCTGGTGAAGACCGGCGGCTCGTCCACGTCCTCCACCGTCACCTTGACCGTGGCGTAGTCTTTGAATTGCAGGCCGTGGATGAACCGCGCGTCCAGGTAGGTGTTTTTCACCTCCACCCTGAACTCGTAGTCCCGCTTGCTTTCATAATCCAGCGCCTGGAGATGAAAGAGGAAGAAAAGCAGTCACTCTGCAGGGGATTTGATAGGGAATTTATCACGTTTCATTTGTCCGCCTTTATCTCTTTCATACTCTCAATTCTAAGTTACAAATCCAAGCGAGGAATACTGATCTGGAGGGTATTAGGGGAAACTAAGAAAGACTATTTTACCCCTATTACACTGAACCGGCGGAGGCTATCTGATTATTATTACGCCGCAGCGCGTCTTACCTACATGAATGAACGTTATCGGGCGGCGGCTTCTAATCTGAAACTGTATTCTCTCCTTCCGCTGAAGTCCAGCGTTGGTATTAGAAGAGAGCGCCTATCTAATTCAAATTAAAACATACAGTAGAAGCTGAAGAGTCCAGGAGGCTCCTAAAGTTTGCTTCTCTAACTTTTGTTCAAACGTCTCGGTTATGCGTGGACGTGACGCGAGGAGGAGTTTACCTTCTTGATGATGATGACGCCCTCTTGTGTGGTTTGGTCCGTGATGATTTTGAATAAGTCGTGGCCGCCTTCGATGCTGTACTCCATCTCGGCGTTACGCCCCACGTCCAGATCTTCGGCCTTGATGCGGCCGATGGCGCCGCCGATCTCCGTCGACTCCACCGCGGTCACGCGAAAGGAATCTGCACGAGCGAAACAAGTTCACTGTTGCGCCACGAGTCGGCGTGAGAGATTTGTGACGGAAGGAGTCGTGGCGAGAAGGCTTCTTACGGTTGGCGAAGCGCGGCGGGCTGTCGTTGACGTCGGACAAGGTGATGCTGATGGTGGTGGTTCCGGAGAGCCCGCCCATCTGCCCCGCCATGTCTTTGGCCTGGATCACCACCTGGTAGTTCTCCTTGACTTCTCGGTCCATGCCGGGCAGGGCTGTCTTGATTGTGCCTGGACAAACAAACGGAAGTTTTGTTGTCTTTGTTGATTAAGATCAATTCCGTCTCTTCGGTATTCCTCAAAAAAACCTTGTTTATTTACCAACAACCCGTTTGGTTTGCCAAAAAACGTTTGGATGGAAATCGTGGCAGTGGAAGGAAATTGTGTTTCCGAGGAATGTTGTCGTTTCTTTTTATTTCGACAACAAACGAACACATCCAACGTGTCAATAAGACACTTTGCAATTTCTGTAATTCATTATTGATGGAGACGGGCGCCACAGAGGTACGTCTGTGTTGAAGACCGGGGGTAACGAGATTAATTTGACATTGATATTCCATAATTGGCCAATATTGTAAGCTTACTTCCCAAAATGTCAGATATTGCTCAGATGTCGGACACGCTGTTAATAAATAACGTTCACGTCTTACATCTAAGATTTCACACGCAGAGTGAGCGGCATATTGATGAGTGGCCTCGTGCAAAGAGAGGAGTTTGTATTACATGGAGCCACAGTCTGCTCTGGTTCAATTGCTGACGTTTTTTCAGCACGTTTCATTCCCCGACCTGGGCGGCGCCACGAGAGATCCATTTATAGACAACGTCAGAACCCGCCATCCAAGAGATCACGCCGGGCTCCGGCTTACCGTTCTCAGAATCCACGGAGAAGTATGGCTGCCCCTGCAGGATGCTGTACACCAGCTTGGCGCTGTTCCCGTACGTTTGATCGTCGGCATCGGTGGCGGTGATGGTGACGACAGATGTACCTGCGCACAAGAACACGACCACTGACTCAACATATACATGTATTTTTTTTTAAATTTCCTTACTCGCTCTCCCTTCACTGCAGCACTGACAGTTTAATAGCAGCAGAGCCCTTATGTTACTCGTCTTCTACTGGTGACTAATGCCCAATTTCCTCTGGGGAAAGTCAAAATAGTCGTCTGGAAACAAAGAGGCGGTGGTGTCTCAGTAAAATCAATCAGGAACACAGCATTGCCAGTCATTTATTCACTCCTCTTCCTCTTTCTTTTCTTTTTTTTTTGATGAAGAAACTGCAGCTGCCTCAACTGCGAAACCAAAGTGATGTGCTCGCAGGCTGCGGCTGGGTCTCTCTCCTGGCACCTCGGTGAAAATGATGGCTTTGATTAAACCACAGTGTCCTCTTTTTTTCTTTTTTCTTTTTTTTTTAAATATCGTGCCGCTGCAAGCTTAAAATAAAGACGTCTTTCTTCCCAAAGCAATATTTCGCAGGCGCCCGTCCGCCGAGTCCAATGAAACGCACTTTGAGAGTAAGTGTTGCGTGTGCAGGACGTGTTAAGTGGCGTGTGTTTCAGGTGGTGCGCTTCGGCCCTGGTTGAATGGCAGGTGATCGAGTGCGTGTTGTGAGTATAATAAAGTGCTCTCGCACATACGCTGACATTGAAGTCACTTCCATAATCAACCCGAGCGTTTCAAATACTGTCCTTGGCATTCAGGGGACCTCTGCCGCGTCCTGTTTGGGTCCGACCGTCTCCGTGCATACTAATGAACCCCCGAACATCTGTCCCACTTAGTCCCGCCACGGATAGCATGAAGGGAGGAGGGGGGGTGGTGGTGCTGATGCTTCATGGCTGGCTGGCTTGATTAACCAGTGCATTCGCTCTGAACATATAAGGCAGTCTATTAGTCCAGAAAGACGAGCGGCGGTGACCCTGGCCCACCTTTGGCGGCTCCCAAATCTAAAACGGCGCATCGGGAATTCCAAACAGGACGCCGGTATTTCTCACCGAGACAATTGGGTTTTGATTTTGCCCTTGATTGCCGCCGGGTATTAATTTGCGGTCGCATAATGGAGGATTGATTTCAAGTTGCGTGCATTATTTTCGTGAGCTTTGTTTGTATTCGTGCCAATTGGTTTATTTATATTACTTGGATGGATTGATGTGGAGCGCGACGGAGCAGGTCCTTAATTGGAAAGGCTGCGATAATCTAAACTTTCAGTGCTTCTACTGCCTATTAAGAAAAATGGCAAATGGCATTACTCGTTGGGAATGCCCAATGAGCCCGACTGCACAAATCACAGCCACGCTAACGGGGGACGACTTTAAAGGAGCGAACACGGCGGCAGATTGGACCGGTACGGCTGACTGATTGAACAACACCGCTCCGTGTTTGGGTTTTTGTCACTGCATGACAAGTGTGTCTCGCCAAATCCTCCCAATTGTGTAATTACATCAATTTTTTCGATGAATAAATGGGGACGCGTGGTTTATCTGCTGATTATGTTCTGGTTTGATGCGTCGAGCAGCAAAGACTCACGTCGGACACGTTTGGAACCGTTCGCCATTTTCTTCCTTGTGAATTCACCGAAACGGAAGCTGATTAACTTCCCCCGTCCTTGACCTCTCGACCTCACGATCGGTCCTATCCATACAAATAATGCCATGCAAATAAAAGCAAACCGCAACTTACCAACTTCCGACATTTCGGGGACTCTGGCGAAGTAGATGTCCTTGGCGAACCTCGGCGCGTTGTCGTTGATGTCGTGAATCTTGATGTTAAATTCGGTGTCCGGCTCCAGCTCGGCGTTGGTGTTCCGGTCCAGAACCTTGGCGTGGAGCGTGTACATGGCCTTCTCCTCCCGGTCCAGCCTCTTGGTGGCGTGAATGTCCCCGGACTTCTCGTCGATGAGGAACAGGGTGCCCGCCCCGTCTCCGGTCAGGACGTACTTCACGTTGCCGTCGCCCTTGTCCATGTTGGAGTGCAGCTGAAAACCAGAGATGGACGGGAAAAAAAAACGTAGAATTATATAAAATAGACATGAAATGTCTTTTCTCTTGATGCATTTCTGCCAGAATCTTGCTTCTCCGCAACTCCACCACTTTAGCTCCGTGTCCAGTTCTCTTCTTCTTCTTCTTCTCTTCTTTACTTTCAAATGAACGAATGAATAAACTATTACACGCGCGAGCAGAGTTAACTCCCTGCTGTCGGCACACATCTCCGCTGTTGGCCAGTTAAGCTCTATTTTTAATTTTTTCCTCCTCTCCCCGTCGGGTTCTCGGGAGGATGCAGGACTCGCCGTGGGAAAAAAAAAAAAAAAAGTCCTCCGAGTCAAAGCTGCGAAAACATAATCGACTTGACCCGACCGACCCTGTGTTTTGCTTCAGATTTTCATTTTAAATACACACACACACACACACACACATGCCCCCGAGTTCACCGCGGAAAGTAAACAATACAAGCCGCGCCAGCGTCTCAGGGACGGATACGTTGAACATACTGTTTGCCGACGGGGACTTCGCTTACATTTACACCCTGGATGTACGAAGGAGAAAGAAAGCGCGACAGTCTTGTGGACGCTGAGATAATGGCGCGAACCCGCCGAGGGATCTATCCGTTTCCATCTGAACCCGGCGGCGCCCGCGGTGTCAAGCGAGACGTCCTCCATTAGTCCAGATCAAATTAGTCTCCGATTTTTCTTCCAAATTGCGCCTCTGAAAAATGATGAAAATCTGACCTACAGCAACAATTGCTAAAATTAGTCACCTCTGACCTATCCATCACCTTGAAGCGGCCGCCGCTGTCACGGAGGAGTAATGGCGGCGCGCTGTGACAGACACTTGATTCAAGCTCATTACTGTACTGGATCTGTCAGCAGATATATTTAGAGCGCTGTCTCGTGGGTTCACATTTTAAATGACAAGTAGTTAGGGACACAGAATGTACGTTGGCAAACTTATTAATATTAATGTCGGCGTGCTGTGAGGAAACTAATTATTTTTTCCTGCAGTTGGAAGACTGATGTCAACAGCACAACTTTGGATGGAAATCAGGAACGCACTGCCTGAGTGCTAGCTATAAAAAAAAAAAAAAAAAAAATGGGGACGCGCGTGAAAACTAGACGCTGTCGAGTTCAAATGAGCGATATACGCGTTATTCTGAGTTATGTTTTGAAATTATTTTCATGCAGATGAACTCCATTATGCAGAGTCTATTAAGTGGGAATATCAGTCAGCTTGAATTTGCACATATATTTGTGCTCCGGGACGGTCTCTTCATTGTTGGTGAAATCTCTGCGCTGTCGGCCAGCGAGCCGCGGATTTATGACATGTTCCGGATGCGAACGCCGCGTCCGCCGTCGACTGTGAGCGACAGGCTGATTCTGGCGAGCGGACGAGCGTTTGCTGGATTGCTGCGGTGAAACTGGCGCCGTATCTGCAGCCTGTGGCTTTTATTCCCCTCGAAAAAAAAAAAAAAAAAAAAGCTGTTGTTGTCTGTCGGATGCGCGAGCTCGAGCTCCGCGGCACGAGATGAAAACACTCGACGGCGCCGCTGCGCTTACGGCCTGCGGATAATTAGGCCGTACAATTTCAGGAATTGCATTTTTCTAAATCTTTTGATTATTATTCTCGGGGATTTTTGATCTGATTATTAGCATATTTTCCCAGTCTCGGTTTAAGAATAAAAAATGCAACGTGAGACGCAAAGACAACAAACAAGGAGCCATCAAAGCCGCCCGTAGCTCGTGCAGCCAGCTGTCTGCAGCGTGGCAGCGGTTCCCTTAGCTCGTGCACTTTTGTTAATTATTGGATGTTCACCGTCAGCCTCCCAGTCGTTTGAGTAAACAGATCTTCTCCCCGCTGGCCATATAGATTTTCACTGAGTGGTAGTGCAAACGAGGAGGGTTTGTTGTTGTTTTTTCTTCTTCTTCTTCTTTTGCACAAGTAAGCAATGTTGTACTGAGTTGCCTCGAGATCTAAAAATAACAGCGCTTCCTATATACACACATATATATATATATATATATATATATATATGTATATATGTATCGGCGAGGTGAGGAGGGATGCCCCTTGGAAAAGAGTGTCGGTTAAACGAACGCGACTCTTTAAAGTGCGGAAGGCGGAGGTGAGTTTTCCACGCGCTCGCTCAAACTCCACCGCCCAAACCCCTCGGAGCGATCGTCTGCCGCGCGGCCTCGCCGACTACCTCGCCGAGATTTAAAGCCGCTTCTCCTTTCAAGGCCCCTCTGTCGGCGAAAACCTGCCGCCCTTTTTCCAAGGCCTCACAACAGAAGCCTTGATGAGTCGAACCGGCGCGCTGAAACACTGAGGAATTGTCAGCAAAGCGGCAGAGTCGTTGGCGATTCTCGTCAGGCCCTGCGGTGAGCGTCGCTCGGCGCTGCGGAGAGGAGATAGCAAAATAGAGCGCGGGACGGACGCAGAATAATAACTCTTCCTCTCAAGACGCGCCGCGGCGCAGGATGAAGTTACGGGGGTTGCGGGCGTTTGTTGTGCGTTTTGTCCTTCTCCGCGGCTCGTTCAAGTGCCGCAGAAATTAACGCATCAAAGTGTAGAACAAGGCCATGCGCAAGAAAAAAAAACCTCAAGGATGCTTATTGGCAGAGTATTACCACAACAAAGTCGGCTACCTTGAATATTCAAATTTAGGGCAGCACTTTTTCTTTTTTTTTTGCTGTTGTTGTTGTTGTTGTTTACAAGGCACAAGACAATGCAGTGTGCCGGGCGAGTTAATGGGATTTTGCTCACTTCAAACGCGCCACGCCGATTGCTCCAGAATCCAAAGTTTGCGGTCGCACTGCTCAGCATTGAGAGCGCTCGCGCTCCGCGGCGCCCGCTCCAGAAGTAGGGCGGCGAGCGCTCCCGCTCATTAACGGCCCCCGTGAAAGTCACTTAAAATGAGGTTTAACGGGAGGAGAGGGGGCTTCTTCTTCTTCTTCTTCTTCTTCTTCTTCTCCTTCTTCTTCTCTGCCTCTTTGGCGACTGCTGCCGCCGAACCAGCGCGGTTCGTTTTCACGGTGGCGTGAGGCAGCTATTACCAGCGCGACCCGTTCTTTAAGGGCCCTAATCAGGAAATCAACCCCGAGTGGCGTGGGCTGATTGGAGGGGGGGGGTTGATTGAATGCGAAATAAACAAGGTCTCCCACAGTGCTCCACAAAGACCATTAAATAATCTTTATGAGGGCGACCATCAAGGCTCTGACGGACATGATGTGCTCTCTGCTTCTCCTTCTCTCTCTCTTCCACCCCTTCTATCAATTATGTTGGCGATGGATTGATTCCAATAACCAGTCGATCGTTGGATCTATGGATCAGTTAGAAAGAAGGTGAAACGTCACCGCATGTCACGGTGACCTCTGCTCGTCGAAAACCTGAGCACGTTTCGTTTCACTCTTGTTTGGCATTCAGCTCGAAGGAGATCAATAGCTGATCGATTAATCGACTGATCAAACTGGTCGGTCCACCAATCAACAGGTCCTGTGTCGCTCCGTCCGTTTCTAAATGTAAAAGTGATGAAATTAGCGACGCGCTTCCCCTCCTCAAACCGTAATGGCGGCGTGAGGCTGCCCTGTTTCTCTCGGTAATTTATTACAGCCTTGTGTTTTTTTTTTCTGACAGTTTAATAGAAAATAATATCGGGCAGTCGGGTCAGTGACGCATCGACGGACGGCCTCATTTCGAGCCGGCGTTCGCGACACAACAAGGTGAAATCCATCGGCCCCGCTGACTGATACGTTCCCTCCTTTCTCTTGCCTGCTCCATTTTTTTTTTTTTTTTTTTTAGCTGTTCCCCTTCTCTTCTCCACGTCAGCTTGATAGTTTCTGCAAAAAAAGAAGAAGTTGTCATACCCCCACCCTCACCCCCACCCCACACACTCAACCTTGCACAAGACACTTGTTTACTCCGGAGAATGAGGTGTGTGATGAAAGCCAGCTTCCTCTGAGAAAATTGGCTGTCGACTGTCGCCTCATTTCCCTCCCTCGAGTTGATAACTGTAGCGCGCTCCCATCACACCTGTCTTTATAGTGCCGGCACGGGTGAGCTGACAAGAGCCTCTCTGATCTGGGGGGGGGGGTGGAGTGGTGAAGTGTGTATGTGTGGGGGGGGGGCATTGTCTCAAAACTCTGCAATTTTTTTTTGGTGATTTTTCAGGAAAGTGTCTCGCAAGAAGCTGCAGCTTTTTTAAACTCGGGTCTCTTGAAGCCGTCGTGTGTGACGTCTCAGGTTTTCGGGCTCCGGCGCGACCTCGCGGTCGAAAAGCTAATGTGGCGCGCGAACCGGCGCCGGGAAAGATGTCGGACCTGGAGCGCCCGACGCTTCTACGGGCGATCGTCTCCTCCGTTCCGCTTCCTGTATCGTGCCCATAAAATGTGGAACGAGGCTTCACTAACGACCCTGAAGTTGATGGTTGAGGTTTCACCTCCTGACTCGTGTCCCTCTCAGGTTATTGATCGATCTGTCAGCGATTAAGATGCGTGGCTGATTAACGTGGCGTCGTGCTAACTCGACAGTGAGGAACAATGACGTATTGCGACTACATCGCTGGCGTGTGCCCAGCGAGAAGTCAGTGGGATTTAAATCTTGGAAGCGTAATCGCGGAGTTTTCGCCGAAGCGGCTTTCCAGCCAGATTCCCGGCGACCCGTTCGTCATTCCGCCAATTACGTCCAACGCGACTTCAACGATCCGAACCTCTCCATACCCGGGCCGGCGCCGCCGTGTTCGGACACGTTACCTTGCCGACGTATTGATGGTCGTTCCCCGTGTACTCCTCCAGCAGAAAGAATTGATTCCACATCCATCCGCGCTTGGAGCGCTGCAGAATCGGCCCCTCGCTGTCCGCCGCCCCGAACACATTCCCAATATTCCCGGGCGCGAAAGGCAGGGCGGCGCTGGGCCGCAGGACGCAGAGCACCAGCAGGAGCAGCAGAACCCGGTCGGTTATCATGGTATCCGGTCGGCTGGCGGGAAACGTCCTGGGTGACTTCTGAATTATGGCGATGAGCTTGTGATGGGTTGAACACTGGAAGGCAGCGTCATCAGCACGGACATCGTATCCGTCCCCCGGATGTCCTTCGGATTCCTGCGGAAAGAGGGAAAACTTTAGTGACACGTCCTCGCATGTGGAGAGGCCTCCGGCGCAGATGCGGCTCTGAGCAGAGCGGAGGTTAAAGGTCAGATTTCAGCGGCGCAGTGTTTGTTTTTTTCTAAGAAGAGAGGAGGGAACAGAGATGCACGGGAGTCATCGCGGCGCGGCGGCTGATAACGCACACACACGTTTAAAAATTTTAACTCCAATTTGTCTTTGCGTTCGTTAGTGATGGTTAATTCCTTAGATCCCCCCCCACCCCCCACCCAGGACGTGTTGATGCACCCTGAATGGATCTACGCTGCGAAACCGGGCGCCGTCTCCTCCGAGGCCCGCGCCAGGACCGGTCCTGATAGGTAATTTGGGCGTGCGCTGCATAATTCATGGTCTTTTGGAAGTTAATCCTAATAAATCTTGCCGCTCTTTCCGTAAGAGCCCATTTAGCAGGGCTTTGGCGTGAAGGCGGCGGCGTTAACCCGTCAGGCGGCACCTCGGGGACCGCCGCGTAAACGCCCCGGCTTTTGTTCCCGGCTCTTAAATGAGGTCTTTAATGTCAGCGGGCCCCGTTCGCCGCCTGTGATCAGATCAGCGTGAGGACGACGCTGAAGCGGGGAATACAAATGTTTGCGTTCGCTTGAGTTTGGCGAGGGGAGGGGGGCGAACAGCTGAGCTGATCCTGATGTTTTTTAAAAAATGCTGACTCAGCTTGTTCTCAGTCCGTTTCAGTCGAATTTGTTCAGTCAGCAGTAATTTTCCCCGCGTCAGGGACGCCACAGACGTCGTCGTGCACGATCGTGTCCATCACGGCTTCAAAAAAAGAAAAAAAAAAACATCTGTAAACACGAGACTGTAAATACGAATGGAGGAGCAGGAAGTTTGTTGTTTTTTTTGTCGTCGATGCACTTTTTGTGTCACGTGCATCCTCCCCGCCGCCGCCGCCGCCGCCGAAATCAGGAAGCGGCAGGACTCACAGTTAATCTAGTCTGATGCTTGTGATTGCATTTTGTAATTATCATTCCAGCCTGTCCTTGAGTTTTAATAGCATTCTGGATATTAATCTTTGATGTGGTGTGCCTATTAAGCGTCAGACCAGTGTCTCTCTCTTTCTTTTCTTTTTTTTTTTTTTTCTGGAGTTTCTTCCAAACACTCCATTAAAGGATGAGTGAGCACGCTGAATCCCTGCCAGAGCCTATGGACTCCGGCTGAATTATCTCCACTCGTTCAGCCCATTAAACCGCGGGGTTTGTGTTTATGATTAGATTAATTTATAGGCAGATTATATGACGTCTTTTTAAAGTGTCGTCTGCTTATTTCTAATCCCGAGCTGAAGATGCCCCCCCCCAGCTGGAGCTCTGTTTCTATGGAACTGCAAAAAAAAATAAAATTAAACGTTCTTGTTTTTGCTGAATAAGAATATCTTTGATCAGAATATATATAAATTTAGCTGCTTTCCAGGATCAGTCAGGTTTTTTTTTTAAATTTTAATTTACATGCACATGAAACCTGCAAGCTTTTTAATTTTTATTATTTTTCATCGGTGCAGCAGAGGTCCGGCTGTAAAAAACCTTTTTTTTAAGAGGTGTGGTGCATGCATAATAAATGGATCCTCCTCTGTACATAGGAGGATCTATAAATACCTCAATTGACCAGCTGTGTTGCTGCAACATTTTGCAGATTTGAGATTAATGTCAACATCCCACTGGTTTGCGGTTCCAACTCGGAGCTCGCCGTGTCCCCAGCGTCACCACATTCTTTTCTTTTTATCACCAGGAGCGAAAAGTACAGTCGGGGAGTGAGATATAAAATGTAAAAAGATATAAAACGTGGGGGAAAAAAAAAACTGTAAAAATAAAGCTTCCATAAAAACTACAGTTGTCAGATTTACATGAAGGGCGGGCCGCAGCATCTCCCCAGACGTCAAGCGGCTGTGACGCCACTTGAATTACAGCAACGCGCAGGAAACGCAACAAGTCGTACGACAGCCGTAAATAAGCACAGGCGGGGGCGCGGTAATTGGGAGAGGAAGTGACAAAGATGGAGGGGGAGGGGTTGCAAGGTCATCAAACCCGTGTCACGGGGTTTATTTGTACCTGCGCTGTGTTGATGTTTGGTTTTTTGTGATTGATGACCGGCGAATGCAGCGTTTTCTTAAAAACCCGCACAGGTGACGCCTGGGGGGTGGGGGCGTCTCCACCGAGAGCGGCTCAGAGCGAGAGAGGTGGTGGTGGTGGTGGTGGTGGTGGGGGCGATGCACCACGATGCGGCACCTGTGCAAACCTCCACTTGGTGGAGCCCTAGTCCTTCCCCAAGCCCGCCGCTCCACGGCTGCAGTCCCTGGCAGACCTCGGCGAGCTTTACTCATGTTTTCAAATCCTCTGAGCAATTTTTTTTGTGATACAGTGCACACTTCATCGCTGAAAACCTACTCTAAAGGCGAGGGGAAGAAGAGAGGAGGAGGGGGGGGCACGTTGACAGATATAAATGCTCCGTCGCTATTAAAACAAACGCCACCGTAACTACGTCGGGCTGCGTCTTAAAGGTAATAACGATCGATTCCCGTGAACGTCCGTCCAGAAAGCTGCAAAATAAAACTAAAAAAAAAAAATCCAGCGGCTGAAACGAAAGACGTTGTACAGTGTGTGTGTGTGTGTGTGTGGGAGAGTGGATTTCCACCTCTTTTATTTTTATTTCCCTTCATTATTTATCACCTCAACACTCAGAGGTCACCCCCCCCCGTATGTGACAGTAATTCAGGGAGCGTGTTAGCGGCTAATTTGCACTAAACAGTAACGGCGTTACACGGCTGACCCGCCGCACCCGGATATATCACTTACGCTGATCGTAAAGCTGTCTTGTCCGTGCACGGGGGCAGCATGCAGAGGAGGGCGGGGGGGGGAGAGAGAGAGAGAGAGAGAGAGAGAGTGAGGGGTGGATTAAGTTTGAAGATACGCACACACTCCACACACACACACACACACACACACCGCCGCGACAAACACCTCCGTGCGTTTCCAGAGATATGAACGGTGCGGCACCTCTCCATCACGTACACACACACACACACACACACACACACACACACACACACACACACACACACACACACACACACACACACACACACACACACACACACAGAGAGCTTGGCGTGGACACTTGAACAGGTGCACACACACACACACAGCGAGACATTCATATATATTGCATGTGAACACTGACAGGCATCTGAATGCACACGCTGTTTGCTGCTCAGCGTGGAGTCATCTGCAAAGTTAATGCCAGGAAAACCCCCCCCACACCAAAACCATAACACCCACCTTAAAGTTACGCCCGCGGCGTCTTCCACGGCGTGACAGCTGAGCGCCGTGTCATTTTATTTATTTTTTTTTTGAAGCGTCTACGAACGCGACGGCCTCGGCCGGCTTAAAGTTCCCGTCAAACGGGAATGTGCTCCGGTTTCCTCACGCACCTCGTACGTGAGGGAATTAAAAATAAAACACACGCACAAAGCAGGAGCAGAGCAACAAATCTAATCACACACACACACACACACACACACACACACACTTCAGCGGGTCTTCCTCTTATCTCTTACACACTCTTTGAAGTTGCCACACTTCTGTTTTTCTTCTCTCTCTGCTGCTGCATCAGTCTGGCTTCGTCACAGTGCAAAGGGGGGGCAGATCGACCCCCCCCACACACACACACACACACACACACACACACACACACACCCTCTGTGAGTCTGGAGGCAGACAAAATATATAAGTGCGCCCTCTTAGATGCCGGTCGTGTTATAGGAAGAGAAGCCCGTTACCTTTCTGTTTGATTTTCGCAGCTTAGCATCCGTCTGTGTCGCCGAGCGGCGTTCCCGCTCCTGAGCTGCTGCTGCTGCTGCTGCTGAGCGGCGGCGGCGGCGAGTCGGACTCCTCGCGGCACAGCTTACATTCCAAGACTGACAACGGCACAGCCGCCGCGAACGTGTACGCGAGTGTGTGTGTGTGTGTGTGTGAGTGTGTGTCCGAGAGAGAGAGAGAGAGAGAGAGTCTCCCGCCTGCCTTCCTCCCTCGCTCTATGCTCCTCTCTTTCTCTCTGCCCTCCCTCGCTCCATTTCTCCTCCCCGCTCTCTGGCTTCTCTCCCCTCTCCTCCTCTACACTTTCTTTCTATCATCTCTCTCTCTCTCTCTCTCTCTCTCTCTGCGCGCCCCCCCCCCCTCCTCCTCCTCCTCCTCCTCCTCCTCCTCCTCCCCCCCCTCCTCCTCCTCTCTCTTTCTCGAGCAGTGCATCACTTCTGGCGGTGGATGTCACCCAGGCTGAAGCTGAGGCGACTCTGCCCCTGATTGGCTGCCATTCACAAGTTAGCGATAAAGAAGAGAGGAGGGAGGCGAACGAGAAGAAAAGCAGAGGAGGGAGGAGGAGGAGGATGGAGGAGGAGGAGGAGGATGGAGGGAGGGAGGGAGGGGGGGTGAGAATAGTGCCCTTACATCCCAGTGAGCATCAGTTGACTGTGGAAGGGAGAAACTGGCGAGGTTAGAGGCTGAGGAAGAGGACGGACGCCTTTTCTTCTTCCAGAGAGCGAGCGCCGCCGCCGCCGCGTGACGTTTGACGTCTGAAGTCTAATCTGCCTCCAATGACACGGGGATGAAGGAGAAAAAGGCCGTAACTCGTAAATCAGCCGCGCTCCGTTCGTCTTCGTCGCTCGTTCCGCGCCGACTCGCCCGGCTCTGTCATCTCCCCTCATTAACGCCGTTTCGTGTCGGACGCATATCAATACGTCACCGTACTGTACGCGCCGCCGAGGGTGATATTTTAATCCGGCTGATGGGGACGGGACGGGACGGGAGGAGGGGGGAGTGGGGGATCATATTTCACAGAGGTGTTTGATGCTGAGAAGTGAGACACAGAGAGGGGAGGGGGGCGAGCGATACGTCACATGATACCGATACTCGACGCGGCACCTTGACCACGGTGACTTTGAAAGGGGGGGAGGGGTCGGCGGCCAATCTCGTTGGGGCCTGAGTTTTACCCCCCCACCCCCCCCACCCCCCTGGACGTCAGCGCGAGCAGATTATCGGCCGGAACTCCCCGCCGCACACAAATGAAGATGCAAACGGGCCAAACTAATTAACATCCGAGCGAGCGGCGAGGTGGCCCGCCTCTGATTCGCCGCCAGATTCCTCGCGCTTCATAACTCAGTCCCTCGTTGTGTCGGCGGCGCCGCCGCCGGGAGACGGGGAAGGAGGCGTGGGGGGGGGAGGAGAGGCGCGTCATGTTTACTCATACCCGTGTGCGTGCATGTGCGCGGCGTTCCTCGCTAACAAGCCACTGCTATTTTGTACATCCCGGCATGGAATTAGGATTAATTTCCGTTGCTATTTACACCCCGGGGACGTTAATTACGCCGTTACGTTACGTGGCCCAAACAAGTCGGCGCCGACATGAGAGGAGGGCGCACGTTGCACCCGAGTCTTTCAGGAAGCGCTTCCAATCTCCCCTCGTCTTAATTTCACAGGCCCTTTCTCTAAAGTCCTGCTTTTTTTCCTACTCCCCCCGCCCGCCGCCGCCGCCCGCCGGCCTCATGAGGACTCCATTACGTTAAATCAAAGTTTTCCAGGCCGGGGAAACGGCTTCCTTTAAGTAAGGGTGTCTCTGGATCCTCTCCCAATTCCGGGTGTCAGCTCCCATCAGTGTCAGCCGCTGGTTGCACTCGTATTCACCTCCGCCGTCCTGATTAGCTCTCTGATCCCCCCCCCCTCCGTCCCAGAGGAGCGGATGTCTACCCACTGTTTGCTGTGCTAGCATAACAACTGCAGCTGCTGATAGGTTATTGATGGCGACGTTCGCTGAGCTCCGATCCGACTCGTCCTAGTTGCCGTTTTTTGGTTTTGATTTTTGCTCTTTTTAAAGACGACACACGTCTGAATTTTGAGGGTTTTTTTCACAAGGAATCTCGTGCGTGATTTCAGGCTGCTAGGATTAATCTGCAGGAAATAATCTCGGTCCGTCGCTTAATCTATGAAAGGTCCAAAAAGCAGAAGACATCCGTGCTAGTTTCTCAGAAGGTGGTCAGGTGTTGGATGTGCTAAAAAAGTTTTGAAATTATTTCAGCTGCTCTTTCATTCTCATGTATCGTGTTTAACAAAAGTTGGATTGGTTAGAATTTTGTTTTTATCATTTCATAAATTGGTTTGTTCCAATTAATCCATCTGTCTTCAAAAGATTGTTATTTTTCTCCCGCTACGTCCAAATGTGGATTCAAAAATCAAAATATTACGAATAAGATAAATTAAATCGATATATAAGTCAAAGAAGTTAATGGAAAACATTGTCGCGCTGCAGCATCGTATTTGCCGGGGGAGCGGGTCCCATTCTGGACTGTAAAAATAAAAGTCGTGTCTGTCGGAGGCGCGGCGCCGACATTAATAACCCGCCGAGTAATCTCAATCTCAAATCGTCATTTTGGCGTCGAAGCCCCACCCCCCCCACCCCTCAGAACTTATTCCATAATTACGCTCTGCCAGGTCGGGGGAGTTGGAGGGCAGAGTCCGACCCGTAATGACCGAGATCCATTTCCATACATTTCAGCACCGGCCCGGCCCCTCGCTCAAGGACACTGTGACGCTTTACGTGGCTGATAATGGCCACATGTTGGCTATTACAGCGACTCCACCCGTGGCCATCTTTGTTCTGTGGCCACCAGCTTCACACTCGCTCCCTCCCTCTCTCTTTCTCTCTTTAAGTGCGGGTTATTCAGAAGTCATCTCGGCTCGGGGTGTTGGCGAGCTCCACGTTTCATTATGCACCGAGGCTCTCGGCTTTTAAAAAGGAAAGTTTAATTTGAGCCAAGTTCCTTTTCTCTCTCTCTCTCTCTCTCTCTCTTTTTTTTGTTAGTTAGCAAAAGTCTTTTTTTTTGTTTTAGCCCGTCCTCCATAACGATAATGAATAGTCAGCATTAGCACAGGACGGTGCACAAGGCTAACGAGTGCAAGCACGAAACATCAAGGGAAGGGGAAACGTTAAAATTAATTCAAAGACGATAATGGAAATAATTTAGCTGCTAAATCAAGTGTGTTTGTGTTTCTCGGGCTAATAAAGCTCACCAATGTGACTGTGGATATAACGCACGATGTCACTTCCTCCCCCCGGTGAACAAATCACAAGGAAAGAACTTCCCACGACCGCGGCCACAAATCCCCCTTTTATTGACTAAATTGCCACCGTGGTAAAAATGTCGCTCCTCCCTCTCAGGTTGTGTGGTGCAGCGCCCCAGCTGGGGAAATAACTAATTTATTACTACAGAGATAATTATGCCGAGTGTCTGTTTGAGTAATAAATCTTTACTGCACATATGTATTTCTGCAAAGCGAGCGGCTGAAGAAGACGAAGGAAAACGGGCGTCCCTGCTCGTGGTTGGCGTCTGGACTTGGCACGTGAAGAAGAAGAAGAAGAAGAAGAAGAAGAAGAACGTCTCCCTGTCAAAGCGCACAAATCTGATGTCGTCGCTTGAAGTTTGGAGAAAACAGGCGAAGACGCCGCGGCGAGGAAAACAAACTGCGTTTTAAGTGAATTTCTTTGACCGCGTGCGGGGACGTTTTGAAGTTGTCTCCTTCTTCTCCTCTGTCACTTATTTTTGTTTTTATTTGATTTTTTTTTTTTTTTAAATATCTGCTCGCTCGCAAAACATCTTCGGCGTCTTGGATCGGACCAAAGTGAAGTGGGGGGGGGGAACGCAGCGGGAGTCCAGAACCCACTGGTTCTACTACGTTTCCCATAATGCAACATGCTGACGTCTCACATTGGACGTTTCAGCAAAGAACCGCCGTCGAATTCTTCCTGACGCCGCTGTTGCGCCCAGCACCCCCGCTGGTGTTACAGGAAGTAACGTCATTATTTTTAAATACATGGACAGTGTAGTACAGTCACATACAGTACACGACCACACAGACCCGTACATGACACGTCGCTTTCAAACAGGAAGAGATATCAAACGTTTGTTTCCTCGCTGCGCTGGCTGACCCACATACGGTTTGGTTTTTTATTCACGGGCTGGATTTTTCCTTACGTAACTTCTCCTTCTTCTTCTTCTGTGGTTTTGCGTGGTAACTGCGCTGTGAGAATGGGCGAGCGTGTGGCAGCGGCGGTGGGAGGCCGCCCAAAATAAAACCATTTGTTTGTTCGGCGTGTTTCCGGTGTTTCCACACCGGCCCCGCGGCCGCTTTTCCTTGCCCCTCCCCCCGGTGGGAGATAAACGAAAGAGCTGAAACGGTGTTTCTGTTCTCCGCAGCCAGAACCAGAACCGGAGCCGGAGCCGGTCCGACGCGACGGCCCGTCCAGCCCGGCTTCACGCTGTGATTCCACCCTGGAGGATTTCATGGAAACCGTGTTGCTATGGCGAACTTTGGAGAGGTTACAGGTTTCCAAGGCCTCGTGGTGTAATGAAGCGACGGCGCCTGACTTAAAAAAAAAAAAATATATATATATATATGCAGAGACAAATCAGTGTGTGTGTGTGGTTGTTACGCATGTGTAAAACTTCTGTATTCAAAGTTATTCACGTCTGTCAGTCTTCATCCACAAGTAATTATTTACAAAATACCCCCCCCCCCCGCAGACTCATTTTGCCTGAAGGACACGTGCGTTTCAAACAAACACTGGATGACCTGTCGTTGCTCAAGGGCACGCGAGCGGGAGCTGGTCACCGCGAGAAAGGCGAGACCAGGGTTATTGAATACAGGATGACGAGAGTTGTTTTCGCCCCGGCGAAGTTAGCCGGTGTTATTTTACGGTTCCTCACGCCACCACGCGTGAGGACGACGCTGAAAGCCGTTCGTGAAACCATTTCCCGCTCCGCGTGCGTCTGGACACGGCGCGGAAAACAAAACAAGACGGGCAGGATGGAAAAGGACGGCGAGGAACTGACGGTGATTTTTAAACAGATTTTCACGCCGTGAAATTGTTTTGTTTGCGATTTCGCCCCTCGGCAGACGGATCCGTCGGCGAGGAGTTGGCTGGGTGTCGTTTGTTGACGGTGTCACGACGCGCTGCAGACACGCTCAATTGTTGCACGCCGTTTCTGTGGCGACTCGAAACATGCGTGAAAAAAACCCAACATACTGTGGGGGAGTTTGAACCTGCAGCGACACGTGTGTTTATTTGTGCAACATTTACACAAATAAACAAATCGATTGATCAGTGGATCGTTCTTTTGAATATACAAGTTAATATTCTGTTGTCGCTTCAGCGACCAGGGGCAAACTTTTGGGCTGCGGCGCTGAGAAATAATTCATTTGGGCCCGACGCCGCCGTCCCGGCTCGGTTTCCTCGCCTCGTCCTCTTTCCTCCGACAGCCGAGCGGGAGGAAGCTTGTCGAACTACTTTTCAGAACAACTCCGGCTCCGCACTGAACCTCCAACTCCTCGCGAGGCGAGCGGTGACACGCGAGCTGTCGATCTTTCCTCCCCCCGTTAAGGAGGAGGTTTCGCATCTGTCTATTCGGGGGCCATCGGCACCCTCCTCCTCCTCCTCCTCCTCCTCCTCCTCCATCTTTGTGTGTCTCCTTTGAAACTTGCCGCACTCGGGAGAAATCACATGGTGACGTATGGAACGGCGCGGCGCTCAAACGGCGGCGGCGCTGACAGCTCTGGATGTCGTTACCTGTGGCTGGCGGGCTCTTATCTTTCTGCTGACTGCTCAGGTGTAAAAATATATATATACTCACTCCGCGGCCGGGGCGTATAAAGTTTTAAACAGGACACACACACACACACACACACACACACACACACACACACTGGAAAAAAAAGGGAAGATATATTTCACACATTTCGTCTTTCTGGAAATCTTCATAAAGACTCTGAAATGGCGAAGATGGACGAAACCAAAGAAAAATTCTTCACAGAATTAAGGACAGGAAGTGTCCAGGTGCTGTAAAGGTGCGGTTGTCCGTCACCGGCCCCCCCGCGGGGGCCCCGACTGACAGGACAGACTTAACTCCCCCGCCAGCTGCTTTTACGGCTCAGGAGTATTCCTCAGGTAGATGCTGCTCAGGTGAGGGGGGGGGGGTGTCGTAGCCGTTAGTTACGTGATTTATTTATTTTTTTCCCGCTCGTTTTCAGACGTGTGACAGAGTTAACTAATTCTCAAGGGCAATTCAGCCGCTGATATTCTGCCCGATGTGTTGGCACAGTTCATCATCATAATGCGCGGGAGGGGGGGGGGTTGTTCTGGAAAATGTATTCGTTTCATTATGATGTGGAGTTTTATTAAAAAGAAGAAACCCTGAAGAACGGGGTGATTAGAACTGCAACACAAAAAAGAAGGCGCAAATAATAAAACATTTCAGGTTCACGGTGCAAAGAGAATTCAACACGTTTGAGTTGTAAAAACGGAGCTAAAACCTACAGATGCGCAAAACGTCAACGCTGTTTGACGATTATCACGACCGAACCAAGTCAAGTCAGCGACAGACGAGCGCAAAACTTTTGATAGATGCGTATTTAGTGAAGTATTTCTTGACGTGTTGTTTGGCAGACGACAGGAAGTGGGCCGCCTGAATAAAACAGGTAACGGTGGCCCAGTTTTCACAAAACCAATCGCTTTTTACCTCATTTCCAATTATTCATTAAATGAGAATTGGTTTTGGGACATGACCCTGGTTGAGTGACACTCGTGCGTGCGGGTGGGGGGGGCTGTTAATTCAGTCGCTCGGTGAAATTACACCGCAATGGACACTCGTGATATAATGAAGAGGTGGAGTACGTGGCGGCGGTGAAGAGACCTCTTTTAATTGTTTTCACTTTATTTATTTCTTTTAACGCAGAAAAAGGGGGAAAAGAGGAATCTCATCCGGCGTCGCCGCTAAACGAAGGTGACGGATAATTAGAAAAAAACAAGCCGACAGTGAAACGGACAAATCCATATTGATCCCGACTTATCTGCCAAATGAAATTGGAGTAAATGGGCCGGGATTAAGGAACGCATTCCTCCAACAGGTCCGTGAAATGGAGCCGAGCGGTGCGTCGCTTCAGGGGGGGAACGCTGAGAGCTGCACCGCATGTCTGAATCCTGCAGATCGCTCGCTGGAAAATTAACCACAATCCTCGGCGGCGTATGTACAACAGGATATTTGTCGGCCGTGTCTTTGTTTATCGCGGGCGGCGACACGTCCGCCGGCGCGTTGAACTCGACCGCTCTGCATCCCGCGAGCTCCGTCTTGCATCGCGCAGATTTTGACAAAAGTTCCCGCCGCTCGCCGCTGAATTATCCAACTTCTGTTACTGTTATTTTTTTTTTTTTGCATCTGCACTGATTCATTTGCATAACGTGATAAGATCTTTTGATGTTGAGGGCCTGTTGCATGTTGCTTCACCCCCTCGGCTGTTTGAACTCCACCTGTTTTAAGCTCTTCCTCACCACGTGGAAATGAAAACGCATCTTAATCGTTTAGCACGAAGCGCACGTTACGTTTCTTTCAGCCGCGTTGCCAAATGATTGTCAAGTAATGAATTTATTAATCCCGAAGAAGAAGAAGAAGAAGAATTAGGGAACTAATAAAATGTGCAAAATTAATTAAGAAGAACGGGGCGGCCATGTTTGGATATTGAATCGGCTCCTCGGCGAGCTTTAAATCCTCTCTTTCACTTTAAATTATATCGCAATGAGCTCCATGCAGGCCCAAAGTACAAGAGAGCTCTTCTGAATAATTCAGTGTGGACCTTTGGGACGCACAGCAAAGACTGTGACTGTCGAAGGCTGCCCCCCCCCCGGCTTCAGATATTTAAGTGCACAGAATAATAAGGGCGCAGAGGCAGAACCTTCCATACGTACTGCATATACGTTAATGAATAAACCAACAAGTGGCCCGAGGAGTCGCAGCTTACGTCATTTAATCTGATGCCGCCGCGCTGGGTCGACGGTCGGGATTGAATCGGCCGCAAAACGTGAAGAGGAACGGAAAACGACTTCGCCATCTTCAGAAGTCTAATTTCGTCCCAGCGACAAATGAATTCAGTTCCTTGTAACGGAGCACGGAAAGAAAAAGACAATTGATCGCTGATCGACATGGTTGTCAATCAGTTCGCTCTCAGCTTCCGCTCCACTAATCAGCACGTGTGTGTAATTGCCGCTTAGTCTGGGCGACGTGACATTTAGCGGCGCCGTGTACGACGACGCTCAGTCATCTAACGCGCATTGTTAGTCCGAGTATTGTCAGAGCTGGCATTGTGCGACGCCGAGCGACAACTCCTCGACGTCGTGCTCCTTTTTTTCCCCCTTGGCGTTAGTTTTGCTGTAAAAAAAAAAGCGTTTTTGTGCGGACGCAGATATTTTTGCGCATCAGTGTTTGTAACGTTCTGTGCAGCACGACTGACCCGAGCAGCTGCAGCCGCTCACAATATTACCCGGCGCGTTCGTTTTGTGCCGCATCCAAATATGTTTGTCTCCCACCGGCCAACAACCGACAATTACCAGCCTGTCACAAGCTGCCGCCCGACACAATAAGTACTTCTTCTTCTTTTTTTTTTTCCTCCGTTGTAATTTGGAACACACTTAAACGAATCAGCGCTTTGTTTTGGGGAGCAGCCATATTGTTTCAGTTTGTCGGGGGGGGGGGGTCACAGGAAGTCACATCTGGAGAGACTTGATCCACGTTTGCGGTGACAGTGGCGGGATATTAAAAGTATCTGCCGCCGAACCCTGACTGTAATCCCGTAAACTGAGCCAGTTCCTGTAATCTGTCACGCCCGGCTCGTCGCCCGGACGCCGACCGGAGAATAAAACCTCCTCAGTTTACGCCGATGTTGAGCTCGTCGTGGCCCCGACGACGGCGCTAACGCACGCACGTGTCCGCAGGCCTGGTTATCATATCAGATTACTGCAGTAAAGTTAGGACAACTTGGTTACTCAGGTACACACCCCCCCCTCCTGTGAGCGATGACACTCATCAATCACGGCGAGCGATCGGGGTTGATTGGCGTATCTATCCTCATTCGAGCTGTCCGTACACATTAGCGGGGCAGAGTGACGCGGGGCCCCGACGCCTTTTATCTCCTATTACAGGATAAAACTGACTTTTAACAGCGACGTGGCACATTTCCCGCCGCCGGTCCCATTAATTAAAGCTTTTTTCCCGGTGTTTAATCTCCTGAAAACGCGGGTCCGGCTCCGTCTCTGTCGTGCGGGCGGGTTTGTGAACTCACCTGCCAGCGATAGCGTCAGCGGGGATTTTCAGACTAATGGAAATCCCAGCGCTCCGTGTTTCCCCGGCTTCTCCCGGCCTCGCGTTCCCGCGCGTCGGAACACGTGTTCCCATATATTTGCTTGCAGGCCTCATTGTTGGTTTAACCGTGTGTGATTTGCGGGTCCTCGCCGCACGGCGGGCGCTCATTATCATCGCCGTGGGTTTTTGCGGCCACGAGCGCGGGCAGAGGTTCAGCGCCTCTTAGTGATGGATGGTCGTGACAGTCACACCTCCACTTGCGCCGTTACCGGATGTTATTTTTTTTGCCGTGAAATCGCGAGCACGTTTTTTTTTTTTAAAGCAGTAATGCAGCGCTACGTGTCGGAGACACACGTTTTCATTATCTCTCTTCTATCTGTCTATCGATCGGCGTTGCTAAATTGAATCATGGCAGTGGCAGAGGTAATTGTAAAGTGTCCCTGCTGAAAAACACAAGACGCACAACGACAACAACAACAACACAAAATAAAGCAGGTTTTCAGCCAGAAAACAGCTGCCGAGGATGAGCGGAAACCGACGCGCGGGCGCTAACGGACTCACGTCCGGTGGGCTCGTTGTTTACGCCAACACTTAGCGCGGAAACATCCGCTAATATCTCATCAAGGTCGATGCATAATTAATTAATGATCAGTTTACAGCGTCAGTCGTCGTGTGCTGGGTCGCTACCTTGTGAATCTGATATACGGGCGTTAAAACTCCCGCCTCACTGTGAGTCTGGAGAAATAAATTCGCTCAGTGGTTGTTTATCGTCTTTCTTCCTGAAGAATAAAGCTGGTGTCAGAGAGGAAAAGCTGAAATATTTTTTTGTAATATATATATTTATAAATGTTTTTGGAGGTGCTGCCTTTGCTGTGGAGGACTTTGCCGGTGATACGGTGAAGACCCTGCGGAGAATTTAACTCTGACGATTCTCCACTTCACTTGTTTGGCAGTGACAGAAGGAACGACGACGAATCAAATAAAAAAATAGTAAAAATTAAATCTCTGCGTTCGTATCCAGAAACTGGAGTACAGGCGAAGCAGCTGCCCGACAAACTTACACGAAGATCGTTTGTTACTGAACAATTTTTAACAAGTTATTGATTTCTTTTTCTTTTTTTTTAAAATGTATTTTGAACGACAAGAACTCGATTATTGGCGTGACGCAGAAGGATGTCCCCCGCCAGAGCATCCGTCTCGTCCTGCATGCGCTGCGTATCGTCCCGCTCGCCGTATTGAATTCAGATGAGGAAATTGGCCCAAGGACGCGTGGGTGGCGGCCCCATATGTTTCCTGTCATAGAAAACTTCAATAATCTAAAGAGCATCTGTCAAAAAAAAAAAAAAAAAAAAGCAAAAAAAATAATGCAGTCAGCAGGATCTGTCCGTTCGCATTTGCGAGGACGCAGAAAGCGCGGCGCCTGCTTAATTGTGAAAGCTTTCCGTCCAATACGAGGAGGTCGGCGAAACGGTGGCGTGAGGAAATGAGAGGAAAATAAAAAAAAGTGACTTTGCTAATATTTAATAAATATCAGATCCACATCGCTCTTTACAAACACCATCCACAGGTTGAGTTACTGAAGTCGCCGGGAAACACGCGACCCGTCTTGTTGCCGGCGTAAATTACGACGTGTTGGCGTTGGCCCCGTGTCACCGCCCGAACTCTGTTCTAATTGGTGTCGGCGTTTAGACGAGGTATTAAATAAATAATTTGGGATGTACTTAAGTTAACGTTAATGAGCGGAACCGTATTCACGCCGCCCTTTTTTTCAGTCGTTATGAAAAATTTAAAGAGAGATGTCCGTATCAGGATCTTCATCGAGTCCGTCCAGTACGGGGGGAGGGGGGGGGGGGTTTCCAAATGATGCGGGGCAATTATCCATTATAGATTAATTAAACTCACCAGCCCTTTTGTAATCTAAATTTAATTGACTCGTTAGAAAATAAATTGCATAAATTAATGGTCCGGAGAGTGCACGGACAAAAATAAGATTATTTGATGCTGTTGGTGGCTTTCAGGGAAGAGAGCTGCTTTTGTTTAACACGTGTGTAGAAATGTATAATAAAGGAAAGTCCCTACAGTTTGTTTTTTTTCTCCGTTAATGACACGTCCAACATGATTCCACTCATTAAAACACTGTGTATATATATATATATATATATATATATATATATATATATATATTTCACCAGGCTGGTGGTTTGTATGATTTAGAGGGAAGCCATTGATTTCACCACAGACACCCTGTTAAACCCCCCGTATCCCTCGGCTGAAAGATCCTCAATATTTAAATAAACATAAATGAGGCGCCGCTAACAGGAAATCGACGGCACGCATCTTAAAATACGGTGATGTATGAAAACGACGGCGCGCCGGGGGAAGCCATTACGCGGGCCGCCATTAACGGCACATCATTTGCCAAAATAAGCTGATCAGCACTTTCGGCGATGTAACCGCCGTCCCCAGAGGAGACGGATGGCCCCGGCTCTGCCTCCATTATCATCTCGCCGCTCCGGATCCATAACACGTCGGAGCGCGGCGAGGACGCGAGAGCCAACGCGCAAGGTCTGAGGAGAGCGACGCTTACTCAACCCGTTAATGAACGCGCTGCAGCAGTTTGTTTGTTTGTTTGTTTGTTTGTTTGTTGGTTCCTCAGAAACACCTTTGTTGGTTTGTGCTCAGCTCGGCAGATCAAATTTGTTGTTCACAGTTGTGCTCAATCCCGTCGTACGTTTGGGGATCTACGCTTATTCATATGCTAATGCCAACAGCTGTGCTATAGCTTCCTCTTTATCTAATGTTTTTTTTGTTTTGTTTTTGTTTTTTTTTTCAGCAGACTAATGTCTTGTTTTCCCGCAACAGCCGTCAGCTGAACACGCGGGCGATAAACGCTAATATCGCGCTGATTTGAAATGAATCTTGTTGCCGTCGACTTTTAAACGAGTTTATATAACAGAGGGCCATGTGTGACAGGAGTGAACGCAGGGAATCATGCAGCGACAAGCCGCTCCACGCAACACCACATCCTTTGTATTAAGGGCCTCTGATGCCCCCCCCCCCCACACACACACACACACACACACACACACACAGACACACACAAACACAAACAGGGGGGTCTCCCAGCTGATTGTGAATTGAGTCCAGCCCAACGTTTGCGCGACGACTTGTGCAGTCTTTACTCATGGTTCCATTACATCTCTGGTAATGGAGATGAGCTGTGTGGAAACCAGGGTTAAATAATGTCACCTCCCTTTCTTTCTTTCTTTTTTTTTTTTTCTTGTACACACAGAAACCTGCGTCGGAAAATTGCGTTTGAAACGTCTCCAACACTCGAGCAGCCGGCCGACGACTATCAGAGCCACTTTCAGAACCGTTGGCGTTCAGAGACGCCGCCGATGATGCGAACTGGTGTCGAATGTGTATTCGTGTTGTTTTCCCCTCTAACATTAGAGTCAACTCGGAGCCGTTCGGTAACAACAAACTTTGTCGGTGCAAAATTACAGTAACGTCAGCCGGACGCCGTTCAAATCCAGATTTAACGCACAAAGGCGCGATTACTGTAAAACACGGCGCGTGGACGCCGATCAAAGAGGAACGCGCTGATAAGCTGCGCGGCCGCCCGCGGCGAAACAAACCTCTCAGATACCCATCACGTTTCCAGGCGTCTCCTTTCGTGCCAGGCCCAGTTTTTTTTTTTCTCTTCGTAAATTGCCGGAGCCAGAGCGCGCAAAAAAAAAAACAAAAAATAAATAAAATCAAATGAAATAAAACAACAACAACAACAGGAGGTTTGCTCTGTGTGCGGAGGTACAGAGGGAAATCTGATACACGATTAAAACGCTTATCCAGCTGCCAAACTGAACACACACACACACACACACACACACACACACACTGTATCCCCATCCTCCTCTGCCGATCCATCGCTACTAAATCAGATTGAGAGTCATAGATCGCCAGAGACTTCACAATAATTTATATGCAAATGGGATGCCATCTATTAGCCTTTCGCTGAATCAGTTTAGATTATTAGAGAAAACAGAGCGACGCCTGCACCTGATCTTCTTTTACAGCCACACACACACACACACACACACACACACACACACACACACACACCTCCAGTGCAAACGCATTGTCATAAAACCCCCTATTTTAGACGCCACCTGGAGATGTTTTAAAGAGATTTTCGCCGCACTTGTTATGCAACCTGATATTGCACCCCCTGCTCCCCGGGACCGGCTTGACGGATGCCGGGAAAGCGTTAGGAATTAAATTTGAGATTAACGCGGCGCTAAATCTCCTTCCAGGCAGGAGAATGGATCCCTCAGTGCGGGCGGCTGCGGCGGGGGCAAATTAAAGGGACGTATGGGACATGTTGGAAGTGTGTTTCAGCTTGAAAGTTAAAAAAAGGAAAACAACTCGCCGAGTGTTACGGTACATTTTGCCCGTTGTGAATAAAAAATAGCCTCCGTCCTGAAATTCCCGAGGGACGCGGTGAACGGCCATTGTTTCTGCGTACCTGTGCAGAAACACTCACACTCCTGCACGGCAATAAACTCCTTTTTTTTTTTTTTTTGCTCGCCTGTCGACGGAGAGTCCGGGTGAAGGTGTGAGGCGGTAATGAGTTAGGCCGCCGCATCCCCGCTAATTAAAGGACGGCGAGCGAGCCGACGAGAGAGAGGCGCTTCAATTCTTCAAAGGTGACGCCTGAGCGGGTGGGGGGGCGTTAGGTGCAGGCCGTCAACACGGAGAGGCGTCAGCTGACAGCTTCTCTAATGAAGGGGCTGGGAGCGACGCCACGTTGTCCCCGTCCGCTGTCAGATCATCCGGCCGGACGTGTCAAAACGTCCCGTTGTCGCCGCCGCCGCCGCCGTGTGTCACTCCTGCCCCGTTATTTGTTGAGTTACCGGGACGCAGCACGGAGACCGCGGTGGACGGCGTCAGGGTTCACGGGGGTCGCGACCCGGCCGAGGTCGGGACTTTACAGCTGCTCAGACCTGCAAAGCTGTTTGTCCCATTACATGAAATTAATCTTTACGCTGCAGCTGCTGCTGCTGTGCAAAGGTCACAGGTTAAAACTCTTCTGCTTGCATCTAACTAATTGGAATTAGTAATCTAATCTAATCTAAAATGATCAGGCTGCTAAATGGAATCCAGCCGTCGTTAGTGTCTTCTGTGCATGTCGCACAGCAAAATTGTTGCTGTGAATTTTGACATATTTGTCGTCCACTCCTTTTTAGCTCCTGTCAGCTTTTTGTTTCTGCTGCGAGCTCGCCCGTCGACGAATCGCAGCTTCCGCTCTTTATATCTATTTTTTTCCTCCTTATTCTTTCGATTGATTTTATCGATCGGCCCCGCCCAGCGAGCCGCCGGATAAATCAGCCTCCGCGGCGTCCGAGCACGTGTATCATCGCTCCAATCAAGACGTACGTGATGCGTGTTTGATTTTTCATTACGGCCTGATGCGAGAAACCGGGCCGCTTGATTCGCGGGCGGCTCCTCGGGCACACGTCGCGTTACCCGACCGACGCGTGTGTCCCAACACACGCATGTAACATGTGAGGACGTGCACACGGTTGGTTCCGGTTTGAGGCGTAATGGGGACGTGCAGAAGAGTCGACTCCGGCCGATCCGGTTTCCTCCGCGGTCGGTTTTATTGTGTCGGGTTGACGCGGCGTCCTTAACAAGAGTGCGCTCTCTTTGTTCGCCGTGTAATACGTCCGAGAGGAATATTAATCCTCCGTGTCGAGCATTGTGGATCTTTTTATAGCGCGTGAGGTGGACGCCTCTCTGTAATCGCAGCTGTCCATACGACTTATCCATCCTCCTGGTGCGGGGGACGGAGAGAGAAAAAGAAAAGCGGCGTTATTCCTCAACTTGAATTATCTGTGCTGCCGGTGCGTGGTGCGGCTGCAATGACTCATTTTAAAAATTCAATTTTGCAGCTTAAACACTATCTGAGTGTAATGGGAACGGGGATATTAAGCGTTGCCAAATTAAAGCTATCCATAATGCTGATTAAAAGCGCGGCTTCCCGAACGCGCGGGCACAAAAGAGCGGCGAGCGCGTCTGTTGTGCAACGCCTTCGCTTTCGACTCAGAAAGGTTCACAAAGCAGAAGCCATTAGGGAGCGGAGGGAGACGCTGTCCTCGTCTTAATGGCCGGTTATTCAGGAAACGCAGGTTTATTTACGCTGCGTGAGTCACCCCGGATCTTTCCTCGCCGTATGGCGATACGACACGTTCCATAAAAATGTTTAAGTGAGCCTGGATCTTCGGCGTAATTGAGTTGACCTTTAGTATCCCGATGTTCTTTGACTCGCTCTCCTGTCGCGTGGATTTACTTTTCTTTATTTTTATTTTTGACAGGGTCCCCGTTAATGAATTCGTTCACCGTTCAGTGTCCGTCACATTCCCGCGTTGGCGACTGCTCGGCGTTTCTCCGGACTTTCGTCTTTGTCTCCGTTCGCCTGCGCCGAACGTGACGGACGATTCCCCGAGCGCGGGGTTGTTTGAAACAAAAACGGGCGAATAAATCACTTGTGAGTACGGCTCATTGAACAGTTCCTTGGCATAAAAAAAGAAAGAAAAAAAACCAGCGTGTGTCCTCTCCTGTTTGCTGACTTTGAAGAATTTCTGCTTCATCGAGCAGCTCAAACTCAGACTGATGTGCTATTGATATATTTTATGACTCGGCGTGTCAGCGAGGATGATGCGTTTGCCAGACGGGCGCGGAGGGTAACGTTAAAATTAATATCGGGAGATAATCGGGACCGTCGTGTTGAATCTCGGGGAAGTGGAAATTAGCTCGTGTGACGTCGGCGACGAGTTGACGGAGACGCTCCAGTGCGCTCCATGACGCCATGACGCGACTAATGTTTAAACTGTGATGTCGTGTGATTCATGCTGGTTTTTACTGTAGAGTCAACTCTTTTCCTGCTTCCTCTTACATCCACAGACACTATACACATATATCGTTTCTCTTCGCCTGCTCTTCATCGGCGAGGTAGAAGAGAACGTCGGGATTAAGCCCGGACGACTTCGCCCTCGCTCCTCCCGTACATCCATCAGACGTCTCAAACCGAGTTACCTCCCTGCAGCTTTTTTATTTTTCACGATTTTTGAGCGCGTGGCCCGTCGTATGAGAAATGAGCCGACCCAGGAGGAAGGGCGGCTACAGTCAATCTTTTTTTTCGTAATTCGTTCACAGGGTTGTTGGTTTTTTTTAAGGTTAACCCCGCCCTCGCCGGACGTTAGCGCTCGCAGCGGGCGGCAACGAGGTGTTTGAACAGATGACGTCTCTTTGAAAGAGCGAGAAGCTTCGTCGGCTCCATCTTCACCCGCGGCTCGATTAAAACTGACGACCGTGCCTTGTGTTTTCACCGCCAGCCTTCGCTCACACGGAGGGAGATCTCGCCGTGATCGTGGCGTCCCGTGCCGCCTCGCCCGCCGCTCCGCAGGAGGGAAGCTTTACCGTCTGCGCGCGCGCCGGACGGACCCGAGCTCAGGCGGCCGTGACGTTAATTAAAACGAGGGCCGCTTTGAAATATCTGAGGTTTTGCTCCCGTCTGATCCTTTCGGCCTTTCTTTACGTTAGCGTTAAACTCCGCCGCGATCACGCCCGATGACTCGAAGCCCGTGAAGCAGCACAGATGACTGTATTCATGCGATGAATAAGTAATGGAGCCCTGTGGCCCGACTGGATGCCGAATGACATTCATTTCATACGCCGGTCAATAATTGCACATTGATTTAATATTAGAGAAGTTTACAGTGAGGGCTGTGTGGCATTTTCATTCATTCATTTGGAGAGCGGCTCGATCAGAGAAAACCCTGCTCAACTCCAGCCACGTCAGGAGCGCGTTAGCTTAGCTTAGCTCAGCCTCCGTCAGCCATAACTTCAGCTTCACTGTGTGTAGTGGAGCTGTCACGGCAGGAGGGCGAGTGCGTTCGGTGCGGATGCTCTTTATTGCCGCCGCCAACGAAATACGACAAAAATGTGCAGTTAAACTCCAGCAGCTCCGCCCGTCTCCCGTCTTTGTGTTGTTGTAGGGCGCCGTCCGCCGTTTACCGGCCCGCTTTTGATTTGCTGCTCCGCAGTCGCTCGGCTTTTATGTGGTGCATTAGGAAGTAGTTTCAGTGCCTGGGCGTGGGCGCGGTTCCTGGCCCGACCGCGGCGCTGCAATAAACCAAAAACGCTGGAGCTGGATCCGCTTCAATCGGGCGCCTGATCCTGCAGGTTCCCCTCCAAACCTCCGCCGCAAAATAAAGTTCAAGAGCGCAGCCGGTCAGCTGGTTCTGCAGAACCTTTTCCAGTTCTGCCGCCTCAGATGTGATGACTTCCTGCCTTTTTTCCCCCCCCCGTCTTCTGATATTATTGTAATTTGCCTGTTGAAGATGACGCCTGAGGCTCCGTGTGCATTTTTCACATTAGCCGTTAGCGCAAACCACGTTCTGCAGCCTGAACGCGGACGCCGCAGGAACTTTAAAATCGAGAGAGAACACGCTGGAAGAACAGGAGCCTGGCATTTGTTCCCACAGTCAGGGTGGTGCTGGCGTGCAGTAGCATGAGCGGGAGGGGGTGGGGGTGGGTGGGGGTTGGTTCTGGTGGCGGGAGGTCATTTTTTTTCTGCTGCCCACCTTGGCACGCGGCGCGCTTGTCTTCAGATCAGAGCTTTGCCGTGAACCGGAGGTTGGCAACCAATCCAAGTGTCCGGGGGAGATAAGGCGGCCGGCGGGACATTACAGATGCAGGCATTAGCCGAGCGGGCCGAGCTGACGCCTTTGATAACGCCGCCGATGTTTAACGCCGCCACTCCAGAACGGAGCGTCTGCTCGCCCGGTTCGAGAGGCGGGCTCGGACCTCTCTTTTCGTTTTCGACCCCCGGCCGTTTCTTCAAATCAAAAACGTTGGCGTCGCGCGCACGTTCTCGCTGCGTTTGAAATATTTATATTTAATCCAATACGCTGTTCGACAGGCCTTTTGTTAGCCTCCGCAGTTTAAACGCATAATTCCGTCAAGGCTCAGCGTGGGTTTGCTTTTCCCACCACCCGCTCCTTCCTTGTTCCCCAATTTGTTTTTCACCTTCCTGACACGGAGGCGATTCTCGGCGGATTGCTATAGCATGCCGCCATTTCAGCTCTCCACCCTTATCTGACAGTAGCAGCGCCTGTCCCATCCCGATCCTCACATTTACTGTACCCCCACCCCACCACCACCACCACCACCAGCTTCAAGTAGCTCTGCCATTTAATATTCCTGCCAAGTCTGCAATGCAAAAAGACAACCCTGACCGTGGGGGGGGGTTGACAAAGTGGCTGTCACTCTCCAGTGGTGTTTCTCGGGTGAGTAATTCCACAGCCGGAATAAACATTAAAATATCTAAAACATAACACAATAACCCGCGCGGTTGTTACTCGGCGTACAGCGCGTCCTCGTTAATTAAAAAACGTCCCGGCATCGCGGCCGGCCAGCTGGGCCTCGTTCGCGAGCGGTTCGGTGGCGATAACGCGTCTCGTGTCACGAAAAATAAAAAATAAAAAAGAATGATTAAAAATATTGCAGAGTCATTTCGAGGAGCTTCGTCGAGGCGTTTACATTAAATACGTGTTTTTCACATTCAACAGTTCCTACTACAGTAGCCACAAACCCACCTTTGCTCAGAACAGCCAATACTTTTGCGTAATGAAATAAGCAATCAGCTGATCTGATCATTCCACTGATTGATCGCGTATCAGGGAAACACGATTACACATGGGGCCGCCGCTTTAAGCCCCAGCGATATCTGCTGGTCTCACCCTCTATACTTCATGGTTTCAAGGTTTCATTTAATATGCTCCGTCCACAAATTAGCAGGATGTAATTTTAAATTTAATATGGGAAAGGCATATAATAAAGGGTCACATTCGGCGTGTGATGAAATACTGTGCAATCCATCTTCCCGCGCCCCGCCGCGTGGTCTAATCGCGAACACGGCGGAGTGGACGGCGTCCGCCCGCGCTTCCTCATCTATTTGCTTTCCGACTCTTTCTAATTACACTTTTGTCTGCACGTCTTCCCGCGCGCCGCACTTTCACACGACACGCAAACCGAGTTGAAATGAAGATTGGGCTCCAGATTATTTGGGCTCACTGTAGGTGCAAAGCGTATAATCTGTGTCTTTCCAACGTCCAGCTGTTGCTGGAGTTGTAAAACGCTTTATTTTTCCTCATTAACAAATGTTTTGTGTGATTTAAGCACTCAACCCTCCCACGTTGGTATATTTGTGTAATTATTGATGGCGAGGTCAGACCTAACCTCTGGCGACAGTCCCAGTTCCTGCAGGAGACTCTGCCAACGGGACTTTCTTTCTTTTTTTTTTTTTTATTCTCTCCTCCAGTATAACTGTTCTTTTTCATAAGTGGCTCGCGGCGCCTGTAGCTATTTTGCCCCGCGGGGGACATTTTCTCCAGTGGCTGTTGCCAATCTAGCACCTACTTTCCAAAAGGTCGGTGCCAATTCGCTTCCTCGCAGCCGGAGCGTGCGGGTTTTTTTTTTTTTTTTCTTTTCCGCTTTTCCCTTTGCATCCGGCTCACCTAATTATCCCGGCGCTATGAGGCATGTCAGGATGCATTCATCCCGCCGCTGCCAGACTGCTTTCCGGCGTGTTCTCTTTAATTGGTCTTCATTACAAAAGGTATGCAGATAGACAACAGTGTGCAGGTAAAAGCCTTTACTCCTCCTCTTCTTTTTTTTTTCTAAAGACACAGCAGCTAATAGTGTGTGTTTACAATAACGATGCTTGTGCAGTCGTATGGAGGAAGGCGCTCGGTATTTGTTTTGTCTTGGCTCGACTCAAACGGGCCGAGGTGGAAAACAACAGCTTTCTTTTCGAGATAACTCGACTGCTCGCGCGTATTTATGCATTAAGTCCTCTGCGTTTCATCTTCCCTGCTTGAAATCGATGCGTCGGACCACAAGCGACGCGTCTCCCTTTTCCTGCAGCGCAACACAACTTGGTTCTCCAGTTTTCTCCACAACACAACGCGATCTCCGGCCGAGGAAGCGCCTGAGTTCTGGCTAAATGGAAACTAAGATCTCATGTTTTACTGACTCGACCGTCCAGGCGCTAATGGACTCGATTAATATGTTCACAATGCGATAAATTATTATATAAATCAAATCCGGGGCGCGCATTTAAAATCCAGGCATATTTAGAGCAGTGACCTGCACTCCACGTGATTGATGTTAGCCGCGCTTGTGATAAGCGGCGCGGGTGTGTGTGTGTGTGTGTGTGTGTGTGTGTGTGTGTGTGTGTGTGTGTGTGGGGGGTTAGGTTAACACACACGACTTGTTTTGACAGTAAATGAACAGAGGAGGTGGAGATGTATTGACAGCGTCGTGTGTTTAATCAGGAGCTGATGGGAGCGTCGTGTTTTCATTAATACCTCGTCATGTTCCGTCTCTGGTTCTGATCCGTAAGGTGGACTCGTTTGTTTCAGGAATGGGGCGACGCGATACGTGGACACGCTGCTGCTCTCGGAAAGTTGTTTTCGTTAAAGAGAGCAGGTGGCCGCCGTGGGGGAGTCCAATCTGTCCGGCCCATCGGGTCGTGGCGTCCGTCTCAGACAATAAACAGACATAAGCGGCGGAGCGGAGAGAAATCGATCAGGTCGCCGCCCTCGGGCGCCGATCCTGCGTTCGAGAGGTCGGGAAAACAGGGAACGCTGATACGATAGGGTTCCCAGAGAGAAATATGAGGAGAGCAATTACTGGCGATCCGAACGTCATTTTCCCCCACTTTGATTTCTCACTT
The DNA here is from genome assembly GCA_016785225.1 of Psettodes erumei. Classification (NCBI taxonomy): domain Eukaryota; kingdom Metazoa; phylum Chordata; class Actinopteri; order Pleuronectiformes; family Psettodidae; genus Psettodes; species Psettodes erumei. Next base: position 886,565 of record JAFBJZ010000351.1, read on the forward strand.
TACTTTAATTCATTCTAATTATTCCAGCGTTTGCGGGGCGATTGCTTTTTTGGATCAGAGGAGCTGAAACATCAAAAGGTAATTCGCGCAATCTCCACACCTGCGTCGAGGGGAGCGGGCGCCCATTGGCCACGGTGCTGACATGAAACAGAAGCGTTGAGAACCACATGATTGGACTCAATCAGCGCTCGCGAAGCGTCGAAACTGTCTCATATTGACGGTAAACATTTGAGGCAGCTCCAAACTTTGTCGAATCCCAACACGATCTGTAAATGTGAGTGCGGTCAGCGTGATAAAAACGTGATAATACGGCAAATTCAAAATGATTTAACGTAACACGGGTCAGGTAAAAGTAGGTTTACTCTTGTTCTGTTTCAAGGTCCAGGCCAAGAAATGAGTAAAATAAATCCAGCAGGTAAAAAATATGAGCGACCGAGGTGTTAAGTGATGAAATCCACCTGTCTGACTCGCCGTGACATTATTTAAAGAAATATTTCACCAAAATATGTGACGCCAGCAAAAAAAAAAAATAAAGTGCGAGACCAGCTCACCGCGGGGAAACACTTCCATCACGGCATTCACAGAGCGTGTACACAAAATGTGCATTTCTGCCACCGAAAAAACTTCCAGGTTCGACGTTAATGTAAAAGTCCCTCTGACATTTATTTAAAATCCAATTTAGCTCAGGTGCTGGGCGGATATCGGGTCCTGATGGAGTTTTGTGTCACCTCCCTAATGAAGGACCCAGCGCCAGGACTTAGAGGCTGATGAATACGAGCAGATGTCAGGGAGCGATTTGACACATATTCCATCAATTTCCCCGTGTACCTGCGAGGAAATAAAAATGTATGAATAACTCATTGGGTAAACAGAGCAGCTCATATAGAGCCGCAAAATGGAAATAAACTGGGAGCTAAATCATTGTGTGTGTGTGTGTGTGTGTGAGGAGTTTTGATAGGATCTGTCATGCGCTGAAGTTTTGAGTTGCAGGAAAACACGTCCGCTTGATACTGGAGAATATCCAATTTTAGGCGTTTTGTCAGCTGATTCCTACCTGACGACAGCTCACCAATTAGTGCGTCTGCAGGACGCCCGCGCGGGCGACCTTTAGCGGGTTGAAGCGCGCTCGGCGTCGAGATGCAAATACGAGGCGGAGTCGCCCCCCCCGTCTTCTCGAAGTGGAAACGAGCTGGTATGATCCCCTCTCGTGGGAAATGCCAGAATTTGACAGAAAGCGCAAAACAGTACAAAGGTCTTATCTTGATGACCCGCTTAGAATGATATAGCAAAATATTGGCATTTTAATAAAAACGCCTCCTGACATTTCTGTCATTTTCTAATTCTTTTTCTGTCAAGGTGACCTTTTCTTAGCCTCTGCTGTGAGCATTTCCCCGTCCTCACATTATCAAGATGCTTTGAACTGTCTTGTACACTTCCAGCGTGCCGCGCTTCGCCAAAGTGCGAGGAAACTGTGACGTCCGCAGAAGAAGAAGAAAAAAAAAACATCTTTCAAAGAAAAAGCAGCAGATGCGTTTCCTCCTTCACACACTTGACGCTTTGACTCAGTCTGACTCCATTCATGCCCCTCAAACTAATCTGCGGCGTGACCTTTTACGGGCCGTCGTTTGTCATGTGACTCAACTAGACGCCCGTTGTCGCATTGTTGTCGCGCCTCGCATTATTCCCCCGGCACGAAACGGCAGAATAAAGGCCCGCTCCGCCGCGCGCGGCTTTTTACAAACTTCCATTATTGAGACGTTCAGGCATTGAGTGTTTGTCAGCTCCTTCCCCGACACATCAGCGCACAATGCACACCAGTCACGCGCCGCTTGAAAGCCAACTTAATTAGCCAAGCCTCTCACAACACCCTCAAACAAGACATCTTAAGACCTAATAAGACGTCAAATAATTCTGCCGCCTCGTCCCCAGGAAATCAGCCACATTGTGTCTGATTTTTTTTTTTTTTTTTTGTTGGCAACCCTCAGCGAAACACGCTGGCTTCCTTCCTCAAAGCTTAAAGCGCTATCAGTTTGGCACACGGCGGCTCCGTTCTCCGGCTTTTGCTCACTTGTACGCGACTCGTGCGCGGGCGAGTCGGTTGCCAATGGAAACGAGCGAACTTCCTCCGACACGTCGGCAGATCTCGATCCCCACCCCCCCTCCGGTTTCTGCACAGCGAAAGGGTGCTAAATGGCCCCGCTTTCGTTTGCAGGTCAAAAATCTGCTGTTACAGCAGCTCGCCGCCGCTCGCCCCAGACTGGATTCCTTCCCGGCGGCTGTCGCACTTCATCGCTTAATCCCCGTCTGTGAGCTGAAAGCAGGGATGAGACTTGTACTCAGTCCGTTTCCAACATGGTTGGTCTTTTCTACGTCGCGCCCACGCACCGTACGTGTTGCATGTAGAAGTCGGTGGTAGCTGGTGAATGGATCTCCACGAAACTTTGCACAGGCGTTCATGGCCCTCAGAGGATGGATCCTGGTGGTTTTTTGGGATCGTCTGACTCCTCAGCACCACCCTGAGGTTCGTTGCTCACAGTTTGATTTTGATTAGGAGATGACGGTGTGCTAACGTGCGAAAACAAAAGATGCGGCGCAAATCGGAATCTGGCACGCACGTCACCAAAAAAAGTTTGAAAGTCGGTCTGCGGCTCGAAAAAACATCTTTCGGCATCAGCGGTGGAATATCACACGGCGTGGCCTCTCGTCTCACCCCGTGTCTGGTTAGATGACACGCAACTTGTCATGTTTCCCGCGGCTTGTTTGTCTGAAGAAAGACGGCGGTTTGTAAGAAGTCTGAAAATAGACGGCCCGGGGTCCGCGGGTGCCCTCAGACGAACACTGTTGTTTGAATCATCACCTGAAACCACGGTGATGAAGTAAAGTCACTTTAATGGAGTAAAGAAAAAGGGGCGTCAGCTGACAGGAGACTCTTAAATTATAGATTGATTTACCTTTTACATGGAAAACATCCTTACGTTTAATATTTCACACCAACACAAGTCATAAATACAGACGTCCAGACCTTCACATTACATTCCTCGCTCTTGAGCAAAAATCTAATTTTTCTTCCATACTTATGATTTTACAACACGCCCTCCCCATAATCATTGATTAGTCGTCGCAAATGATTTGATTGTACGTATTGTTGTGTACATAATGAAAATAATTGGTTCCCCTTATTTTTGTTTTTTGTTTTTTTCTCCACAAAAACAAATTGTTGCTGCATTAAATGGAAATAATTATATATAAATATATATATATATATACATATTTTAAAATAGCCTCTCACGCTGTGATAATAGCACCGGCCTGCGTTATCAGGTAATTGGATACAGGTTCCTGTGCAATGCCCATTTTTCAATAATTTCTTTTAAATGTCTCCAGTGTTTTTTTTCTCGCCCCTCACTATCATGGAGAGGACGGCCGTATCGTTCTCCTGGTTCTCGCCGGGCTCGGCTTTTTATAATTGCCTTCTGCTTATTCCGAGGCCAGAGGGTAGGTGGAGCTGTATGTTAATTGCGCAGGCCTCCAGACATTGCACTCAGCAGTCGCTGCCAATGTGGCGAAACTAATCATCTGCGGTCTCCCGAATTTCCAGGATAGCGTTAGCAGATGACCTTAATGCCGTCATTTGTTTCCTTTGTTCTTTTTTTGGGGGGGGGGCAGTTTTTGACTTTTGCCAGCGATTTGGAGTCCGTAAGAACACGGAAAACAAAACAAAACCGGCGGACAAACTCCCCTCAATGAGTCACGCTCGAGTCGACCCGATAAATAATACATCATCATATTCCGTTATTGGATCTATCCAATCACGTTAGCCAATAACAAGGGGAGCAAAGGGAACAGGTGAGTGGGAAGCGGCTCAATTTCATCCCATAAATCAGGGCCGGCGGAGCAGCTGGGGCTTCGTGCGGGCGGCGGCGCCGAGACTGACAGCTGCCAGATCGCTCTCAGACGTGTCAGCGCCACCGCTGACCTCCGCTGTCTGCCGAGTATTTTCAGGGATGTGGACGGGGGCGGGCGGCGCGGGGAGGGTCAGACGTGGCGCCTCTTATTTTTATCTTCTTTCTTTTCTCTCTCGACCGCGGAAGTGGTACTTGTGACGTTTGTGCTAACCCGTCCTTTCCCATCGCAACCAGCGAGGTTGTGTTTGAAATTATACGGGCTGGGTTAGCAGCAGGTTAGCTAATTACTGACTTCATCCAACAACGGGCATGCGTTTATCTTTTAAAATCAAAGCAAGCTTGTCATTTCCTTCTTTGGCGAACCTTGTCACCGCGCCCCCGCCCCCCTGCAGCATGTGAAGTATTTGCTGAGGAAGGACGTGATGTCACAGTTGTCCTTTTTTTTTTTTTTTCTGGCGGTTGCGTGCGATCGTGTCCCGAGGCAAATGACCGTCATTTGTCAGATTCAGCCGAGGACGTATCGGCGGCAACACATGTGTTGTGAGTATTGTTGTCACCTCCACCGCACACACACACACACACACACACACACACACATGACTGGATGACAGCTGTGGATAGTGTTAGCTGTGCTGATATGAGGGAATGATGTATGTCTGTGGTGGGGAGACGCTATTGAGGCATTACAGAGAGATTACAGGGGGGGAGGTGATGACGACTGAATGTAAATCCTTCAATCCATCAAACTTCAGAGTATCTCGCCGTCGGGGGCTGATTGGCGACGAAACCCTCGAGCTCGACTTCAGCTTGACTTCGGCGTGATCGCCCGGCGTCGGTTACGCCGAGCGTGCGAAAAAAGCCGCACGTCCTGGGCGAGTTTGAAGAAGTGGTTCTTCCATTTAATGTGAAGTGAGTCGGGCCGTTTTAAGTATATTCAGCTCTGTGTTTTACAACCCCTGTGAGCTGATTCTGCTTCACTACATTCCCTGAATATTTCTGAAGCCTGCATACATTACAAGTCTACCAGGACCCTCTTTTTTTTTTTTTTTTTTTTAAGACTTGAGAGAGGATTGAGTGCGATAACTCCCCAGCCGGACCAGCTGAGCACACAGGAAGATGTTTGAATTTTTTTTTTTTGGCAGTTACCGTCACGCTTCGTTGCTTTCATTAGAGCGGGTCGTCACCGCTAATCCCTCAGCAATATGTAATGTTTACCATCTGCGGCTTTTCCTTTCAATCAAGCCAAATTAGTCGCGGAACGTGTCATAAATCTGTGATGTAAAGATGCCACTCATTATTTTTGATTGCAATTTGACATATACGTCGTGTTTTTGTTTTAGATTGAACTCCCACGTTTCTTTCCAGTGAAAAACTGAACCAAAGCCTGAATCATAACTGTGTGGACTGTGTATAATTAACCAGAAACGTCTTCTCATATTCCGCCTGTCTAAACCATAATAACCCACCCGGCATTGTTTTCGTCTTTATATTGGTTGCCTAGATACCTTGTTCCTGTCACACGGCGATTAGGTGCTTATGAACATCAAACGGCCACCGGCTTCCACTCACGACCTTTTTTTTTTTTCTCTTTCTCTACCCACTTTAGTTCAGTCATTGCATTGTTATTTTGCGATGTACATGCGAGTGTGTGTGTGTGTGTGTGTGTGTGTGTGTGTGTGTGTGTGTGTGTGTGTGTGTGTGTGTGTGTGTGTGTGTGTGGTTTGGAGATTTCAGACTCTGACTCCGCTGATTGGCGTGAAAAACAAGATTCAGTTTGTGTCGTTCACTGTGACATGTGCGACATTTACGTTCTGAATTGAAAACAGTAACTTGTAACTTGTGTTCCTCGGTCCTCTTTGTGAGCAGCGAGCGCTAAAGGCTAACGCTACTCCTGCTATCGTACGTGTGCTAAACTGTTAGCGTTGTTAGCAAACCTGCTCCGAGTGTCGGGGAAAAGTTGTGGGCTCCCGGTTGGACTGATGCAGCGTTTGTTTGCTCTCTGCACGATAATTTATTTCAATGGCGTTATCTGTGACGACGCTTTCTGAAGCGTTCAGTTTATTAATTGGCTTTTTGTAATTGTTTTGTGTATTTTTTTTTTTTTTTTTTATCTGACTGCAACTGACAGCGTTTGTCGTCGTGCGATTTGACCCGTGAGGAGCGAGCGCGGTTCCCTCGGCCCGCGGCGCTCGGCGGCGTCGCCGTTCGCTGAAGCTGGATTATATAAAATATACGAGTCCCCAGACGAACCGAAGTCGGCGTGACGATGAGCACACGCGTGTCACGTGTGGGTTACAGGAGGAAAGCTGCATCATCAGCCGGGCTGTAGCTGATTTACATAAGCTCTTCCAGTGTTGTGCGTCTTTTTCATTTGCCTCCTCTTACTTGTCACCAGTCCTTCTCGACCCACCACCACCACCACCACCCCCCCACCACCACCATCACCACCACAACCATCACCACCACCACCACACCACCACCACCATCACCACCACCACCTGTCTCAGCTGATGCCGTTTCTGATATGCGGCAGAAACACGTCGGGACCGAGCTGATTAAATCTGAAGCTGCGCAATATTGTTTTTAAAAAAAAAGAAGAAGAAGAAGAAAAACATCTTCCCATTGAAGTATCACTCCCGACACAGCGAGCTAAAATGATGAAAGCGCGCGGCGGGCGCATACAGCACCACAAAGAGCCAGTGTTTATTTTTTATTTTATTATTTTTGTGTCTTCATCTGGATGCTTCGTTTATTTTCTTCTTCTTCATTTTTATTCAGCAACTTTTTTTTCCTGCGCTCATCGCTCCTGTCATAAAAGCTGCTCTCTGTGGTTATATACATTCATGGCATTTTTTACACTGCAAAATGGGGTTCAGTCAAGAATTACATATATAACGAATTGTATTGCAATTAGCAAGTGCAAAAAAAAAAAAGGGTTTAATTATCACCGAAAATCAGGGAAGAAGCTTTGTTTTCCTTCCTGCGAAGGTGCTCACAGTTCTCATGCACAATTTAAATAAATTAAACGGTAGATGCGCCGCGGACACACACACACGAACGTTTAAAGTCCCGCGAAGACGTCGCACAACGACACATCGGGGGACGCATGCAGGAGAGGAGCTGTGTTACATCAGCGGACAAAAGTCCTCGTTTAGATTTCGCTGCAGAGACGGCCGAGGCTTTTGCAGAAGAACAAAACTTCCTCCGGCTTTTGTCCAGATTTTAGAAATTCTCCAGGGAGTGTGAAAATACAATCCGGGACACGATAATGACGACAGCCGCTCGGATAGAAGTAAACAAGACGTTTTGGGGTAAACACTCGACCGCAAGACCACAGTCTGTGCTTAAAATAGGACGCATCGATCCGGACCTGACCTCCGTGTGCTGACAGAGTGAAGGGTGAGGGATGGGTGAGGACATCCAAACCCTTTAGAAGGTCCCGACCCATTAATGCTGGAAGTTAGATCTTTATTACCAACGTCTTTTAACGGTGAATGAAAGATCTGGCGAACAGCCCGACATAATTACTATGTCATTAGATAACTGACATAGTTTCTACACAAGAACACAACAACAAGCAAACCTTTCGTCATCTTTTTTTTCCCTATTTGGGTCAAATGTGTACTCGCCGGCAGCAAGAGAACCAGATCTCTTCTTTAAATGTGGGTGGAGACCAAAACCAGAGCTCGAAGAAGAAGAAATTGGACCTCGGTTCGCCCAGGTGGACAGACACCTGTCTCTGGAGTATCTGGATCTGGATCGGTTGGGCGCTGACCATTCTGCTTTGCGGTCGTCCCAATTTCGCATCCTGGAACCAAGAATTCTGGATCCGGATACTGACCCGGATCACTCCCCAGAAGTGACTCACCTCTAAAGTGGGCCAAGATGAAGCTCTCAGTCTTTGCCCTAATCCTGCTAACGAACAGACTAAGCTCCTTTGGCGAACGCTTCACAGTCGCAGGTTGGTCTTTGCTCCGCCAGAATGTCGGATCCAAAAAAAAAATGACGGCACCGGATCTCGGCCGAGTCCAGGTTCCTAACTCTGACGCGTTGTAATTCAAACGCATTAACCGAGCGGCATGTAAAATACAATAACAGCGAGGCTTGGCTCAGACACGGTGATGTGGGGGTTGTGATCACACCTCAGGATGAGCATGTACCCCCCCCCCCGTGCTCCGGCGACAAAAGGAACTTTTAGAAAATTAACAGAAGCCATAATAACCGGGCCGCGTGCCCAGAGCTTGAACTCAATCCTGACCCGACTGTAGACTAATCAATTAGGTATTGATGAAGTGGTGTAAGTTTGTATCTCATCGTGCCACCTTCTGGCACCGGCACCGGGGGGGGGGAGGCGGCAGAACAACTAAAATTAAGCAGCGTCTCAACAACGATGACTCCCGCGGATCGTGTCGCACGCTGCCAGCGTTTGGCAGACGCTTCCTCCGGGTCGCCTCTGGTTAGATCCTGCGAGCCAAGACGAAGAATAAACAGAAAAATGGTGAAACGAGAGGCACCGCTGTGTCTGGAACCAGAATCCTGGATGACTTTAGCCGACCGATTAGCGAGCAGACGGCTAACAAGATTAATGTGCGTAATTACCGTCAACGCGGCTGATCTCCGGAGGGCGGAGGGGTTTTTTTTTAGCCGACTGTATCGTCTGCACTTTTTCTAACGTCGGAACGTGCGGCGCAAGTTCGTCTGCGGCGGCCTCCATATGACCATAAACTGAAATATTTGTTTAGTAAACAGAAAAAAAAAGGTCGCGGGGCCGCAGGACGGTCGCCGTTACATCACTTCCTGGTTCCCAGCGGACGAGAAAAACGTTGGGATCCAGCTCGACTGAAACCGGCCGCGTGTGTTGACGTAAACCGAAGCGTGAACTGTACGAAGATTAAAAATTTAAAAAAAAAACGCTTGTTAAACTTTAAGGAAGCCACCAGAGGCGACTCACAGCTGATGCTCGCAATAAATCCAACCCCCCCCCCACCCACCCCCCAGGAGCGGTGGACAGCCCGGGAGTGGAGCGCTGTCAAGCCTCCCCCCCCCTCCTCTTCCTCCTCCTCCTCCTCCTCCTCCTCCTCCCTCCTGGGGGGACAGAGGTGTTATTAATGTAATATAACACATAAACCAACGGGGGTTTGCCTTTGAACGCTCCCTGGTAAACTGCCTGTTGTGAACCGCCGCTGTGTATCAGCAGCACAGACTTACAGTGAAATGATCAGTACAGTATGTTGTTTGTGGCCCCCCCCCACACACACACACACACACACACAAGATACGAGTGATTGATAGTCGGGTTTATTGTGTTTCAGCAGAACAACCCGCCCCCTCACCTCCATTTAGTGTTTGAAAATGTAAATCTATATTTATTCATTTAGTTTTTTGGGGGGCGTTCACTGTAGCTCACTGTCTTCATCAGAACCAGAACCGACTTTCATCAGCGAGGGAAGTGACAACTTTTTTTTTGGCGGCACCACCCAGATGGCGCGTCTCGTTTTAGGCCTGTCGCCGGGCGCTAAGACGCGCCTCTGATGTCACAACCAGAGATTATGATTGTTGAGTTGACAATTATTATTTACGCTCAGTCACGATATCATGACGCTAGGAAAGCGGAAACCCTGCAGATTTAATTAGCATCATGGAATTTAAACAATATTAATCTTGATCCAACATTATACTTACATATATATTTACATATATATACAAAAAGAGGCGCATCTCAATTCTGATGATGGAGCTCCCGTCTCCAGCCCTTATGCTAAGCTAAGCTAACAGCGTCCCCGCCCCGTGTGGAATGGACTGGGTCGAGAGCGGTACCGTCTAACTCCTGGCACCAGCGGAGACGGTGAGGAAGTGGAAGTCCTGCGGTAGCATCTGTATTTCCGCGCTTTTTGTTTGTTTGGGGTTTTTTGCAGGTGGTGCCTCTTTACCGGCGGCAGAAACGTGAAGCGGTGCTCCGGCGCCCTTGGACCCGGCGTCGCCCAGAGCTGCGTGGGATTCGTCCTCGCCTCCCGTGTCACCTCTCTCCTGGCGGAGCCGCGTGAGGAGGAGAGGCCGGGAGTTAACTGCCTGGCGCCGGATCGATCCCGGGTCACAGCGGGTATAGAAGTCAACCGGCAGCTCGGCGCTCCTCTTTAACTTACTGATTTCTGTTTTAACCCTTTGACTCAGACGCCGTCTTTTTTTTTTTTCTCTCCCCACCTCTGCTGCTGCTCTGTGAAATCTATACCGAGCGCTGCTCACTGCTCGCCGCTCGCCGCTCGCTCGCGATGCCGACTCGGCCTTTTGGGATCGGCCCTGTGGGACGCAGCTGGTGCTGCACAGTTTGTCTGCAGCGCGCCGCAGTGCACTCTGGGATGTTTTTGTTTTGTTTGTTTTTCAAGTGGGCCCCCCCACACACACACACACACACACACATATATGTAGATGCAGGCTAACTATACCCACTGCTTTATCGGCCATAATGATGAGCACTGACTGTCCCCGCTGATTCTGATTTGATTAGTGAAGTGACTCAATCGCACAAAAAAACACATTTTCCTCCCGGACGAACTCGACTAAACGAGTCCATCAGATGAAACCCCCCCCCTTCACACACACACACACACACACACACACACACACACACACACACCTCTCAGTCTGACGTGCCCCCCCGCTGGATTCAGCTGAGACCGCCGTAATAAAGGTGCCAATATTTCTGTCAATCTTTAATTCTCATAAAACAAACATGATGAGCCCGGAGGTTACAAGCGTCCTGCGATTTATTTTGGTTTCAGTCTGCAGGACTCCAGCTCCGTTTGTGCCCAAAGTAATGACAGGGGTGTTTTTTTTTTTCCCCCCCCGATGAGTTGACTCATCTTTTACAGGAGTCGTTGAACGCTTTGAGAAGAAATATGCTTTTCTCGCTGAGAGACTGAGATGAGGAAAATTGATCCCGCTCTCGAAACAAGACGAACGAGCAGTCGCTCTTTTGAATTCGCAGTTCACGTACGGCAAACCTTGTCGAACAACGCCGCGACACGTTAAAAACTGACTTTTTTTTTTTCATAAATATTATTTTTTGCGGCGTCGCACCGCCGCCTAACAACTCGTCCAGATATGCGAAGGCTCCGCAGCTCAGGTTGCAATACGCCAAACAGAGACAGTATTCATTAAAGCGGGCCGGTGCGAGGGGATGCTGCGCACACTAAAAATAGGGGAGGCTCACCCAGAATATCAAGGACTCAGCATTTACATACTCAGCCCCCCACACACACACACACACACACACACACACACACACACAAGCCAAAAGTCTGCATTGTTTTGAAGTCTTTGAGGAACAGACGGGGATGTGGCAGATACAGTAGCGTGAATGTAGACGATGTAATTAAGCCTTTCATAAATCACTTACGTATTCCACTTTTCTTCGGCACGTGTGTTTCAGCCAACTTTGATTTTTTTTTTTTTTTCTTAAACGTTGTCAGATATTTTTACAGTCTCGTGGCAGATGTTGAATGGCACAGAATAAAAGGGGGTGGCGGTGGTGGGGGGGGTAAACAAAAAAAACAAAAACCATTGCGATCAAAGTAAATGAGTCATTAATAATATGTAAGCCGTCTCCATTTTGTTCTCCCGTGACAGGAGACGAAAAGAACTTTGAACATTTATCAGACGACGCGCTAATTCATGTCACGGCGAGGAAGAGCTGGGATCACGCTGGAAATCTGAGAAAACTTCTGGAGGTTACGAGAGTCAGACCTGAGTGGTTTTATTTGTACGGCTCAAAATCAAAATCTAAATTAATAACTGGGCTGTTTTGGGTTTTTTTTAGCAATTAGCTTCACGTTGTAGTAAGTTTTCATTTGTCTTTGGAGGCATAAACACTTTCTCTTATTTCCCACCAACTTTTCATCTGTAACGCACCAAACGCAGATGATGCATTTGCTTACCCGCGTCTGTGCCGCGACGTTAGCACTGGCCGGCTAGCCGCTAACGGCGAGCAGGTGGCGTGCGGTCCGGGTTTGGGATCCGTGAGGATGAGGAGGGTTCGGATCACAACGTGCTCAGGGCTTCTCGTCCACGGCGTTATTCTCAGGCCGCTGTTTTCCACATTAAAGAGATGAATCCATTTGCGGAGCATTTGCATAAACACCTGTCAGTGCTTTGTCTCCCACTGAGACCTAATGGATTTCAAGTGCTGGCCGTTCGTCGCCGTTCGCTCGCCCGACAGTCGCGAGACGCCCGAGCGTCCACGCCGTCCCGCTTCCCTCTTCGAAGCTGCAGTTCGGCGGCGTCCGTCCGCCCGCCCGTCCATCTGTCGCTCCCGTTCGTTACCGCTCGCTGCAAATTGGTCTGAAGCATCTATTGACGCGGCTCAGGTCGAAACCTTCTCTTAACTTCAATCGGCTTTTTAAAAGCCAAGGTTTGTCTCGCCGCGCCGCTCCAGTAAACATTTTCTAAATCGCACGGCCTTCCTTTTCAGCCGGACGAGCCATATCTTTAAATCTCTCCCATTCTGCCCCCGCTGACATTTCATTCAGCTGAAGAAAATAATAATAATAATAATAATAATTGCGTTAAATTTACGACGACGTACGGATAACGAAACCCAAGGATCCCGAGGTGTGGATGATTTGGTCGCAGCCTCGCATAGTTTGTTATTAATACGGCCTCAGACTGACGGGCTATAGGAGCCATGCATCACCTGGGCAGAGAGGCCAGTAAAGAGATGATGCCTGTGTCCTTGGCATGGGGGGGGTGGGGTGGGGGTGGTGGTGTGGGTGGGGTGGGTGGAGGAGTGGGGGGGGGGGCATAGCTTTTATCTCTGGCGAGCATCAGCAGAGAATAGCCGTCTCAAGGTCAGCCTTGAAGGTGAAACATCAGCGGGATGCTTTGCTATTATAATTCATTTAGCGGCCGCGCCGTGAGCGGCGTCCGCGCTATTTGTCAAACTGTAATTTACCGTTAACCGCAACTTCTCCGCTGATGCTGCGCATGGAGGCGCCGCGGGTTATGTTTTGCAAATATGATGTTTTGTGTAATGTTTGATGTACTTTTCCCCCGCGTACGTAAGCGTGATCTCTCGCTTTTCTTTAGCTTGACACAATATCAGCAATATTTTCTTCGTAAAACTCGTACAGTGTCAGCGTTTACGTTATCGCGTTTCCTCTCACACACATTAGTTGTTTAGCTGCTTTAATGGCTGCCATTCACTTATTTCTTCATTCCCACATTTACATTCGTAGGTCGGTGCGTAGCTCCAACTCAGCAGAGACACGTTTTCTTTTGTTTCGTTTCTCTCTGATATAATTTGTGTTTAACACGATGAGAGCACAGTTAATATGCAGGCGCCGTACGCTCGGGCGCCGGGTTAATGTTAACAACACGTCGGGGTCGAGGCGGCCGTAAAAAAAAAACGCAACTACGACCACGAATGGAAACTAAATGTTTCTGGCTTCATCGGTCGCGACTGTAATGGCTTAAATTAAATTTTTTAAAAACAGAGCGTCCTCGTCGTCTGGTCGTCTTTGGCGCGAGAAACCATCAGAGATTAAAACAACGTCGACGGGGGGAGGAAACAGAAAAAAATATGACGCAGATTAAAAACAGATGAATTTCCCGCTGAAGTGAACCCCTGGCAGAGCAGCCGCTCCGATTGAATTAGCGCTCGATCTGACCGAAGACGCACCGTGGGGTCGAATCGGGTGGAGGGGGTGGAGGAGGTGGGGGTGGCGAGAGGAAGGTGACCGGGTTTGGCACCGACTCCCCGTGTTTGCTCAGCACCGGAGTCCAGGAGGCTGGAAAACGCAGCAGATGGCGAAAACAATCACCGGAAGCAAAATGTGCCATCCTGAGAGGGACGGGATGAAAGGAGCTGGAGGAGGTGGCGTTCAGCGGCTTCCCCGGCGCCTTTTTTTTTCTTTTTTTTTTTTTTTTTTGATGCCTTCTTCCCCGCGGCGCTGGTCATTCTCAACCGATAAATCACGGTGACAATAAATGCCGTGGCATCTGCCACGCAGCATCTGATGGCTGACAAAAGTCATCTGTACCCTTGATCTGTGAAGGGAGAAGACAAAATAATAATGTGCAGCAGAGAGCCAATGAAATGAGCCCACACACACACACACACACACACACACACACACACAGCGTGTGCCCCAGCTGATCTTCATAGATCAGTCGGTAAATTAGTACAAATTGAATCGCCGGCTCTGTCTCCAATTAGAAACGCCGCTGCCGCTCGGCTCTGACCTTGACAGCTCAGCCAATGATTATTAGGAATCAGCGTCGGCGTCGGCGCCAAAAAAGCGGCAAAATTTTAATCACCGGATGTCGATTTGATGGAAAAGTTACAACGCAGACTTCGTTTTATACGTCGGCCCCCGAATCTAGATCTCGTTGCGTTTCCATAGCGACGCGAGATGCAGCCGGCTCCACCATGAGCCTCCGCGGGCCCCCGAGCGAACAGATGGGGGCTGAGGAAACACCTGGGCGGGCGGGGGGGGTTACGGCTCGTAAAGCCCACCAAAGCCAGGAGCATGTGAAGGGGAGCGGAGTTTTTTTTAGCTTCCTACGATAGGTTGATTTAAAAAGGAGCGCAAAGTGCAGCTGTTAGCGGCGACGGAGGCGGGCGGCTCGCTCCGTGGGTGGCGGCGTCCTGTTTACCCACTTATTCATAGAAACAGCGACGCCATGTTTCATCCAGCGTTCAAAACAAATCAGCACGACTTCGACTTCAGTTGGATCGCCCAGAGCTGCTGTCAGTGACTGTCAGCAGCTGCTACTGTAACCCCTTTAAAAAAAAAAAAAACTTCATTTACTTTATTTGCATTTCATACGTACGACTCGTAAAGTTCCCGAGCGCGTGACTTTGTAGAAATTATGCGTAAAATAGCGGTTCCACGCCGTGACGTTCTCCTCGGCGCCATCCATCAAAGGTGTCAGACATTACTGGACCAATTTATTAAAAAGGATCTGGACTCAAGATGCTCCGCAAGCCCAGATAAGGAGGGTGTCACTTTTTTGGAGCGAGGCGATACATCATGAAAGACGTCTAAGTACAGTATTTACTGTCCGCCGCCCGGTCAGTCCTCCGTCTTCACCTCCTCCTCCTCCTCCTCGCAGGGCCAGCGTTCCTGTGACGGGAATGTGCCGGATGGAAAATCAGTGGGAAAAATCCCATTGGGGGGCCACAGAAGTGGGAGGGGTCTGCGCCGACGAGGGACCGCCGGCATTTGATATTTCCGTCCTCATCTGGAGAGTTGAAAAGCAAACAGGCTGCGACTCAAATAAACAAAGCATTCATTTACATGCATTAATGCGAAAAAAAAAAAAAAAAAGTTAAAACCGGGGCTTTCTTCACAAGGCTCGCTGTTTATCACAGGGATGATGATGCAGGAGTTCATTGTTAAGAGGTTACGTCTTGATCTCGCCATATGTCTTTTTAAATGTATATTTATGAGGACCCGTGGCACTTGAAAGCGAGCCAACCGGAGCCCCCGGCACGTAATTCCCCTTTAATTAATGCATTTATTCCAGCGCGTGTTTCCGCCCTTCTCTTCTCCAACTGCCCTTTTTGAAGATGTTGTTATGCGCCTAATAGCCAAGGCGCTCATTGTTTATATTTCTGCTCCGAAGATAACGCCGATTTTTTTTCCTTTTTTTTTTTTTTTTTTCTTGCGAGGACACGGAGGAACATGTGATTTAAGACGTACATAAATAGAGACGTAAACAAATTAAGTGCCAGAAATAAATATGTGCAAAAGGAAGCAAAAAAGAAACGGGCTTTGTGGTGGGAATCAGAAACGGAGCGTGAAGCGTAGGAAACAGCGGTGCCACAGGCTCGTACAATTATCTTTCAATTCCCACGGCAAAGCTGTGTTATTGTTCCAACTCTGGTTTGGTTTTTTTTTCTGTTTTTGGCTGAAAAATTTTCTGAGAAATTGTGGCTGGTTGATCCGTTGCATCAGGGCGGAGGAGAAAAGGTTCGTGGAGAAACAGGAAGTGGTCTCGCCGTGCGGCTTTGACTCATCCCGTCGTTTTTATTCACATCGGCGTCTTCGGCCAGACTGTCCCCAGCTGTTGTCTATGACACCGCAGCGCTGGCTATTCTGTATTTTTGAAAAGCGGCCTCACAGTAACCGCCATGTTTTCATCATAATCATCATCTTCATCATTATACATCAGATTTATTTTCCCTTGAGCGCTCCTGAGATGTGCGTTGACGGACGGGCTCTCGGAGTCGGGTGGAGTCGGATCTGAACGGTCGTGTGTGTTTTGTTGTTTTTTGTGATGTCACATCTCCTGTTAGGCGCACGATCGCACACCCGCCGCCGAACAGTGCGGAGGGAGCGCTTGTTGCCGTACAAACCGAGAGAGAGGGAGCGCACCTCGTGCGCCTGATACCCGTAATTATCTATTCATGCGTCCGCTGCCTTTTTTTTTCTGCTCGGACCATTATAGTAGCCTCAGCTGCGGTTGCTAGGCGATCGATCTTCTGGGATTTATTCTTCCAAGCGGAAAGCACAAGATTTCCCATCATTTCAACAATCATGCAAAACTAAACGGTCTCCAGCTTTTGTGATTTCATTTCCATCTCCACGTGCGTGGAGCGGCGCGCTCGCCGTGTCACTCACGCGCCGCTTTCACTTCTTTTTTCCCCCTCTCCCTCTCTTTTAAAGAGGTTTCTCAGAAGATTAACACCTATGTGCCGCGGCTCGGCCGGCCAATTTCCGCATCCGACTCGCCCGACTCGGGTTTCCAGCCTTGTAATATCGCGGCCTCCTTCCCCGGCGGCGCTCCGGGGAACGCTTCTCGCTCTCCGAGGGGGCGTCGTCTATTGTGGGCAGAGATTGGCCCCCCGGTCACCGAGTAGGAAGCGAGCGCATTACGGTGCGACTCTAAAGGGTCATTTGGAGGGGGCAATCAATCTGCAGATGAATATGTCTGCTGCCTCTCAGGGAACAAGGAAGCGGCGCGTGTTGTGGAAGCGCGGAGACGGAAAAATCAAGGAGACGCGGCGAGGAGGAGGAGGAATCCATCTTATCTCGTCGTTGGTATGCAGCCGTGAAAATCTGCTTGAGCTCGACAAACGGCTGTGACTCGGAGAGGTAATTTCCACTGATGTAAAATAAAGCAAAGTGCTTGGAAACAAAAGGGATTACGAAAAATATCAGAAGAAGGAGGTTTTCGTTGGCGTGTCGCAGGATGCCTTTCAGCCAGCGCGTACGTCTCCTCCATAATCACCCCACCCGCCACCCCCACCCTCCCCACCCCACCCGCCGCCACGTTAATCCATCTAACACCTGACCGATACGGCCCTCCCAGGAGTGACACCATTACAGTGGCTAAAAACTTTCCCATGATCCCGCAGCCCAGGCGAGAAAAGTGCCGGCTGATAACTGACACCGCCGTCCTTGTGTGTGTGTGTGTGTGTGTGGGGGGGGGGTGCTCTCCCTCGGCGTGAGGCGGATTGATTGGCGATGAGGTCATAATTGCCGACTGAATCACGTCCATAGTTAATCAATCTCTGGCTGAAGGATAAATACGTTGGGCGAAAAAGGACAATACTTCATGAGGTGATGCACGGTTGATAAAGGACACGTTCATTCATCACGGGGGGGGGGCTTCACTTGATGGATATGCAGACATCGATGCCGGGCCTATCCATCAATCAGGAGAGGGAGGGAGGGAGGTGGTGGTGGTGGTGGTGGGGGTCAGCTTTGAAGATCAAAGTCAAGTATCCAACCAGACCGTATGGGAGATCCACAGAGTACAGTAGGGACATGAGAGGACGTCTTTACCTGCATTAGTCCACCTTGAAGCGTCCACTTTGTCTCCTAATCTGCAACCAGACGTGGGAACAGACGAGGCCTCGCGTCCTTGTGCGAGGGACGAGTTCACTCCTCAGGACGTCCTGTGGACGCCAAACTTTTTCCTCCACGTTAAAAGCGAGGAACGAAACACGAGTGGGCGGAGCTTCTGTCTTAAACCTGCCTTCTCCTGAGCGACCACCAGGGGGCGACCACCAGGGGGTCGGTTTGGATAGAAGTCAGTGAGTCAGTAAACGTTTTCATACATGTTCACGTTGGACTTTATGGTCCATTTAGAGGAGAAAAGACCAGGAAGCAGGGGAGGTTTGGGGGGCGTGGCTACGCCATGATTGACAGGTCGATCAGGTATTGTTCTCAGCAGGTCGGATCCGCTCAGGCTCCACCCTGGCGTCCAAATATGGTCGAATGGCTCGAAGAAGCTTCCACCCCGCTGCACTGTTCATGCTGCACATTCTGTGCTGGTTTCTTCAATAACACCCCCTCCACCACCACCTCCACCACCTCCACCACCCCCACCACCCCCACCCGGCCCCGCCGAGCGACACGGATCTGCAGCGAGGAGACACCTGCTTCTCCACACGTGGAAATAGAAAAGCTCCTTTCATTTTAATGTCGTTTGTGACATTCCTCCTGCACAATAAAATCCGCCCAACCTCTCGGATTATGAATCTGCGCGCGGTCCCTTTGATGTCAGCTCCTTTTGAACCAAATTCAATAACTATAATAAAGATGAAGGGAACACAGGCAATTTTTTTTTCTCCCCCCGTCCGTGCGTCCAAAATACTGCGCTGCCCCCCCCCCACCCCGACAGAGACTGAAATGCCCAAAAGCAAATATTATTTCCTACAGATGGCGAGTTATTTTCACAGCCGCCATAACCGCGCCGAGCTCAGGAGGTGTGCATTGTGCATTAGCTTGACGTCACCAGCCAAAGTGCCCTATTTGTCTACCCCCCCGCCCCCCCTCTAATCCCAATCCCACCCAACCCCCCCACCCCTCCACCCCGCCTGATAGGCATTTCAACACCACGTTGGCGATCGGACGCACAAATCCACCTGTGGGGGTTGCAGACCTATTTACAATTTAGCCCGAAGTCGGTTCGGCTTTGTGCAACTTTGGCGTCGCTGCAGTTTTTTTTTTTTTTAAATGGTCATGCGAGATTATTTAATTGTGCGATTATTAAGAAAATTGTCTTTAACCGTCTTTTGGGGGGGTAATGAATTAGCTCAGTGCTTAACCTGAGATGGAGGACAGATACGGATCCCGGCGCTCCCTCTTCCCCTATAATGGAATTACTTCATAACCTGAGAATAGAATTAATTAAAGTCATACGCAGCTGAATGTCTGGGTTTAATAAAAGTTAATGGAAACTTTCTGTTCATCGCCGGCTGCTATATAAGTTTCTCCGAGCGGAGCCGGGCGGAGCTGGTGGGGGGGGGGTGAGGGCCCAAGCGAGGAATTTCTGGGAAGAAGAAGATCCTGCACGTGAGCTAACGAACGCGCGGCAGCCATCTTTGTAGGTAGCGGTTGTTTTGTGTATTGGTTTACATTTTAAGTCGGCGATATTTCCGCAGGCGGTGAGGTGAGGAGATTAAGAACGGGTGTGAGGGGAAACTCCAGCGAGCTCCATTTGTAATCTGATGAGAATTACAGGACTCTTCAAAATAAACCCAAACGGACGCCGTTCTTCCCGGGATAAAGTTTTCCAGACCGCCCCCCGCAGACTCGTCCAGAGTTTCCCTGAATCTCCCACAAGGTCACCGTGATAATAATGGAATGTAAATTCCGCTTTATGGTGGATTTCCTCCTTTAATATCGCGGTTGGGATGCAGGTCGGCTCCGTCCGAGCCACCGTCCGCTCGCTGAAGCAATAGCTCCATTTAAATAATGTAGATATATTGAATGCCATTTTTAATGTATGATATGAATACATTTGACAACGCGGCTCATATGAGCTTATCTCTGTGCCGACTGGAAATGGCAGTATTTTATTTTGCCGAGCGCCCCCAACCTCCACGAACCCCCTCCACCCCCTCCACCCCCTCCACCCCCACCCCCACCCCCACCCACCGGTTTCCACGACCCTCCTCGCCGCCGAGCCCGGCTGAAATAAAAGCCCACGTCTCCCTCGCACTTATTTGCCCTATTACTTCAAATTGCAGCCAGATCCCTCGGATTCGCCGCTTTTATTGTTGCAGCGTGATTAAATTAACGTTTCTGCGTGAAGAACAAAAGTGTGTGTGTGTGTGTGTGTGTGTGTGTGGGGGGGGGGTTAGGAAATCCATCTGCGAGCTACATCTGGAACACGTCTTCGTCGCGTCGAAAGTTTAGAGTTTGTCTTTTTTTTTTTTAAACGCACGGCCTCGTGCGTGATTGGGTTTTCAAAGCGTCTCCGCCTGCACGTTACAAAGTCTATATTTAATGTGCAGGGAGAGGCGTCATAAATCTGAGCAGCACTCATCAGTTTCCTCCTGTGGCAGTGGAAATCACTCCGAGGATGAAGGAGCTGACACTTCTCTCTCTGGTCGGCTGCAGAATGGAAGCGATCGGGCTTTAGATCCTTCTGACTTTTGGCTCATTTATCAAGCCGCGACTCCGCGAGGCGGGTGGAGGTGGGGGGTGGTGTTATCCAACTGTTCTCAGCCACTGTACGCCGTGTGCCTTTTCCTCAAGAGCCTCCTGCTCGGCCTCCACGCCATATATATTATATACAGTACGTTATATACGGTGCGTCTGCACTTGAAACAGACTGTTGCAGACAGAGCATGCCTCTTTTATAAGGTCATCACTTTCTCCATGCTAATATCTGCATTTAAAAAAAAACAATTATTTTTCCGAATCTTAATTCGAAAGGCTCGATTCGCCGACGGGGAGGACTGGTCCTCCGCTGAAGACGAGCGTGAGGAGCCGTTTCCTGGTTCACGTGCTCCTCAGAAATATATGCGTCCTTAATCCATATTCAGAGCCGCTCTCTATTGATTGGGTGTGTTCCAGATAAGAGCGGATGCTGAATTGCACAGAGATAATACATTCTATGGATCACAGGGATGCAAATCAAATCAGATACCCATGCAAATGTGTGCCAAAGTCATCTTAAAGCAAAAGGATCTTATTTATTCAAAAATCTCTCATTTCAAGTCCGCCTGATTAGCACACACACACACACACACACACACACACACACACACACACACCCCGCGCTGCAGAGAGCATGCGAGCCCCTTTTAGAAAAATAATTAATGGCCTAATGTTTTCCAGGGTCCAATTACTGACTCGGCTTTCTCCTCAAAATACATAATCAGGAAGTGTGACGCAGAAAGTCCCGCGCTGCTTCATCAGGCTGCTCTCCGTCAGCAGCGCTGCTGAATCATTACACACACACACACACACACACACACACACACACACACACACACACACACACACAGATGTACTTTATTGATCCCGAGAGGGGGATTGTCATGTTACGGCAGACTGGGAATAACAAGGGAATCACGTCCGCTCGTCTCACGCCTTTCTCTCTGTCTTCCGGGCCCGTCGCCACCGCCGCCGCCGCCGTGTCTCCACACATTTGTCAGATTGTTGATTTGATGTTAGCGCTGGGTTTGTGTGATTGTGTGACCGGTACGTTTAACCCTTAAAAAAAAAAAAATCCCAGGCTCACGTGTGAATAAACAGAGGAGATTTAATCTGGTTTTAGTTTCTGAAGGACGTGTCGGAAAAAAAAGAACCTCGCAGCTAAATCCGGTTGTGAAGAAGCAACGGCTTTGTGCAGCGGTGCGTCCTTCAGTGTGTGTGTGTGTGTGTGTGTGTGTGTGTGTGTGTGGGGGGTGCATCACGTTAGTTGTTGAATAAGACTGCGTTATGGTTCATTGGTCTTTTTGTCCACGTTACGCCTCCTCCTCGCCGCATCATCTTTATATGAGAAGATGCACGATATTTGTAAACCGTACACGTGTGTGTGTGTGTGTGTGTGTGTGTGTCTAATTGTTGTTGATGTGAATGTATCGGGGGGGGGGCTTTCAGGATTCCAGCAGGACTAACGTGTTTTTCCACTTGATTCACAATGCGAACCTTCTCACCGGTGCAATCTGAATCAGAGGACAAACAGGCCGGCCCCCGCTAATGCGACACACTCATCACTCACCTGGCCCGCTGGGCCGCTGAGCTGTCAGTTACCCGGCTGCGGCGGCCATGCTTTGCATACCGGCGCCGGCAGCGGACCCAGTCAGTTCATTAATTGATCTTTAGTATTCCCTGGCGAGCACTGGGGCTCGATAGGACGTCTTTTGTGTGCCCTCCGTCGAGAATTTGCCTCCATATCCTCATAATCTGCGCGTGGAGTGCGGCGGCGGCGGCGGCGGCTTCGCCCGGGCTGCCGGCGCGGCGCTCGATGTGCGGTCCTAATGAGACGGGAATTAGTCGGCGCGTCTGAAAGCAAATTGGTACCTTCTGCCGTTCAGATTGATCGGGACGGCGCATTAACAAACCTCGGCCCGGCCGCTTGTTTTCCATCCAGCGCCAGATTGAAAGATGATTACAGTTTACTCTGGAGTGAGAGCGTCACCTTTAAAAGCAGGTTCTTGTTATGAGGGCGGACCCGTGATTGGACCGGACCCCCCCCCCACCCTTTTCACATTTGCATAGGAATTGCGGAGGCCCCCGCAGGCTCCCTGTCATTATCGTATCTGCAGCGCCGCTTCAGATGAGCCCGGTCCAGCTCGCTGCCGGGTTCTGCTGCAGCTCCGGTCCTTCCCTGCAGAGACCCGGGCGGACGAGCGCTTGTCCAACACGTCAGAAAGTTAGAACTTGGACAACTCCCTCCACAGCCGCCGCTTATCTCTGAAGCGTTGAATTATCTTTAAAAAAAAAAAAAAAAAATAAGGCGCTGGTGCGGCTCCGATTTCTGTCAGCGCCTCTTTTCTTCTTTTTTTTTTTAAAGCCAACAGTATTTTCTGATCGGGAAGAATTCGTCCCGCTGTGTGATTAATAACTGCACATCTGATGCTGATTCTCGCGGCGTCCTTGGCAGCGGAGTCACCGATCTGAACAGTTTGAGCAGCGAGGGCTGCAGCTAATGATCAGCTTCACTTCTGACTGATCTGCGGGTTATTGTCTTGACTAACTGGATAATAAAGTCGTTTTACAGGTGTAGAAATAGAGAGAAACACGTCCCGTCCTGCAAATCTTCAAGGTACGAGCTGCTGTTTGTGATATTAACGATTTACACGCAGAAACACACTGAAGTGTAAATGTTGTCTTTTTCATCTGATAATCTAAAATATGATTTCAACAAACACTTCTTCTGTACTTCGCTGCCAGCTCTTCACAAGATGTTTTTCTAACGCGGCTTCCATCTCGTGCAAAAGAACAGAAAGGAGAAAAAAAAGAGATCAATGGCCGCCTTAATTCCTCGGCACAATCGTGAGACAAGAGCCGAAGATGAGTTTCTCTCTAAAGATGATTTCATCTGGGCCGGCGACGCTGCTTTTTCTTCCTCTTAGCCGGACACAAGCACAATTCCAGCGTACAACTTTGATCAAAATGAGAGCGGGTGTCCAAAGCCGGCGCAGATGGGATGAGATTGTGTTCGATGGAATTAGATTTTTCAGAACTAGTTAAAAATGAAAAAAGTCAAGCTCAGAACTGTGTGTGTGTGTGTGTGTGTGTGTGTGTGTGTGGCGAAAACAAATCGATAGACGGAGCAGATGAATCCAATCCCGGCTCATGGGACGAATCCTCCGGGATCGCCGACACTCGCCCGCCCATTACTGCTCCATCCCTGCAGAACCCCGCGCCCGTCAAACTACCTGTTCGTGCGGCGCCGCGTCAGCACGGGGCAAAGAGGAAAAAAAAAAAACAAAGTCTCCTCGTGTGGCGTTCAGGCGTGGTGGAGAGCTGAAGTGTGATTAGCTCTTCACCGCGGCGGCGACACGTGACTGTAAAAGACGTCAAACGCGCAGAAGAATGAATAACGAGTCGCGGCCGCCGCCGAACGCCGAAGGCCGCCGCGGGTCGCACGGGTCAACGGATGTTTTCATCCTGCGCACAAAGAGGCGGAAAAACACAGCGGGGGCCTCGCCATGGCAGCCGGCGAGCGCAGATTACTGTACGCATCATCTGTGATGGCCGAGTCCAAGTACACATCGCAGGTTTTGTTCGACAACCCTTTCTGCCGCAAAAAAAAAAGAAAAGACCTGTCAAATATCTGCCGGAGCTCGACCCCGGACTCCGGTGAAGTGGAGAGATATTTGATGCGAGTAATAATATTTCAGGTGGATCTGATGGATAACACTGTGCACATGCATAATTTAAGTTCGCCCAGAAATCCTTTTTTCTTTTTTGTGTTAAAAAAAAACACGAGGAAGTGAAAACTTCTTTGTCCAACTGACGGCAGCTTCGGCCTCGTGAACCAATCAGTGTGGGCGGAGGTGAGTCACCGCGCCGTGACATCACAGATGAGCCGTAAATGTGTACGCGTCTTTAAGCTGGAGAAGTAATAGCTGGGGGTCAAAGGTCACCTGAGAGCACGTGAGCTGACCCCTGCATTTTTAATTTCTCCTGTCGCTGCCTAATTGTAAAATTACAGTCCAGTGTGCGCACACTCTCACATATATATATATGTATATGTATATTATATATATATATACTGTGTATGTGGCAGGGCTGTCAGAGAGGAGCTCTCCACAGTTCACATGTTCCCTGCGTCACGTGAAGCCGTTGGCGTGTTGTCATGGTCACTTGAACATGTTAAACGTCCCATCGCCGACACGACAAACACGTTTAACACGTTTAACACGCAGCCGGTCCCGTGTCGGGCGCGAGGCTCACCCACGGCGAGTGTTGGCTGATTGATTAAAAACACGACTTGAGTTTAATTTAGTTTTAGTTTTTGTGCTTTAGCTAAATTCATCCCTGTCAACTGCGTCACGTCCAGAAAAACAACAGTTCCAGTGGTATTTTACCAGGTATTACCTCGACTTTAATGTGTATTATTTGAGAATGTAGTAGTACTACTACCTCATGCAGCAGAAGACATGATTAACCAATACTTATCGATTGATTACTTTAGCTTCTTGAGCTTAAGAGCTGCGTAATAGATATGTACGGCTCAGGCTGGGGGTGGGGGGGCTGGTCTGTGTGTGTGTGTGTTTGTGTGTCTGTGTGTGTGTGTGTGTGTGGGGGGGGGGGGGCATGATAACAGTGAGGAAAGCAGTGACTGAGCAGGAAAAGTCCACACAACATGTTTTAATGTTCGACTCCCTGAGCAGCGTTTGCTTACCTGCACACATTTCTGGATAAGATCAGCAGTCTTCCTCCTCCTCCTCCTCCTCCTCCTCCTCTTCCTCCTCCTCCTCCTCAGCACCAGCCCCCACGCCGAACCTGTGAGGAGGTGATGTGTGTGTCTCTGAGGGAGGATGGGCAGTTGTTGTGTTGTTTTTTTTTTTTTTCCTGTGTAATTTTCTGATTGAAACGTGCGTACAGTCCGGACGCCGAGCAACTCCATCCGTCTTTGAAGATTCTCAGCGTGGGTGGTGGGTGGATGGTTTCCTCTTTGCCTGGGGTGTGTGTGTGTGTGTGTGTGTGTGTGTGTGGAGGTGTGTGTGTGTGGGGGGGGGCTCCTGTGGTAGATGTATGTCATGTTGATAAGAGTGTGGCAGGTATGGGATGCATGAATAATCCATTGGCTGAAGATGTATATTCTGCAGCTTCAACTTGAGAAGCCATTATTCAACTTCACTTATTCTGACACAGAAATGCAGATTTTGTTTTATTTTTTTTTTTAAGAAATACAGTAGGTCTGGAAAAGCTTCTTTTCACAGCCATAATTCAGGATGCATTATCTATGTGGCAGCTGAGTAACCATAAATCAAACGCTCTACTTTTTTATTATTATTATTATTATTATTTCTCTTGCAAACTTTATTGAGACGACGCGGGCTGCGTTTTTTCACACGACTCGCCCTCGTCTCAGTTCATCGTTGTTAGCGTCGTGGACTGTGGCGAATACGAGATAAGAGATTTGTTCATCCACCTACTTCCTTTATTATTTTTTTTTTACTTGTCGCTCGGCGGAGACAAAACAATCATTTAACCGTAATTTCGATGCAGGGAGCTCGGTGAGAGTGATGCGGCGTCGCCGGATCCGTCACCGCCGCCAATATTTAGGGAAGGATATTTGTCAACGACGCGTCAGATCCCGGGGGGAAACTGATACCGCCGAGCGTAAGGAAGGTTGGCGTCAGTCTGAAGGTTTTTGTTTTAATTTTGCTCAAAGCTGCAAACATGTTTTGCAAAATAAAGAATCTGACTTTTTGTTTTTACTTCCTCATTCTCACTTCACGTGTGAGTTAAAGACTCGGCGTGGACGCGTCACGTGCGGCGTCTGCATGTTTTACCTGTAACGTGGTGAAGCTCCACCTTTCTTTTTTTTTAAGTTCCTTCACAGCTTAGCGTCGTGGCGAGCGCTAACAGCGCTTCCCCGCGCGAGAGTAAACATGCGTGGCGTAAAAAAAAAAAAAAAAAAAAAAAAAAAGGCGCCGCGCCGGGAGAGATGAAGAACTGGCGGCGTAATTCCCTCTCCAGGAAAAATGTGTTTGATCTCTGATATCATGAATGGAGCCGTCCGGCCTCATATTGGTTTTCCTCTGATGAGCGTTTGTTAGCATGCCGTGCTATCTGGCGAGGGGGAAAGACATTGTTTTAAAAGATTGTGTGTGTGTGTGTGTGTGTGTGTGTGTGTGTGTGTGTGAGTGTGTGTGTGGGGGGGGGGTGTTATCTGAGAGGAAAGAGGAAATCTATAAAACATAAAGTTCTGTGTCGGCGGTGAAATCCTCAGAAAGCCAGGATTTCAAGGGCAAACCGCAATATTGGTTCTATTTATTCTTTCATGTTTTGGACTTGGGGGGGTGACGGGGGGGGGGGTGGGGGGCTTCCAGGTGACACGTCCACCTTCTGGACAGGTGATTGCACAAGTCTTTATTTTTTTATACTGGATTTCTGCTCGTCAGATTAGAGAAAACCCAGGAGGAGGAGGAGTTATTAATTAATCCCACGGGCCGCGGCCTCGGTTCGTCCCGTAACGTTGGCGCGTGTTATTGCTCCCGTCCCGCCCGGCGCCGTTATTGGAAACGCTATCGGACGGGCCCGTTTCTCAGAGCCGCCGCAGATCTTTGTCGTCGCGAGCGATCGCGTGGAGTTGGGGGGTGGGGGGTGGAGGGGGTCCGCGTGACGGCCACGTGCAGATGTTATCGGGGTCAGATTTATTGCCGGGCGCGTCTTGGCGTACGCGGAAGTCGACGTGATGAATCGTGGCGTGCGGGGGGGGGGAGCGAAATATGAACGGAAGCCGCCGGAGGCTTGGACTTCAGCTCCGAGACCAGAACTCGGACCTCGCCGCGGCTTTTACGGCGCCGCCCCCCCCCCCTCCGGCGACCTTCAGCGGCGGCGTCCACAGCATCTCATTCCCTCTGACCCTGTTTGCCATTCAGCCTGTAATTGTCGCTCGCTCAAGGCTTTTAAAACCATCAGAAGCTTATCGGCGCCGCAGTATATCTCGGGCCTCATCGGAACGCCGGGCTGCCGGAGAAACTGCCCTCCGACAGCTAATCCCGCTCGCCCCCCTCCCGAGTTGCCGCTCCATCCAAACTAATTATTGCGTGTAACTGGAAAACAGCCGCCGAATCTGTAAAATACAGGTCGGGAGCGAAAACGTAATGTAATTCCCGTCCCTGACCTTCTTCCTCCGATCCCGACCGACCGAGACGACGTCCAATATTTCTCTCTGCTTTTGTCATAATAACCTTTCTCTGCAGCTCCAACCGGAGTTTTTATATCTGATTGAGGATTTTTTTTTTTTTTCCTCTCCTGTTTGTGTGTGTGTGTTTGTGCGAGGGAAATGGAGAGCTACCAGCAGCAGGGTGATGTCATGGAGCATCTTTCAGCCCCCGGAGTCTTGACCATCCCTGGGCCGGCAAATATATCAAGGAGCTTTCCAGTTTGTGTTGCGCTCTCAGAGGAAATGGGCTCCCCGGGGGCTCGGAGGCCTTCTCTTGATCCCGCGGTGATACCGAGGATTTACGGGGACTCTGGTGATTAGCCGGGGGAGGATGGGAAAACAGGGCAATCGCTGCCAGCAGTCTCACATCAGAGAAATATGGACAAACGCACACACAGACGCACACACGAGTGTGCGCGTGCGGAGCAAAGGCAATAATCTTATTGTGATGCAAAATCTGCCGCTGATGAGAAACTTACGTAAACTGCTGTTTTGCCAGTTTGTTTCTGTGAACTCAGCGTATGAATATGCATCCGGCCCCATCTAACCTTGGAAATCAGCATACACACCCCCCACACACACACACACACACCCACACCCACCCACCAGCACCACCAGCACCACCAGCACCCCCACCGACACAAATCACAGCTCCTTGATACGGAGGACGGCCGCGGGAATCCCACACGTCCCGTCCCGGCCTTGAAGATGAAACACTTTAAAATACGCGAGCCGCTCTCTCCTCGCTGCGTGCCCCCCACCACCACCACCACCACCACCACCACCACCCGCCCACCCCCACCCATAACAATGTAAGCCAGCGCTCCACTCAGAGCTTTTAACTGGAGTCGTACGGAGGGCTGACATTTGCTCGATCTTATCCCTTTCGCTAAAAGAGATAATGTAAGGCTGGGAATCAGATCCCCCCCCAACACACACACACACACACACACACACACACACACACACACAGCCTCCACCCTCGCCTGATGCTGCAAAGTGAAGTTCAGTTGTTGGTTGTCTGACGCGTGCGCTTGCATCAGTCAAACTTGGACGCGGCGATGGTTAGCTGGCGAGCTAACGCAGCGATGAGGATGAAGAAATCGTTTTTTGCAGTGATGCTGCGTAGGTGACCCCAACACACACACACACACACACACACACACACACACACACACCCGACAAAAAAGACTCATTAAAAACCGAGTGGAAACAGTCATTAGCTCACAGTGACTGGATGAGCACAACACGGGGAGGACGCACCGTGTGTGGGAGCGCTGCGTGCCAATCCGACGCCGACTGGCCGCATTCCAATACTCACTAACCGGGCCCGAGCCTGGCCGCGGGCCAACACGTATCGCTCAACGCCCGTCTCCTCTTCTTTGTCTGAAGTCGTCTGTAAATGCGATCTGATGCGTTTCATCAGAATCATGCTTTCCTAAAAAAAACAAAAGAAAACAATTAGAAAGACGTGTGTGTGGGCTCCTGTGTGTGTGTGTGTGTGTGTGTGTGTGTTGGGGTGGTGGTGGTGGTGGGGGTGGGGGGGCCTCCCGCCGCTCTGATCCCGCTCAGGCTTCACCCTCCTGGGGTTGCAGAAAGCAATTAAAGGCGCCACCTGTTTGTGCGCTCCCTCTACCTCCACTGTTAGATAATTGGAAGGATGGGTGCATGGGTGCTGCCGCTGGACCTCATCTGCAGCTGATAGCTCACCCACCCACCCACCCCACCCCACCACCCACCCACAGCACCCCCCCACCCCCGACATCCAGCGTGAGACGCAACGCCGCTTCTTTCTTCGACGCGTCCCGCCGAGCGGGAAAGGTTTGAAACGTCACGCTTAGTTTTAGCTCAACTTGCAAAGCGGTTGTGAAATACTTCGTTAATTTATTTGCTAATATTTCATACTCCCTCTCTCACCTGTTATAACTTTATTATTAGTGCACGATATGCAATTTATTTCGAAGTAAACGGCGGCTGCAGTCATATCCGTTGTGAAATTAATTAAGTAGATGGACAAGTGGCGTCTCAGTATCTGGTTAATTAAGGTGTTTGTGTCCGGGGGGCAGGAAGTTTGAGTCTTATCACCCCCGGCTGTCCACCGGCGCATGGCGTCCACACGGGAAGCGGCGGATCTGGAAAAGTTCAGTGCCAGAATTTACTGAATTTCGATTTAATTCTCCAGTCGAGTGGCGTCGCAGAAGAAGAGAGCGCGACAGTTAGCGTCGGAGGGAGGAAAGTGACGTGGAAAACACAATCTGAATCTGAAGTTCGTAGAAGATTTGGGTTCATCGATAAAACAAACGTGCAGAAACTCCACAGCAACGAGTGACGCCACGCTCCGGACCTTCCTCGCTTTAACTGCGACGGTTTGACGACATCATCACCACTTCCTCTCTCCGTTCAGAACATCCTGTCTTTAACGTACAGGTGAGCAGGTTGTTTTTTTTTTTTACAGCATCCATATTACCCAAAATGCCACCGGAGCAGTTCACGTGGGCATTAACCTTTTCAATGGACACACTTTAGGCCTCATTAACATTTCCAGCCTCCGCAAAAACGAACAAATTCTTTCCGCTTTCACACTCAGCGGCGACCGGATTTAAACAAGTACAGTACCCGGTCGACCATGAAATTGAGCACTTACCAGGTCTCAGTGGTGACGGAGCCAAATCAAGGCAGAATTTATGTGGCTGTTAGTGCATCCGCAGACTCGCATTGTCCGGACCTTGGACAGAAATGAAATATTCATCGGCCAAACATATTGGTTCTGTGCGCCGCCGCGCCCGAGTCGGGTCTTTTGTGTCGCCGCCGCCGCCGCCGCGTATCTGCGGAAACGCAATCGGTCGCGCTTCCCCGGCGCAGCGAGCGCTCCTCGGTACTTTTGAAGGAAGGGGGGAGTAATCGATCAAAAGCGACGCAGTAATTGCAAAGTGCTTCATAAACACCTGGTCTTGTTATTCGGTCACGCCGGGACGATAAAAAAAAAAAAAGATTCCTCGCGGGGCGATTATTAGCGGCGACGCCGTCTGCAATTCACGCTTCCTGCTCTAATCAATTGGGAGCCATCGAAAATTGACCCTTTTCCTGCACTTTCGCCCGAAGACGCCTCTCTCGACGGGGAGCTAACTCCGGCGTCGGCACCGTTTCATTTCTCTTTCAGCTATTCTCAGCAGGCCTCCAATAGAAATCTAATAAAGCGCCGGAGCCGCGGTCTCCTCCGAGCGCGGCGGGCCCGGGTGGGTCCCGGGCGTAATATGCAGCGCTGCTTGTTTCCCAGCAGCCCGCCGCCGCCGCCGCCGCCGCGCGCCGCACAACTCGTGAAACTGCTCAGTTCAGCGAAGCGCGAGGAAAAGCGGCGGTAAACTCACCCGGTCCCTCGGCGCCGCCTTCCGCCGTCTCTGCTCGAGAGTGGATGAGATTGTTCAAGCTTCCTGTTTGTCTCGCTTACAAACACACACACACACACACACACGGAGCGGCGTCGCACCACGCTACGCTCGGACCCCCCCGTGGCTCGTCCGACGGCGCGTCCGCTCGAGGGTCCCTGCCCGTTTAATGGCCCGCTCGCCGCCTGTCTGCCTTCCACCGATTGGCTGACAGATGCGACCGCAACCGCCGGGCGAATCGTTCCGCGCTTAGCCCGCCGCACGCGGAAACGCCCCTGAAGCCACGGCGGCACGAGAGGGGAGTTGGTGTTTTTAGACGTTATCGACGTCACGTATCGCTGCGGGTTGAACGGCTACGTGACTACGCCATCATCATCGCCGCGTCTCCTCCCTCCCGTCGTTTCGTTTCGCCCGCGCTCCAAATTGCCGATTCCCCGCCGCGGGCCTCGCCGCGATCCGGGCTCCGGACCCTGTCGTGACGCGCCACATCTCAGCTGAGTGTGTGTGTGTGTGTGTGTGTGTGTGGGGTGGGGTGATAGAGGGTTTAGATTCAGGCTTGTGTGGTCATGACTCTTGTGGTACTGCACCACCATCGCTATGGCAACCCTTTTGAAAGAGCGCCAGCATCACTCCGGCTCATTAGCACATTGTAAAGGTGCTATATTGTTTCCCAGCCGCAGCTGTTTTGGCCACCTTTCAATATCCATCATTAGGCATTGTCCACGTGAATTACAGCTGTGTAATGTGTGTGTGTGTGTGTGTGAACTGAGGGCTGCTCTTCGATCCACAGTTGAGTCAGTGCTGCTGTGAATTCATTACAGATATCAGAAAAACATCTCTGCTTTAACAACAAAAAAAAAAAAAGGCGGAGGAGCGCTCGAGTCTCTGCGTAATTAATCAGTCGTAATGATTATTAATATTATTTATGCGATTGTGAGGTCGGCGGAGCAGGAGCAGCGTTTCATTATGCGGGGAGAAGACGCACGTCCGACTTCCCCGAGCAAAAACTTTCGAGGAATAAAGATTTGTTTCAGTTGACCAGCGCGTTGTGTGTCATGTGGGAACAAAGAGGAAGCGGGTGCGTTTGTTCTTGATTAATGAGGCGGGGGTGAGGGGTGGGTGGGTGGGATTAGGCGGGGTTGAGGCCCTCGTGAACATTTACAGAGCTGCGGTCTCTTCTAATAGGAGGTTCGTTGTGTGCGCGTGTGCGTTCGCACCCACAATTACGCGCAGCGAGCAAAGAGAGCGTTCAATCTTTTGTAGTAATTGATCCTTCCACCTGAGGGCAGTACTTTCTAATTTAATATCAGATAAATCTGCTTCACATCTTCAATTAAAGCGCCGCGTCCGGCCCCCGACGCTGCAAAGCCAAAAGGAATCGACGGACTTGCAGTTCCATCGTCCCCCTGCAGGATTCCAGCCTCCGATGGATTTGTGGAAACATGTTTTCGTTGAGCTGTATGCAGACGCCGGCTCGGGATTATTGATCAGGGGCGGGTTTATTGGACGCGGGGTCGTTAAAGACGCATCAGGGCGGCTGTGGGAAAACGTAGCGTACACGCCGAGGCCGGACTCGGTTCGGAGTCAGTGTTTACAACACAGGCAATATTCCTAAATCCACCCAATCTTTATTAAGCTGCTCTGAGGGCAGTTGTGCTCCCGCTGTTCATTTTTATTTTATTTTATTTTTTTTTCCTTTTCCCGGGACCGCGGGCGGTTTGTTTTTGTCTCACGCCGAGCTCTGATGCATACATCAGTGCTGCGCTGTTCCTTTTTATTCTCCCCAGAAACAATTACATTCTCCTTTACACAATTCAATTATTTTCGCTGTTCAGAAACATGTGCCCGAGGCCTCACTTGTCTCCTCTTCTTCATCCGGAGACAGTCTCCGAGCCGATGACACACACGGCCACCTATCACCTCTCGGGATAAGAAAATAGTCTTTTTCTTCATAAATGAAAAACAATCGTTTGAATGGCTTATGTTATGGCGGTGACAATTTAATTTTCGGCGGAGTTCGTAGCCGGCAGTGACGTCTCCTGCGCAGCCAAACTAAATCTCGTCTTTTTGTCTCGCTGGCTTGTCTTTTTTTTGTCTTCCAGGAAAAGGGATTGATGTAATTCTTTAATTAATCCGCGGCTGTCGGTCTCTGATCAGAAATGACTTCTTCAAATAGCACGTCAAAAATAAAAAAAGGCAGAGCTGGAGTAAAAGTCCAAATGCGAGGAGTGTTTGACGGGTCTTTAAATGGCTTGTGTCTCCTGTCGATCAATGACGACGATCAATAACGTCCCAGCGAGACTTTGATTTCTCGGCTGTCGCTGCGACTGAGAATCTGAATACGCTACTTATTCAAGGCCTCTATATATATCGACCGTAATCTGCTAATTCCCACCGTAATCCAAGCGTCAACGCTAAAAGGAGAGAGAACCACGAAAGACATGCAGTGAAAATGTTGATTAATTGATCAGTCGATCAAATCAAATCTTTTTTTTTTCCCAAATGTTCTTCGGTTTCCAGTTTGGAAAGTTTGCAGCTTTTATCTGTTTTTGTGACAGTAAAAAGAAAATTCGGGCGGTTTTCAAGTTTTCTGATAACGCGCTCGCCGAACGACGGCCCGATCGATCGTGACGGTTGTTTGGCAGAAAAACAAAAAATCTGGCAAACAGAACTTTTGCAGTCGTTTCCACTCGGCCGTATCTTTTGTCTGAGCTTTCCCTCTTCTAAGAGAACGTTACTGAAGCCACGGCAACATGACTCTGTTTGATCATCCACTAACAGGATTAGTGTTTTTTTTAATAGAACAAACCTTTTAATAAGTTTGATGATAACGCTGCTGGATTGAAACCAGATATTCTTCTGAGGAAGACAGAGCCGACCGTAATTCCCACACTGGGTTGCGCTGCAGCGGGTGGGATTGTTATCGGGAGGATTAATATTCTGTTTTAAAAGGGGGGGTTGAGAATATACTCCTTTTCTGTAATCTGTAATCTGTCGTGTAATGTTCCCTCGCCGAAGCTCGCTGAACTCAAAGGGTTCACCGCACCGTCAGGTTCGTCGGACATGTCCGGATCCTTTAAGGTCCCACGGTGCCCCCCGCAGCCTGGGTTCTGGTGGGACCAGGCGGGTCGTCTGAACCGGGCTCCTGCAGGGGCGTCACGGGGTTCCGGGCCGACCCGACATGGCCCGGCCTCGGGCTGGGCGGCCCGGCCAAAACATAAAAACCCAGATATTTTTCGAGCTCCAGGCTGATTCACGATTCCAATCGATTTTAGACTAAAACAGATTTGAAACTTTTTTTTTTTTATGTGTGTGTGTGTGTGTTCTCATTGGTTTGGTTCTTTTCCCATTTCTGACCCAACATCCGCAAGAGGGAAGTAATATAAATATAATTTATGCAGTGAAAATGCCAAAAGGCCGCATGTAAATTTAAAAAGAGGCAGATCTGTCCCTCCTCCTCCCAATTACACCCCCCACAGCTGAGGTCAGACAACAACTTTGATGCAAATCGTCCTTTTTAAAAAAAAAAAAAAAAACAAAACTTAAAAAAGACGCTCTTGTTGAATCTTGTGTGATTCCTCTTGGCTCAGTTTTCTGTTGTACTCCATTTATGTGCTTCTCTCATTACAGTTTATCTTTAAATAGCTAATTAATTCATCTTTGGCTGCTTTTTTTTCCAGAAGTGGAGCGGCAGCAGCGCACAAACTCACAATTCACTTGAATTTTCCTGGAAAAAAAACCCAGAGCTCCAGTTTTATCATGTTTCCTTTATATATATCATATTATAATACTATATATTTTCAGATCTAACAGATAACGTGTAAATCTCTTGGCACTTTCTTAAAGGATGACTTTATTTACTGCAGCTCATCTTCTTATTTACATCATCCGGAGATGAAAAGGTCAGAGGTCAATGAAATTCTGCAGTTTATCACCTTTTTTTTTTTTTTTTTTTGGACGAGCGGCCGAATCTCCGTTCAAGCTTCCTCGCTCCCTAAAAATAGCCTAACTGAAAATCGTCATCTCTAATTGATATCCGTTAGCCGACAGGAGTAATAATCTTAAAGGCAGCGCCATCGCTCCCATTGTCAGGATAATTTGAGGAGCGCCGCCCGTGATTTACCGAGCGAGCGGGCGAGTCCCGTCGCCGCAGATGGTTGTTAAAGATATTTGGAGGACGTCCACGCCATAAACAGTCGTAACATTTAGTTAAAAGCCCAGTCGATAAGCAATTTGGGCAAGGCGTCCAGTTTTTTGACATCAACTAATGAAGCCAATGAGTGCAAAGATGAGGCAGGGCCGCGGCCGCCGCGCAGCGCCGCCGTTGGATGTGATTAAGAAGATGCACCGATTCAATTACAGCCGTCCTTAAGTGCTTTTCTGAGCAAAGAAGCCCCCGATCTCAGCGCTTTAATGGCAGTAAATAGACGACGGCTCGAGCAAAACGCCATTAAATTTTACAGCCTGATCCTTTTCCTCTCGTCTTTCTTTGCTCTTACCGTCGCACAGCAGCTGGCGTGACTCGTGATACGCGTCGGGGACGGCGAGAGACGTGTGTGTGTGTGTGTGTGTGTGTGTGTGTGTGTGTGTGTGTGTACAGTATGTATGTTTAAACACACTGTGTGGCCTGAGCTGAGCTCTTATCTACACGTGTGTGCAAATTCAAAGGCAGCGGCGCGCAGAATGAAAATAGACACAGATAATGGAATGTGAGTTGGTACATAGAACAATGCGGTGGTGGTGGTGGTGGTGGTGGTGGTGGTGGTGGTGGGTGGGGTGGTGGTGGAGCACACGTCTGGGGCCAGATGTTGACATATGAAAACCAACTAAATTTGTCAACGGAATAAGTCACCAGCTGGAGCGAACGCTATTACCGAGGGAGCGCGGCGTGCTGTGAATTATTATCATAACAAATATGGCTTTCCACCCGCAGAGACCAGTTATTTTGTCCCCTCTCATCTTCCGTAGACAAACACTCGCCTGTAGCTGTGAGACGGGGTTAAGTGCTTTCTGTGCGCATGCTAATCCCCCCCCACCTCGTTGTTTTTACACGACGACGTCACAAATAACACAAGTTGAGCTGGTCGACGTGAATCCGGGGGGTTTCCCGCTCGCGCCCGTCGACGCGCGGCTCCATTAAGGATCCCGGCATTATAACTAATTCCCTGTTTGTCTTTAGGGGCTCGCCATTTTCCCCGCGAGCTAACGGTCGTCATGTAATGCAAAACACTAATTAAACCTATTATTATTAATCGCTTTAATTCTATGCTAAAACACTTACAGGAGTGGTCTGCAGCCGCCGCCGCCGCCGCTCACCCCCCCACCCGCCCCCCTCCTCTCTTGGGGGGGGGGGTGTGATTAAACGGCTGGGTGAGCATAAAAATATGGAAATGGCGCGGCCACCTTGGACCGACTGGAACGCGGCTCCTCTGGGAGTCTGCGGTGGCACTTAGTGACAGCTCACTCTCCGTCTTTACGCCGAGCGCTGGAATCCATCACAGGCGAGCCGTGTCACCTTCAGCGCCTCACACGGCCCCGGCAGCGGCGGCATCATTGTTGTTGTTGTTGTTGTTGTTGTGTTGCGTCTTGTTTTCCTGCGGGGAAGAGCCTTAAAGGAGACGTCCGGACGGTCCGGTAGCAGCAAGTGTTCAGTAAAAACAAAACGAGAAGATCGGCACAGCAGAGCGAAGATTTGAACGTCCACACGCAACTTTAATCAAAAAAGAAATAGCGTTGACGTGGGAGAGGCGGCGCAGAGTGATGGAGGAGGGGAGACGGGGCGGCGAACGGCGCTACACGCTAATCCCCCCCGGCTGGAGTCGTCCGTCTCAGGTGAACAACGTGACATTTGCTCATCGCTGCGGCAACAAAGACAATCTTTGATTCGCGTGTTCAAATACGAGTCGCTTATAGGTCGCGTGTCGCAGGAAGCAATTTTGCACAGCGGAAACCCACGTGGTCCCGACAGAGCGAGGGGAGAAAAAGGGACGGCGAGCGCGTCCCGCGGAGCCGGTATTGTAGCTTCCTGTCTTAGCGTTTATTTATTTACAACTCTCGGGGCCCCGGCTCGGCCCCCGGGAGCCGACACTGAAAGTCACCGCTGCGGCGGGACGCTCTGCGCCGCGAAGCGTTTTCTCCCGCTCGACGGTTTCGGCTGACTCGCTGGCGAGGGAATTCGATTATATACCGTAACTGTGTTTTTCTCAGTCGCCGCCGCTCATTGATAATCGTCATCTATTCGTTCATTTTACCTTTTATTCGCTGAGAAATCTCCCCGGCGTGAATACAAATCACAATTTGCGCCTCAAATTAACTTCCCGCTGTGTTATTTCACGGGCTTTTCTGCTCGCGTTTAATACACAAAGCAGCTCCGGCCCGTTTGGACTCACGCGCACAATCCTAAAATGTCCAACTGAGGCGAACCGCTTCGACCCGAGGACCGGTCGCTGCAGAGCTGGAGGCGCGAGACAGTGAGGTTGGTGTCAGTGGGGATTTTGTTTTATTTAGGTTTGCTAACATCACATTTAAAAAAAACAACAAAAAAAACATCTTCTTATTGTTTCTGAAGCAGCTTTAACAACGAAAAAAAAAAAGTCTGTGTTTTGTGACCAAGTAAATATTCAAAGCTGCCTTCCTCCTACGGCCGTCTTTGATGCAGGCGGAGATTTTGCAGTCTGAAAAGGGCATTACTCTAAATCTGGTCTGATGCTGCTGCGTCTTACGCACAAACAGGAAGGAAATATATCAACACAACCCTCAAACAAACCGCAGCCTCCGTGTCTGTTGTGCAACGGCTGCTGGAAATGGTGGCAACCAAAAACACGTGGCTGGTCGGGTCAGGTTTTACCCCCTTTTTTACCCTGTTCAAGTGTGTGTGTGTGTGTGTGTGTGTGTGTAGCTTTCCTTCACATATGTGGAGAATGTTAAAGCCCAGACCTCATAACAAATAACTCAACTTCCTGCTACTTGAGTTTTCTCGTGTATTTAACCTTTATACTTTGTTACTTTGATGTACTGCGCAGTATCGGTCACATGTAGTATTTATTAATGAAAACTTGCAATACGTGTAAAATCCTTTAAGCGTTTCATCTTCAGGTTTTTTCCGACTGAAATCTAACAAATGAAGAGATTCGTCGGCTCCAAACTGCGAGCGCGATGAGCAGAGCGGGAACAAAGACGAGAGTCGGCGTCACCGGGAGATTAATGAGATGCTGGCGGGAACAGCTTGGACATACAGCATTCAAATCTGCCGTTAATCCCACTGACAGCAGGGGAAGCGTCCAAAGACCTCCGCTCACCACGCGGAGCTCTTCCTCCCGGAATAACGGCGGCTTTAACGAAGCTCCGCCGTCGGGATCGTAATCAACGCTTCGGATGAACGGCGCGCCGACGGTTCTGAACCCCCACCCTCCTCCACCACCCGCCCGGCAGACGTGGGGCGCGCTAACCGAAACAAACCCGAACACCTCATGTTCCTCGGCTCCGCTCGTAATTGGAGCGGATCAATTGCACCTTTATTGCGGGAATAAGATGGATAACCTCGTCCCCCTTCCCTGCCATTTTAATGGGCCGCTCAGAGTCGCCGCTCCCCGGCTCCGACTAATCCCTGCGGAGCCCGTACGCTTTTAATCCCCCCCGCGCTGCCAGACCAGTAACACAATATGGGCTAATCATCCATCCGGCCGTAGAACCTCCCCAGCGCCGGAGAAATGAAGGGTTCCTCGGGGGGAGGGGGGCTTGAGAGATCACAGATGCTGAAGAAGAAGAAGATGAGGGTTTCTTCTTCAAGTCACCGTGTCACTTCCAGATGCACAACTTTTGGACAGTGTAGTTTATTGCCACGCAACACAATTAAGCGAGTGTGTTTGCGTCACATGTTGCGGAAACAAAATGAATGACGTGGGAGTGTTTGTAATTATTTCCGCCCCACGTTGTTGTTATTAAGGTTTATTTCTCTGGAGGGATTAAAACTCTGCCGCACTTCAATTTTAAGACACCGACTCTCTGACAGTTGATTTACACGATTAATTACACGTTGCTGCTCGTCGCCGATGATCCCTCGTATCGTCGGGGCGACTGATTATTTTCATCATCAATTCATCTCTCCACTGATTTTTTTTTTTTTTCCACCTAAAGCGGAGCGAGCCGACCTGCAACCGCGCGACTTCAGGCTGAAAGCGTGGAATAAATCTGTTGCGTCGTCTTCGCCGCGAGCGGCTGGAGAAAGGCGGCGACGCACAATCACCGAGGAGAAAATGGGAGAAAAATGGAGTCGCGGTTTGATCGTCAGATGATCCGCGGAGCACGGGACGCAAAGATATCAGAGCAGTCACCAAACCAAACGGAAGAATGATGGAAAAACAATAAGATTGCAAAAGAGACAACACGACACAACAACACAAAAGTTTCCAATGGGAAGTTTCTCCTCAGCGTTACATCCTGATTCACAGACAATAATCCAGGACGTCTTTATGAAGCGTTAGGATGAATAGGATCTTTGTTAGTGTTTTTAAATGATCACAGATCAATAATAATCAATTGGTGACGTGGCTGCGACTCCGTGACCCGTTTGTGGACCCACACCGGTCTCAGGCCCCGAGTCTGTAATCTGTCTGTAGTCCTGCACGTCCCGGCGAGGAAATGAGTCCAGGAAACGAGCTGACATTAGCTTTACAGCAGTTTGGTCGGATGCATCCACTGTGAAATCAGTTTCATATCCACTTTTTTTCATTTTCTCACCCCTCTAACCCCGTTTATGTTTTTTTTCCCCTCCTCTCCCGTCCCGTGTGGATGCTGGAGGATTGAAACCGCAGCTCCACGTCTCTCCCGCAAACCTGTCACTGCTAATTTGTTTTGCCAAACCCTGTATGTTTTGAGGGAAATGTAATTGCTGCCTAGACCAGCAGGTCCCCAGAGCTGGTCCCATAAGATTGATTTTTTTTTTTTTTTTTTTCCCCGCTCCACGTTTTATTCCAGCTCGGAAATCAAACGAAAACAAGAGGGAGGATCACAGCGAATTCAAGCGTCAAAATCATTGTGTTGGAAAACGCTAAACAGCTGTCGGGATCAGCAGCCGTCACAGCGAGTGACGGAGACATTTGTCAGCGTCGACAGATCCCGGCGAAACGCGCCAGCCAATCAGAAGAAGCCAAACAGCGCCTGTTTTCCGTGAAGATGTGTTGATCAGCGTTTGATTGAGACGACGGCGTCTGATAACGGATCGCCACGAGATGAAGAATCGGCCGTTATCGCTCCCCGACGACGGCCGATTCGCCGCCCGATTCCCGGCGCCGCGGAAAACGACGTTACTAATGAAGCAGACGACGTCGTCGCCATAACGTCTAATTACAGCAGAAAACAACACATAAGCTTTATGATCTCTCACACCTGTCATTATCACTTCTGAACTCGATTAAAAAAATAATAAATAAATGCACGTCGGCGCCGTTAAAGCGGCAGAGAATTACGTTTCAGAACCTGCGGCTCATTAAATATGTTTTATAACCTGTTTGTATCTGGTTCCCACCCAACTTCATCTGCCCGCATCCATTTTAGCGACAGCGCTAATGCATTGTAGCGGCGTTCCTGCCAAATGTTGAGGGGGGCAGAAAGAACAGAAGCGCTAATAACTTTATTTTAAAGTAAAGGAGCAATGATTTCCTGTCCCTTCGACGCGGCGTCATCTCGGCTCGTCCTGCCAACAGCTTATTAAACGCGGCTGCGACCGATCTCTTTTTTCACGTCGCATCTGAAGGCGCCATCACGCGTGCACGTTTACATATATATATATATATATACCCCCGTATGCAGGATTAAGCCACGGAGGCGTTATTAGTTTGCATATTTCTTCTGCTGATAATATCCACAGTGCTGTTTTAGTAAAAAAACAAAACCTGGCTGGAGGTAAAAAAAAAAAAAAAAAAGCGCTGAGGAAGCCGGATGCTCTGCAGCCCTGACACACATCAACATTCTTATGTTATGAAAACAGACATTGCTATTCAGCCAGCATTTTTTTCTTTAGAATAATCATCATAAAAAAACATATATATTGCATGACAGCCGCGCCATATTACCCAGTAAGTGCTGACTGATTATATTTAGCATGCGGCCGCAGCAAAGCCGCAAATCGCTGACGTCAAATAGCTCCCGGTGGAGTTTAAGCACGCTGTCACCTGACAAATGGACGCCGCCCGCCGTGCTCCATCCTGAGCGGGTCGGTTCGACAGGATTCTGTACGTTTAAACATCTGTGTATTTAAATTTATCTTGTTTCCCTCTCACGTGAAGAATAACGCGAACCGTCCGCCGGCCCGCGGTCACAGAAACAGCACGTGTGAGGAAAGTCTTTCCAGGAAACGCTCGTCATCGGTCGCCGTGCGTCGCGGGCCGACACCTGGCGAACGCGGAGGCGGAGTCAGACGTGTTCGTACCCGCCCGTCCGCCGGCGTCCTCGCGTCTCGGGTGGAGAAAAAAAACAGCGGCCTCACGCTGAAAAAGCCACTTCGGTGCTTTTAATTCCCTCCTCCGCGTTCGGCGAGTCTCATCAGGTATTCAGAACACAGCAAGAAGAAAAAACAGCTGAGCGCCAACCTTAGCGCCGCTGTGACGTGGATCCATCGCGTTTGACAGGAAACGCTCGGCAGCTTTAATGTTTAACACGTTTCACAGCGAAGAGAGAAAAGAAGCCGAGAAAAAAAAAAACAAGATTATTCCTGCGGAGGATTTTGTTTCCGGGACAGATTCACGTGGATTCACCCCAGGATGTAGCGTGTTACCGTCCAGGCCTCGTGTCTCATATTTAAAAAAAAAAAAAAAAATCCTAATGTGGACGTACATGTGTTTCTCTAAAGGTCTGGTTCTATATGACATGAAAAAGGTCACGGAATAAATGAGGCCGCTCAGGAGCAACTTTCAAAGGTCTTAATAACGTCGGATTCGATTACCGG
The DNA here is from genome assembly GCA_016785225.1 of Psettodes erumei. Taxonomy (NCBI): domain Eukaryota; kingdom Metazoa; phylum Chordata; class Actinopteri; order Pleuronectiformes; family Psettodidae; genus Psettodes; species Psettodes erumei. Next base: position 928,396 of record JAFBJZ010000351.1, read on the forward strand.
GGACGTCTCCCGCTTTAAAGAAACCGCACGAATCCGAACCCGTCGAAACCTCGGCGGACGGCTCGCCGCGGCCGCGGCGTCCTCGACGTCCTCGCCGTCCTCGCCATCTACCTCAAGAATATCCCTGAATTAATGCTTACTTAAGGCGCGTCTTGGGATTACGCCTCACGGCGGGCGAAGGGAAGCGCATTCAAATGGGAGACGGATTGACTGACACCCCATCAAGCCGTGTCCCTCACACCATATGCCAACTCATGTTGATAAGCTGCAGGCAATTCATCATAGTCAGGGAGGACACATCCCCGGCCTGCAAACTCTCACTGCACTGCAGCTGGAAAAAAAAAAACACCGCGAGAGGAAACCGTCCGACGGGCGTTCGCCTCATCTTTAAACCCGCCTCCCCTCCCGTCCGGCCCGGTTTGGGCCCGAGCCAGGGCGCCGTGTTGATGTCAAATCAAATGTAATCACAGCCTCTAAATTTACCATCTGATCGGCGAGCGGGACGGCGCAGCGAGTCTTTACTAATCACATTAAAGCTCGGAAAACGCAAAGGGCAACTGCGGCCGGCGTGTGCGGCGCCGGAGACGCCGCGCTCACGTTTACATTACGCTGATCCACTTAGCCAGATGAGTCGAAATGAGAACTGAAGTGGGAGACGCAAAGATCAGCGGGTGTGTGTGTGTGTGTGTGTGTGTGTGTGTGTGTGTGTGTGTGTGTGTGTGTGTGTGGGGGGGTCCCACTGACATGTTTAATGTATCAGGGAATGGAAGGGGACAGGTGGGCCGATGATGCCAGGAGCGGATCTGATCTCCGACAGCTTGTCACATTTACTGTGGGACGAGGGTCAACTTTGCATGCCCCCCCCCGCACACACACACACACACACACACACACACACACACACACACATACACACACACACACACACACACACCCACAAGACAAATATAAACAACAGTAACTGTTCCCAAAACAGGAAGGAGTTCATTCTGGTTCCCTCAGGTGGCGTCGCTGCCGATGTTCGTCACAGATTTGATTCGTCAACGCTTCAACCTCTTTTTTATTTATTTATTTATTTATTTATTTATTTATTTTGGTTTCCCCCTCCCCCCGCCAATGACATCACTCCTCCCCGGCTCTGCAGACCACCTGTCAAACAGCGAACTTGTTAACCAGCGGTAAGAGCCGATGGATCAGAACAGGTCTCCCGCCCGCTGTGGTTGGAGCAGGATTTAATAACCTCCTTCTCCTCTTCTTTACTAACACTTTTTCTTTTTTTTTTTTTTTTTTAATCCACTCGTTCTCCACCACGTTTGACCGCTCGCTCCGGCTCGCCACGCTCAGGGTCTCATCCATTTCTTTTTTTTTTCTTGCTAATATAAGAACGTAGGGCATTTCTTTTTCCCCGAGAACATGCGTGCAGATTTATTGCTTTCCTTTTCAGGCGTTTCGCTCGGGGTGGGGCGCTTTGTCACGACCTTATTGGCCATTGCGGATGATAGATTTGGCCGGTAATAGCCATTTTAATATTACTGTTTGTTACTGAGAGCGTCTGAGTCAGCAGGGCATAGCTTCACAGGCTTAATGGGGCAAAATAAATTGCCGCACCGAGGGAAAGATACGGCGCTAATCACGCCATTAACATTGAGCATCAGCCCGCAGTCGCCATGTTTGTTTGAAGTGTCGTGGAATGAACTCGGGTCGGATCAAATTAAGGGCACGGGGGCCGCATAAATAAAGGATGTGTCTTTTTTTTTTCTTCTTCTTCTTCTTCTTTCGTCGCCCTCGTCTCCATTACGTTTAAAAAATGGCGTTTGCGGCTCGTCCTTCAGCAGCTCTCCATTGTGTCGGCCCGTCTGTGCGCTCGGCTCAGCTGTAAAGCGCTAAGCGTAGTTGTAATTACTTGGAGCGCTTGTTTTATGACTCTCTGGCCAAATAGTCAGCCTTGTCATAGAGGAATCTATTGCAGATTCACTTAGGCTTATAGTGCCATTAGCTTTTATGTGGAGACATTTTCAAGCCCCATTTAGGGCTTTTGTATATATCAATTATGTTTATATGCAGACAAATCCTACACAGCTATAATACTGCATTCAACAAGTGTCACTTTTTTATCGCCTGTGATAAAAATGAATTTGGTTCCCGGCGAATCGCGTTGTGTTTTTTTCCCCTCTGGTCCGTCCGTCACAAAACAACAACAAACAAAAACAAAAAAAACGGCGGCAGAGTTGGAGCTTCACGGCCTCGAGCGACACGAACCGTCGTCCTTCCTGAATATTTCCTCGCCCGTTTTCTCTTTCTCCCGTCAACACCGTCGTCTCATTATTCGATAAACTTAAAATTAACGCCGGGGAGAGAAAGAGACGCGGCGAGCCTTGACATCGTCTTCGCGGCCTTCGCGCGAAAACTCGCTTCCTCTTGCCGCTCGGAGTCGTCGGAGTCGGAACGCTCTGACCTTCAACTCCGGGACGGATGATGTATGGAGACGCTCGCCTCCAGAAATCCCATCCCGCCCCTGCGGTCGCAGGAAACGCCAATTAATTAAAGGTTGTTTCAGGGTTTGCAGTCGATACCTGTGAATATCCTGCCGGTGTTTCCTTTCACTTTCACGCCTCCTGCCCACGTCGCCTTCTTTAATCAACATATTTCCATATGTTGAGCACCCGCCTCGCCGTGTTTTTCACGTGTTTACCTGACGCCGCCGACTCGCGGGATTGCTTCCCTTTTTAATTCGTATCAAAGCGGCTTAAACGCGCCGTCCTCCCTGACTTCCTGCTTCGAGCTACTTCCTGTCCCGTCAGACTTCAGATCAGCCGGGTTTTTCTTTTTTTTTTTTTCTCTGGCGGCTGCAACAAACATCCGCCGACCGTCCTTGATTGACGTGACAGAGGAAGCAGAGCCCCCCCCCCTGCTACAGTTGTGAATGTAAGGGCAACATGAATGCGTAATGCTCCTTCGCCGCGTTGTTGCCCTGGGTATTCAAATTGTGTTTGCGGGGAAGAGGATGTGCATAAACTCCCTTTGATTGACTCTTGATGAAATCTTCCGAGATCACTGGAGGTAAACTCCTGTATAATGGAAAGGTTTTCATATTGACAGCTCGCCGATGAAATTCATTCCTGAACCCGGAATTCCCTCCAGGCGGATAAACAGGGATTTCCACCGAGCGCCGCGCTAATTAAATAAATAAAAACGTCTGAACGACGTTAAGCGTCCTGGTGGCAGGAAGCCGCTCGCCCGGCGTCTGTCGAACCCGCGGCCCCCCCACCCCCTCTTAAACGTGGCCTGATCCTCGCTTTACCATGAAATATTCATTACTCGCCGGTATTACCACATCTGGCCCCCCCCCAAATCTGAATCTTAAAACCCGTGTCGGGAATTTATTGGTTTTACATTTAAAACACGCTGCGGGGCTCATTTCCCTGAGTGCGCTTCTATTTTGTGATTTATGAAGATGAGACGCGAAACACAAAGCAACTCATTTTCCGGCGCCGGGAAACTCTCGGGAGCGGCGTTTCGTTCTGGCTCTGGAACAAGACGCTGCTCTGTTTTGACGGTTTTGGTTTGATTGATGGCGGAAGGTGGGGGTGGAGGCGGAGGCGGTGGGTGGGGGCTGACGTTCAGCTGTATCTCCACTGTCAGCACACTGTGTCCTGAAACTGCAGGAGCGTCAGAATTACGTGAGAATTATGTAAAACAAAGCAGGGACAGCGTGTCACTGTCTGCACCTGTGCAGTGTGTGTGTGTGTGTGTGTGTGTGTGTGTGTGTGTGTCTCTCTCCTGAGCAGGATCACATGACATGGCGGCCATTGTTGGAGCCCCCACGTTTTCCTCCACATCCTTTGGGACCTAGAACTGGATTAGTAAAATCTAAACCTCCATATTTGAAGTCACTGTACAGCGGATTCAAACCGACCCGCTCTGTGTGAGGCCTGTACACCCCCCCCCCCCACCCCCACCCACAACCACCCACCCCCACCTAACACCACCCCCCACCTCCACCCCCCGAGGCGATGTGGAACGTCGTCACTTCCTGGCACGTTAATCAGTGCGTGAAATTCCAGGGACCACGGCGAGCAGAGGCCGGGCGGATGTCGGATTGCTTTGTTGTTGCATCAGTGCGATGCAGGGGTTACTCTGTATCTCTGTTTGTGTGTGTGTGTGTGTGTGTGTGTGTGTGTGTGTTGTTTATTCATTAATTCATGTTGTGGTTTCTCTGATCCCACTTCAGAGGGAATACAAAGGCCTGCTCCTTCTTCCCGGCACGTGGATCCAAACCTGCGTTAAAACACAGGTGGAAAAAAAAAAAAAAAAAAAAGCCCGTTCGCGGGCGGGTTAATATCCGTCGTTTCTGATAATTGTCGAGTCGGCGCTTTCAATCCGACGGCAGAAACTGTGATTTGTAAAGTAAATGTCGCCGGGTGAGATTTTCTGTGCAAACGCGACTCTCTCCCCTGTAATTTCAGCTTTAATGTGTTTGAAATCGCGTTTTTCGTCTTTTGGACGTCGTCGTGTAGCGCGAGGAAAGGTCCGAAGGTTCGGGGGGGGGGGGGCACCTCCTGCAAAGGCGTCTCAGCGTAAATTCATGGCGCTGCCTCCTCCTCCTCTTCCTCCGTTTCGTTTCTCTTCACGGCCAGTTTGTTTAGGATAAGAAGCGGCTGGCGGCTCACCGACATACGCGCGTTTGATCCTGCGAACCGGAGGCGTCGGGGAGGCCTCTCCTCCAAGTCGCGTCCCCGACAAACGGGAAGCGGTGCGTCGGCGGCGGTTTCTGCTGAACGCGCTCGACGGAGGATCTGGCACGCGCCGCCAAAGACGTAAAAGTCTTTGGCGAGGAATCTTCCACGTGAAGGAGGCGGACACGTGACCGCGGGAATGGAGATCATGTATGAGAGCAGCTCGCGGACAAGGATGCACGCTGACCTTTTGATGGGAGGATGTGAAGGCTAAACAGACTTAATCAAATCGACACCCCCCACACACACACACACACACACACACACACACACACACTCCACCCTGCGATGTGCTCTGACAGGTGCTGTGCATGAGCGGCGATGCGCAGTGTGGAAAGTGCTAAATGATTAATAATAGCCTGTAGCTTTATGTGTGATGAGACTGGGGGGGGTTATTGGCAATTTCTCTCCTGTCTCTTTCTCTGACACACACACACACACACACACACAAACCTGCACCACCTGCAGTGTATGATCTTGTATTAGTTGCCAATGGCCAGGCTCCGCCCCCACCACCACCACCACCACCACCACCCACCCCACCCACCCACCTCTGCAATGCAAACTCAAAGCGCTTCCAGCCACGCAGCACATCTGCTCCTCCTGCCCCTGAGAATCATCTATTGTTCCTGTGCAGTTAGGGATCACAGATCTGAGATCAGGATGCCGCACTGATACAACACCCCCCCCCCCCAACAACACCCCCCCCCCATTGGTTTGATCAGCATAGACAGAGCGAGCGGTGCGAGTGGGCGGCGGCGGCGGCAGCAGCTGCGTAAGAAGCGACGCCTGCACGTTTTATCGTCGGGAAAAATAACAAAAAAAAAACAAAAACGTGCCGCACGATAAAAACGGATGCACGACGGCGCCCCCTCTCGTTCGGCATCTCGGCGCCGCGCCGCAACCCGTCACGTCCGACAGCGCGCGCAAGGTCACTCGCGAACGCGGCGATCTCTCCAAACCGCTCAGGAATGCCGCGCACCGCCAGGAGCACGGGAACGTAAAATTTGCACATAAGCGTGTGCCAGGTTGTGTTTGCTAAAGTGCATCAGTACAATGTGTGTGTGTGTGTGTGTGTGTGTGTGCGCGCTGGATTGTGCCTTTTATGCCGCCACAGAAGGAGCTTTTTCATTCCGCTCAGAGAGCGCAAAAAGCCTGAGGGAAATCAAAGTAAGCATTTCCCTCCACTCTAAAGCGCCACCTTTAATAGGTGCAGCACCACCCGAGCGTTCAGCCCCGTCCCGTGGACTGTGAACACACGTCGCCGCCAAAACCGCCAATCGCTTCCCAAAAGCCGCTCAACACAAAAATTTGCTTTAATTTGCTTTTTCATTCGACACTGACGCCGCGTTAAAGCGGCGTGAGGAGATTTCTCCAACGCGTCTATATGTTAAATGCCCTCGCGCAACCTCTTCACTGCTTCTACCAATCGGATTTAAGTTTGTTTACAACCACCCGCCATGCTATAAAAAGGGGGGGGGTGTTTGCACAGCTCCTGTCAGAGCGCGGCGCTTCATGAATCAGTATAAACATTACGTGCTAAGTGACTAAGAGCTAGCGGAGCAGTTTAAGCGGCGGCGTGATTTACGGCGGCACCTCTGAGGACAGGTTAGCCCGCTTTAAAAAATGAACAGACCCGCTCGCCGCGCTGGTTTGCACCGGCGTGTCCCGGGGGAGCCGAGCACGGAGCGTTGCTTTGTAAGAGAGCTCATTAATAAGGAGGTTGGTGGGGTGGGGGTGGGTGGGTGGTGGCGGGTGGGGGCATGTTCTTTCGTGTCGTTTAAGTGTTTCTGGAGGGCATCCTGCCGTGTCCTCCGCGCTCGCCGGGGTTGGAGGTAGGGGCGGCGTTGGAACGCGTCCCATTTCTTAATGGATGCTCCACACATCAGGATTCACCCCATCACCCCCATCACCCCCATCACCCCCACCCCCGCCTGATGTTGTTACATCTTCCTTGCCCACATTTTCCGATTTGTAAATTAAAGGATGAATTGATTTTGAATCGACGCAGCCGCTTTTTTTTTTTTTTTTTTTTAAAAACCTCCCGTCGCTCAGTCAGACTGTTTGTTTTCGTGCTTCACGCGCGCGCAGGCTGGCGTGGACATCGAGGACGCCCGAGCTCGTCTCCGCGCACGGCGAGACGAGCAGCGAGGCCTCCGAAGACGAACCGTCTCGGCGGCGGCGGCGCGGCGAGTCGCCGCCTCCGGCTCGGCGTAAATGCTAACGTGCTGCAGGCGCTGCAGGAAAAAGACCATTACAGCGATTGGGATGCGTCACCGGGGACACGCGCGCGTTCGTGCCAAATGTTACGCCGATCTCTTGAGGTGACGCCGCGACATTTGAGACGCCGTCAAGCGGTCGGATTCACAGCCCGCCAGCCGTCGTAGCTTACCGAGGGCCACAGCGTCTCGGCGTCAGATGCCTCGACTTTAACACGACGGGCGGCGGAAAAAAAAAAACTCTCTCCTCTCGCTTTCATCGAGGTTAATAGTGTCCAGACACAGCAGCCATTAAATTAATTAAAACAAAAACTAGAGTAGCCGCATAACAGAGATGGATGGCGCTCTGGCAAAGATATTTACAGGTAACTTAATTACATTCACCAAATAAAACGCATCTAGGTCACAAAGAGGAGAATTCTAAATAGGCAATTAAGCCAGTGGTAAGAGCCTTAATAAGGCAAGCAAAGTACATAAAATGAGGGGAAGTAAATGAGTGTCAGTGCAAACGACTTTGCCTAACACTATTCATCATGGGACAAAGTGGTAAGATGGTGTCAGGCTTCTAAATTCTAACAGCATTAATCCCAGATAGCAGGGCTCATACCAGCCAGTATCAATAATGACAATAATAACTCATCCATCTGGAAGTCGTCCAAAGCCTGACTGGTTAATTATGCCTCCCTCATGAATATGCCTTCCGGTTTTCAACAGCGGGAGACGGGGAAGAAGGAGAACGTTGTGTTGTGTTGGTGGTGGGGGGGTTAATGCGGCCGCCGCCTCCCGTCCAAACGGCCTTTTTTTTTTTGTTTCGCCCGGTTCTGCCCGTCTCAGCGCTCGGGACCCGCCAGCATCTGCAAACAAGAAGTCGTTTATTAAGCAGCAACCTTGACCGGCTTATTATCACCCCCCATTTTTTTTTTTTTTTTTTAAAGAATTGTCAGTTGTGAGTCTCTATGCGTCATGAATAGATTGGATCTGGGGGGGTTGAAGGACGGAGTCATGCCCGATGGGTCTCCATTACCGGGCCGTCCTGACACATTTCAATACTAAACGGCGGCTCCAGCTGATGAGGACGGATGTGGCGCGTCGCTTCCACCCGGGTACTCGAGTATCTTGAGTATTTCTTGCTGTGTACTTCTTTATACTTCATCTGATAAGAAAATATGTGTGTTTTCACCGTCTCCTGTCGGAGGGGAAGTAATCCTAAAAGCAGAGCTCCAACCTTGAGCAGCTGTGAGATTGATAACCTGTGAATGCATCAGTAATAATAATCCAATATGATGATATATAGTGTAATATTGAGGTAAATGAGGCACTTGAAGCACTTTTTAAAAAAAAGAACAACTTTTGATAATACTTTTGACTTTTACCGTCCGTGTGAGAGCGACATTGCACCTCCTGACCCCTGCAGATATAAATGTCGTTCACAGCAAACGCACCTTCTTTCTTCTTCCTGGTTCCCTCTGCAGACATAAGCCCGGGCCGGCGGAGCCTGGCTCACCTCCAGCGGCACTTTTTTTTTTTTTTTCTTCTTCTTCTTCTTCCTTGCTACTCGCTCCTCTAACCTAATTCTATCCTTTAAGATGAGTGGCCCCTTACCTTAATCCCCCGCTGGAATAGCAAAAGGTTTCCGTTCCCGAAAGTTTGATCCCCGAGGATCGGTTCCCCCCACACACACACACACACACACACACACACACACACACCCTAAATTTTGTCCGGAGCTCAGACTAAATTGGGAGAAGCGCTTCCCCTTCACGACGTCGGAGCCGAGCTCCTTTTTTTTTTTTTTTTTTTTTAAAAGCCGGGCGGGTTTCATTTTAGCGCTGCGAAGAGGACGCGAGCTCCGTCTTCCGGCTTCCACGGCGATGACGCGGCCTCCCGTTTTTCTCCGCTTGACTTGTGACTCCTCGTCGCCCTTTTGGCGCTTCGCATTACGCCGCATTAGTTTAACTATGACTGATACTTGCCGCTGTTTCGGTCGGCAGAACAGCGATAACCGCGGCGGACCTTTCAGAAAGGTCAGGTGAAATAATGAAAGCGGTTCGACCCTGACTTTATGGAAACGACTGTGAGGAGCTTGTTGGCGAGGTGTAAGGGAGGCGTCATTAACCCTCCGCCTCGTACCCCCACCTGTTTGAAACCCTCAGCACCTGGCGGAGGTGTCCCCCGCGCTCGTCAGGCCGCGGGTTCATTTCTTCTCCTTTTAAAAACTGTGAAATCTTCATACATTTTCTTCGCCTACGTGTTCTGACCCGCCGTCCATCTACCTGATGATTTGTCGGCGCCGTGAAACATGCAAGCTTTGATTGGTCCGTTTAAAAAAAAAAACTGAGCCGCTCCCCGCCGCTCGCCCTGTTTTAAATGAATTATTTACAGTGACATTTTCAGGCGAACTTAACTTTTAATTTTCACTTTTCCCTTTTTTTTCCGCTCATCCTTCTCGTTTGCAAAAAAAAACAAAAAAAACAAAGCGGAGGTCGTCTTTGCGAGCCGGAGCGCGGCGTCATTACCTGGGCAGGTATCAGGATATCTCGGCGCCGGCCGTCATTATTCCGCGCTAATTCGATTACGCTGACACGTCTCCGTGACACCGTGAGACTTTCCTTTTTTTCTTTATTTGAAGGAAACTGTGATTTTAGCGCTCGTCTGCAGCTGTAATTGCGTTGACACGGCACACAATGAAAGGTCACTCACAGCGGAAATCAAATATTTGACAATTATGATTCAGAGCGTTTCCCGTCTTGATGTTGCGTAACTCGGCGAGGATCGCCAGCGTTCCCTCTAAACGGTGCCGATCGCACAACGTGCTTTGAGCCGACGGATCTCGCTTCTCTGTTTAGTTTGGAGTCTGTCGGAGCCGTTAGGTAAACTGTAAAACTGCGCTCGACGTAAACACTCGCTAATTCGCGCCTCTTTCCGCGCAGATCCGACATTTGCGTGGGAACGTGGGAAAAGAACAAACTCCGATCCGCGGATGAGTGAGATATAATATTTACACGACATGGTCAGGAAGCTTCTGCGGGTTCAGCGCTTCGTTCCCCTGCAGGAACACAAACACAAATATAAACATTTCCTGCTTTTATGAAACGTTATTCCTCTGACTTCTTCTTTTTTTTTTTTTTTAGTCAAAATGTCAGCGTAATGTAATGCTAATTACTTTTATGTTGAGCTTTGTGGAAGCTTTTACCTCGCTAACGTGCAAATATTTATGCACACACACACACACACACACACACAGGAGCGGGAGCGAACACACAATGAAACACTCCACCTCAATACTTGAAAAGACCCATCTGATACAATAAAGAAGAAGACGGCGCAGAAAATGTAATCGGCAGCACCAGATTGGGTCCAAAGAATTCCTGATCTGTTTTTTGTCCTCCAGTGCATTACATTTTGTCAGCTGGACAAAGTTGTCAATCAAGCTGGCAAACCTATTTTAGGTTGTCAATAGGACGGAGGAGCGAGTGTTCATTCCCTCAATAGAGGCCCAGAGATTAAAGTAGGCCAAGCAGAGAGGAGGTAATTTTCTGGGGTGATGTATTGACACTAAGACTCGATCATCTCCCACATTGTATTTCAGATCTGCTCTGAGAGACGGGTAGCGGCGCGGCGCCGGGCGCGTGGCCTCGCTCCCGTTTTATAAGACTCGCTTGTGATTCACCTGATGAAGTTTGTTGATTTGTGTTTGGCTTCGTAATGAGCAGACGGACACGATGCCGGTGTTGAGGCTGAGCGTGGGTTTGTCTGCAAAAAAAAAAAAAAAAAATGCACAATTCTTATTTTCTGCTCAAATTACTTCCTGTTTTTGTTTTGTTTTATACCTTGGGGCTTTAACGCTGATTAACTTTTTTTTGGTTATTGGCAGTGGTTGATGTAAACAATGCCCAGCAGCCGCTTCCCTGGGTGTGACACCCGGTCTGGAGACGCCGCGTGTTCGGGATTAGCATATAAACTTGGAGCAGGTGCGCGGGGGTTTCTGCAGACCGCCTCCAGATCCGGCTCCATTACGCATCGATTTCAAACGCAAAACTTTTATCCCGGGCCGCTTCCATCAAATCTCCGTAAGCAGAAACGCAAGATAAAGAACTCGAGAGCGGCCGGCGGCGGCGGCGCCGCGCGCGGGTAAAAAAAAAACCTCCCGAGCGTGGCCGTCCCGCCGCAGAAAGGGGGTTAAGAGGGGTAAGACGCGCGTTAAGTATTCACGGCATGAATATTCTATCAAAAAGCCGACGCGCCGATCACAGGAGTCGGGGGGGAAAAACTGCAAGGTGAGCACGTCCAGTCAAAAGGCTCCTCTCATCTGCCGGGCGACCAATAGGTGAACAGAAGTATCAGCGCTGAGCTGCCACAGTTTAATGATCATGTCAGCAGTTCTGCTCAAAGGCCTCACTCCTGATCTGATACCCCCCCCCCTTATTTGAATTCCCTTGAACTGGAAAATGGATCCCCCCCCCACATCCATTGAGGAAGTGAAACAGGAGATGAATAACATAAAAAGATGATTCTGTTCCACGTGAGATTGTCGGGGGAACTCTGGGGCGAGCCGCCGCTGTTTATGAATCAAACCCGCCGTGTTCTGGTTCTGGTTCTGGTTCTGGTTCTGGTTCTGGTTCTGGTTCTGGTTCTGGTTGGCGGTCGGGACGACGATGCCGTCGATTCTTATAGGTGAAGCAGTAAAAGTTGAAGGAACCCTGTCATCAGAAGAGACGTCAGCTCCCAAAGCATTTCTGTCGCTTATTTTAAAAAAAAAAAATCCCATCATCGTGTTGTGAGTTTGATCACACACACACACACACACACACACACACACACACCCCTCTCATTTTGCTTGACCTTGAACGGTTGCCCATTAAACCAGCAGCACTTTGACAAGTATCCGTCTCAGCCTCGGGGAGCCGATGCTCAAAGATAATGAATCAATTGTTGCCTTTATCCGTGATCCAAAGGTGCGATAACTCCAGATCGAGCCCGCTCGCCTGAGAAACTCTCAAAACTCCAGGGAGGGGCCGCGGGCGGCGGCACAAGGGTAAACTCGATGCGGGAGGAGGTCACTGTCTGTTTCCCCCCCCCGCCGGGGGCTTCCAGCGCGGGCGAGGCGGCGTTGAATAGATCCATCAGCAGCTGATTTTATTTTCTCCTCTGGCGCGCGGCGCTGAAGTCGGGTCCGTTTCCATCGGCTCATTCTCCGCAGCGAAGGCGCGTTTGTTTCCAGGAGAAATTACAGTCTCTGGTTTTCGCATGGAAATGTTTCTAATGAGAAAAATCTGTCACGGTGCAAAATGGTTTTTTTTGCAGAACAATATTCCTTTATAGCCTTTTATGATGATTTTTCTTCAGCACCGCCAGCGCTGCGCTTCTGCAGAGAATCCGGCGCCGTTGCCGGGTCACAATCTGGACCGCAGACTTGTTACGATGATGGTCAGTCAGCTTCTGCCCCGCAACAGAGGTTTCCTTGACCTACTTCACCGGTCCAGTAGCTGAGAAATCAAAGTGCTGCACGTTGCAAAAGCAACATGACAGGTGAGCAGCCAAAAGATGATTTGTGGAGTTTAGCCCTGACCGATTTCGATCTGACGTGAATCGTTTTATGTAGAAAAATGTGGCTGCTCTTTGAGAATTCCATTTTCTTAAAAAAAAATCTAATTTTTTGCGAGGAGACGCTCCTCCGGCCTCGCAGCGCCGGAACCCGGGCTGCAGATCTGCCGTACGCTGCTCGCACGTCTCGTTCAATTTGTTTTTTAATTTCCCCGTCATCTTTTAAACAGCCCGCCCGGTCCCGGCGGCGCCAGGCTTCATCATTAAACCCGCAGAATTACCGATTCGCCCGCCTTCTCCTCCTGATGCGCGAGCGGCGCGGCTAAACATCCTGATTTACGTCCCGATTTGTGAATTTTATGTTCATGTAACGCTCGCGCTCATCATGTGAGGGATATTAGTGTCTCTATCGCTAAAGCTCATAAAAACTGACATCATGAGGTGCGGCGTCTGCGAGCAGAATACCGATCGCGCCCCCTTCCCCTTCCCCTCGTCTTGTATGCAAATGCGGCTCGCGAAACATATGGCATCTTGTCGGAAATCGTCTGAAACACGAGCGTCTGCGGGAGAAGTCAATCAAGTTCAGTCGATCAATTACGAGCGGCGCCGGTGATTACGCCCGAGCGTGAGACGAACTTTACCTCCGCCGACTTCTCCGGATTCCTGACAACCTGCCACCTGATTGTTCCCGACGAATCGGCAAACAGGCAGCCGCTTTATTCCGTCATGTTTCAGACGCCGCTTATTAATTAGTTATAATTAACGGCTGTGCTGTTTTGATAACTGATAACTGTTAAATTCTTTACAGGTGGTCTGCATGTGACCCCCACACACACACACACACACACACACAGAGTGACCCACACTTGCGCCTGCCGCACAGCTGCTAATTTACCATGTTAGCATCTTTTGTATTCCAACTCGAGCGCCGCGCGCGAGTGTGAAATATGAATTATGCACGCCGACTTGGGAAAACACACATTACGATATGAATTATGAATTAATGGCCGTGACCTCACAAACACAGAATATGGCGTCAGCTTTGCAGGGGCGGCGAAGGCGCCGCCGACCGTCCCCATCCCTTAAAAATGAAACGCAGAGGAGACATTTTGCAAAACCCGGCTGGAAAGAATTGAGTTTGCTGCAAAGGAGCGAAACAGGCCTTGTGTGTAGTACTTGTGTACTTGTTGTTGTTGTTTGGTTTCTCGCCGACTTCAGGTTCTGTCCCGATGTTGAGAAGCGGAGCAGCTCGTCGTTTGTTTGGATTTTTTTTGTGAATCCCGCCTCCTCGCAGCAGAATTGTCGGCGTGAAAGAATCAGAACCGCCGCTCGGGTTTACAAAAAGTCCGCACCCATCACACTTAGCGCTTGTGACAGTTTTGAGCAACAGCCGCGGGCTCGGGCGGGAGGACGCGCGCGCACAACGCCGCAGTCGACACCTGTCAGCGCTGAATAATCGCCGCGGTAGGGGAAAGCGCAAAACTTCTGAATCACGTCGACTGCCGCGCGAATCTGTCACGCCGACTCTCGATTTCCAGGTGAGGGAGGAACTCGGAGACGCGGCGGCGCCGTCGGGCTCATGCGGAGCGAACCTGCGGAGCCTGATTAAACGAAACTCCTCCTCGCCGTCTGGACTTCGGGCCTCAACAACGCGCGGCGAGGTCAAGTCGGTGCAGATTTACAAATAATAAATTTGCCTCAAAGGGCTTTTCGATTTGGAAAAGAAAAACAATCCCTCAAAGACTTTATAGTGCGGATAATATTCCCAAATTTTCTTGTAGTTCTGAGCACGTTCTTTTGGAAAACACAACGCCCGTCAATGCCGCGAAGCTCGGCCCGTGTTGAATCAGTCATTTCGCCGCTGACCTGATCTGGTAGTTAATGTTCTACAGCTGGAAAAAAAAACCATCTTGGGGATTTATTTAAGCGGGAGTCAGAACATCTGTAAATATTTGATGTGGAGTCAGAGCGAGGCCGCAAACATAAAGAGAGCGCGGGCGCTGATAATAAAATATAGAGCCTGGGCAGGAGGAGATTTTCTGACAGTCACCTGATCGCATTTGCTCCGCAGGCGGAGCGGCGGCCGTCCCCTCCACCTTTAACCCGATCAATGGCGGAGCGCAAATTCAATTTCCCTTTCCAGTGAGTAGTCAGATGGCGCGAGATTAAGACGCCTCGGTTTTATTCAGCGTGGGCGTTAACGCGAAACATAACTCGATACCGACGGGTCTTATTGGGTTTTGCGCGACCCGGCCCACGCCGCAGGAAAGACGTCAAATCGGTTTAACGCCACGTGCGTTTATTTTTACTCCTTTCTGCGCCTTATCGTGCACGTGCGGTCGGTCGGACTTACCGACCTGCGGCAGCAAACGTCTCGCGGATTTCCGATGGCGACTTGTCGACGTGTTTCCAGTCGGGTAAACGAGCAGCCGGTGGACGAGCTCGGCGTTTCCTCATCTCTGATCGTCTCTGGCTTTAATCTGATTTAGCGCGCCTCCTCGTTTTTTCCCCCCGCCCGATGTCGTCACGTCTCGGGGAATGGCTTCGCCCCGGCCGGTGAAATTCGGCAGGAGACGATTGGAGAACGTTCCAAGTAAACTTTCTGCGCGCTGAAAGAAAAGAGGTTTATCGCTTTGTGTTTCGCCGTGGATTAATGGCGCGTATCGCTGGGATTTGAGATGTCACACACACGTCCAATCCGCCAGAGATTTATTCCAGCTCCGGCTTTAAAATAAAAAATAATTAGTAATGTTGTGAAGGTCAAACACATTTAATGATGTTTAATCTGGGCAGAAGAGGCCGGACCCTGTTTGTGCAGCGGGGATTTTCAGGAGATCAAACTGCCGCTCGGCTTCTCCGGTCTTATTCAGACGAAGCAGCAAAATTAACAACAAAACTAAGTGGATTAGGATGTTAATGCGACCCAACCTGCCTAATGACAAACCGCCTTTTGTGTTACCATGGAGATACCAGCGAGGGGTCAAATCAAACATACGCACCGAGCATTGTTGCCTTAAATAAGTGATGTGGCTCATACGTGATCAATAATTCAGACGTCCATTTCTGCTGGACGTGCATGTCCTCCAAGTGTGTGTCCTCACTGGGGTGTGTGTGTGTGTGTGTGTGTGTGTGGGGGGGTCGGAGACATTTGAGAAAGGGCAGAGCAGCTGGTGTGTGTGGGGGGGTCTGGTGTAACATTATTTTTATTAATACCACAATATGGAAATTACACTGAGAAAGAAGAAGAAATTACCAGCTCTTTTAATAAGTTTTTTTGTACAGACCCACATTTCTTCTTTTCTTTTTTTTTTTCCTCAACTCGGTAGGTGTGTGTGTGTGTGTGTGTGTGTGTGTGTGTGTGAAGTTTCCTTCTGTTCTAAAGTTTCTCTCTAAATGAGTTTTTAGTGTCACCGCAGTTCACGTCCGCGCAGCGTGACGTGTGTGTGTGTGTGTGTGTGTATGTGTGTATGTGTGTGTGTTTTTAATGATATATCTTTAAATAACACACAGTTTTCTGAAAATGTCACTGGTTACCAAGAAAGTCCTTACTCAGAGTTTTTCACTTCCTCTCGCTCAGGTGCGTGAGGTGCAACGACTTCGCGCTCCAGTTGACAGTGTCATCAAACTATTTAACGGTCATTATTATTATTATTATTATTATTGTTGTTGGTCATTGGACTCCGTCCGATCGTTCTCTGTGGGTTTGTCCTTTAAATTCACGTTAGGTTGTTTTCCCATCCACCACTTTTTACGCATTTTTAATTTTTCACTCCACAAAATGGCAGAAACTGGAAAAAAACCCCAAAAACATCTAACAACAACGCGCGTCGCTCTAGGTCGTCATATAAATGAAAAGGGGAACGCTGCGTACGAAAAAAATCAGGTGCGGCCATTAAATGCATTTGGGATTATTTCCGTTCTCACCTCGTAACGTGCAGGTGTGATCCACATCTGCGCGGGAAAAACAACCCCGCGGAGACGGAGCCCCGGCATCGAGTCCGATCTCCAGCTCTGCGTTTTCAGGTCGTCACAAAACTACACCTGCGCGCCGTGAAATATTTCTTAGCGGCGCTTGAATGCGAGGTGATCAGACTTTGTCGGGCGCGGCGTCGCACAATCAGGGGCGTCTGTTGGAAGGGAAATAACACCTGTATCTTACGTCTAAAGAGAATACAGCCGCGCAATCAAGTGCTCGCTTGTCATCAGTTTCAAAGGTGACAGAACACACACATGCGTGTTGTTTATCACCGGCAGTGTGTGTGTGTGTGCGCAGGTTTTTTTTTTTTTTTTTGCGCGGCGGCGTCGCTAAGCCGTATGCTCAATTGGAAGCAGGTGCAGCGTAAAGACCTAATCACATTTGCGGCTCATTACCCAGTGACTGTGTGCACATATTTGCCTCTCTGTGTCCTTATTAATCAGGCGCAGACAACCCTAAGTGCTCCTCTCCACTTTTCCACATGACTTGCTACAAGCAACAGTAGCGCACAACAACCTGATGAGGCCACCTGCTGCCGCCTCGTCTCCGGCACCTGCAACGCAAACGCTCATCATTTCTCACTTGACCTCGAACCGCTCGCCAATTGAAAGAGCGTCAGCGGTTTTTTTTTTCTTTCTTTCTTTTTTTTTTTTTAGGGGTGTGTGTGTGTGTGTGTGTGTGTGTTCGTTCCCACCCCGCGGTTCGTGATGCTCGTTTTGGAGAAATATTTGCCATGACGTACTGACCCCTGGATTGTCGGTCAAACAAAGTTCTGACCCAAACACTTAATCAAGAAAATAATCTGCAAATTAATCCCATCTTTAAACAAATGTGCAGCATTTTTGGGTTTTTTTATCCTCTGGCCTGAAGGTGTCGTTTAACGTCGTGACGACTAATAACAACGTTCTCGGTAAGAGGGAGCGAGGGCTGAAACGTTAATGAAAACGAAATTAATCATCAGAAGCGGATTTGACTCCCAGGAGTCTCACTGGGATGGATTTTTAATGCCCGAGACGAGGGCGAGGCTCCGACACCGGCAACACGGCGACAGGCCGGGATCGAGCGGCGACATTAAAACCCGGTGACGACGGAGAGATTCCAGGCGGAGTCGCCTTCGATGGGGAAGCAGCGGCACACGTTGTTGTTGCGAGGGGAAGGACCTCGGCGTGGCGAGTCCTGCCGGGGTTCGGGTTCCATTGTTCCTCCGCGTTATCTCGTCCACAAACCCCCCCCCACCTGTTTCCAAAGGGGCCCCGCTTCCCTTTTGAGCCCGACCCCAGAGACGTGTTGTCTGAAGTCCTGTAAGTGGGACACGGTCCCAACAAAGGAAAGAAAAAGAACAATAGAACAACAGGATTAAACCCTGAGATGAATATTGTATTGTGCGTGCGTGTCCTCGCTCTCCTGAGGGTTTTTTTTTGTTGTTTTTTTTTCTTTGTTCTGTTTTGTCCGCATGTTTTTGCTCTACCTCACGTAACGTCCACTTGTTGCCCAGTTACGGAGCGGTTGTGCGACGGTTGCGGCTCTTAGACCGGCGAATCGGAAACCAGTTTTTCTAAAAACAGGACAGGAAGCGCTCGAGTTGGCCCAACGAAGCACGTCGCTGTTATGAAAGCTATTAAATATTTTCTAGATGTTTTGCAAAAAAAAAAAAGGGAAGGTCGAGAGCGACTCAAGGCGGCCGGGCGCGGCCTTTGGGACGGAGAAGGAGAATCGTGCTGTTTCCACCCAAGGGTGGGGGTTGTTGTTGTTGTTGTTGTTTATACTGAACTTTACGTAACCAGTGGCTTCCTCGACACATTTTGCATCAGCCTGAGAGGTGAGACTGCAGCGTCAGCGCTCATCCCGCCTGGCAGAGCCAACTCTGTCCTCCACCGCTCATTTATTTGGATTTCAGTCCGATCCGAGCTGGATTCGTCTCCGTGTCTGAACCGGCGCTCGGAACCTTCCACGCCCACACCACACACACACACACACACACACACACACACACACACACACACACACACACTTCCCTCCCTCCCCAATCTCTATCAAGATTCATTCTTATTCAAATTGCGCCGCGGTAGCTCATAAACATAGCATTAGATTATGGAAATGAGAGGCCTGCATCCATTCTCATTTAATTCCTTTTGGGAGACGTTTAATTTAAACAAATAAATAAATAACGGCGCAGCATCAGGTGTTTACGGAGGGTATTGTGTAAATTTAGCCGGGCAAACTGAATAATAATCACTCCATTTGACTGCGCGCGTTCAATCACCCATCACTGAACACTTCATTAAGGCTTTAATAGTCTTTTAAATATGTAGGACACTTGACTTAAGACGGACGTCAGGGGAATTTGCTGCTTGTCATTCAGGGTACAGAGCGTGCGTCTTCGACGGCGGGACAGGAAGGAGTCACCGGTGACACGGTTTACTTTTCACAACACACTTTTAGCGGAGCCGTGCACATGAAGTGTAAAAACCCCGACCGCAAACTCCCGGTCCCTGTCTTGTGGATCTGGATTAGAAAAACCCACGTGGATCGGCTCTCTGAACCTGCAGGACCCGGGTTCTGGTCCACGCCGTCTCTGCATTCAAACCCCCCTGGAGGTTAATTCCAGCCCCAGCAGGCGCTGAGCTGGATATATATGTTGAATTTGCAGAAACAGAAAAACAGTGATTTTCATATTTTAGGAAAATATGCGCACGCATGACATTTCATCAGGCGAGGCTGAGGAAAACTTTATTTTTCACTTATTTGGCTCATTAACCTACAAGGTCGTCCTTTAAAATGTAACGGTGGCGTTTAATATATTATGTTATTTTTAGACAGGAAATGAAGTATCCGCATGCGTAGCTCCTTCATTCACTACCTCTAAAGGTGTCTTTTCATTGTGAGCTGCAATTATAAGGAAAAATCTATTCAAATGCCACATTTTCCTCAAAACATGTAATTATCTGCGTCACCCTCAGAACCGTTGATTTGCTTCCTGAAGCTCGTGTCGTCCTATCGTGTAATTATGCTAACTCGCTGATGGAAAAATAAAAAAAAACAAAAAACGCAAGAACGTGAACTGATGTAACGTTCAGGTAGAAAATACAAAATCGAGGTATTTCCACAACTTCCTCACATGAATATTCATACTTGAGATAAACAAGTAGAGAATTAGGGAAAAATACAAAAAAAAACAACAACCAGAAGTTTATTAATTTTAATTAATAATAAAATTCATGAATTCAGACAATGGTAATCTGTCAATAGTATCTCTGGCCTGCAGCCACATCATCTCAACACTACAGCGTGTTCTCTTGGAGCTACTTTCTCCTCTGAAATATTTACTGATGGGAAATTAATTAGGAATGAAACACCCACCTTTGTATCCTCACTCATAAATAACACATGGCTTATTGGCTTATTGGCTTTCAGGTGGATGTGAGCGAGCAGCGTTGGAAGCAGCTTGAGGGACCACACGGAGGTTTCCCCTTTAACCAGGAAGTCCAAAGGCTGGTTCAGATGTTCAGGTTTTTCATTTAACGTTTCGCTGCCATTTTGAACAACGTAAGTGCAACAGCGTCTAACGTTTAGCGGGAATGAGGATTATTAAACTTTCTTTATGGTTCTGTGTGAGATCCTGGTCTGGTGTGAGTCCACAGTGACTTCAGGAGACAGTTTAAACTAAGACCGTTCTCTAACTAAACCTAAACCACGCTGGACTGTGGATCTGCTGCCATTAAAAACTGTTAAACAACCATTCTGATTGGGAAAAGCAGTATTTCTGAAGACAGGTGAAATGTGCACAAGGTATCATCATATTTTCTGCAAGTGTTGAGAAAATCAGGATTTCAGCACCTCATAAAACAAGAAGATGAACTGAGCAGCGATTTATTTGACTGGTCGTCCTTGGCCGCAGCTTTTTTCTGTGTAAATACTGGACTCGCTGTTCTCGCTGCACGGTGGCCCATTTAATCCGTCCCCATTTACACAGAAATTGATGGTGAAACCTTAACCCCGATGTACCGCAGTTGTTGCTTTTTTTTTGTTTTTTAAAAATATTTTTATTTTCGGCTCATTACTTGTGTGATTACATGTTCTCAGGATGGACCCGAGCTCATGAATCACAAAGACGCCGGCGCCGAGGTTGCAAACGCACAATATTTACCCCAGAAAGTGCCCAGGGACAACAGTCAATCATCTCAACAATTAGAGGAGGTTCAGCCTGGTGCTATTCCAATCACCACGCTCGGTCCACAGATTGTTTAATTATTCTAATGAATCTAATTACACTGATAAGAACTGAATAAACACGTTCGGCTGACAACCGGTTTGTTGCCCGAACGCCATTTATACATTGATTTTCTTTTTTTGTTGCCTGTACTATTACTTTGCAGGAAGTCAGAGGAAAATGAAAATTTTAAAGCGGCATGAATAAAACATGGCCAATACCTTTGGAGCCTGTTGGTGGTAGTGTCCAGAATGTTTGATTGACATTATATTGTGAATCAGTCTATCAAACCGCAGCTATTTAGCAGGGCGGCTGCGGCGGAATATAAATGAGACAGGAAGCCATAGGATGCTGCGCTGTATGAATATTTTGCGAAATTGTACAAAATTAGATGCAAATGGTTCGATGGAAATGTTGCATTTTAATAAGCTCCACATTCATGTGCGCTGGGTGGAGGTTGGGAGGGAAAAAAAAAAAAAAGAAAAAAGAAGAAGAAGAAGAAGAGGCAAATCCAAACCGAACACGGAGCAAACACAGAATTCAATTAGTAGAAATAATGACGGGAATCAGAAGAGTTCATTAAAGTGGAAAGTAAAGGAGGAGGCGGCCTCTACCCCCCCCACACACACACACATGCAATGTACCGTCATGTTCTGCAATCACACAGCCTCATTCGACACCCCGACCCCCGCCTGCCTCCACCCCACCCCCACCCCCACCATGCTACCGCTGTACGCCGCCGGGGCCAGATTAGCGACACGCGCGGCACTTTGTTTACTTTGCGGCGGCGCTCCAGCCGAAGCGAGCCATCTGTGAACTCGCGGGTCAGTCGGTGCCAAATAAGCCTCAGCTGTCGGCCGCTGGCTGCTGTTCAGCTGCCCCCCCCCCACCCCCACCTTAGACTCCTATTAGTGTCAAGAAGGCCACCTATGTCCAGGTGTGAAGGTGTCTCCCCAGGTGGTGGAGGATGTGATACCTATTTGTCGAGCTCTGCAGCTGCAGCGTTATTCTGACACGTGGATTAACGCACATGTTTGTGTACGTTATAAGATTATAGGACTTTTTTTACGTCCCTGATATATTCTTTATTGTGTGCCGGCATCAAAGACTCTTATTGATCTGCAATTAGGAGGCGATTCATCCCTGTGTTTTGCATGAGTCGCACGTGCGGCGGTGGCTGCAACACGCAAAATGTTACGCACGCGCGCTCCATCGATCCTCGCGACCTGAAGCGGCGGCGATGAGTCATCGCGTTTTCCATGTGTCGGCGCTGACGGATCACGCGTGCGCTCGCACGGCCCGTCTAAACTAACCTACAAAAAGGCGACTGATAATCAGAAGTATGATTAATGTCCGCGGCCGGGACACCTCGTTGTATCGGTACATGTTGTCGCCCGCCCCCCTCAGGTGCGAAACGTGACGGCGGCGGAGGCGACAGCACATGATGTATTTGAAATAAAAGCTTGCCGGGGGAAATAAATGTGAAAACCAGCTGACAGACAGCCTGTCAGCTTCCACGCGGCTCCTGCATTACACAACCTGAGATGTTCATTGGAGGAAAAACAACCTGGCTGTGCGTTTGCGACGCGCACGTGCTGACAGCGAAGGACTTTAAGGGCGTGTTGGTTATTATGTGGCATGAGCGCACTTTTTTTTTTTTTTTTTTTTACATCAGAGCCTTCAAGCTCTTTTTTTCATTTCTCCGTGACACATTGTCCAACGTGACGATTATTCATCCAGTAGAAAAACTAAAAAAAAAGAAAAGAAAAGCAGCAGTGTTTGGAGCGTGAGGAATCCTTAATACTCGGATCAATACAACACGGTGCATTTCATTTCATTTCTAAATGGCGTATGATTAATAATGAAAAATATGTTGGATATCATAGACGGGAACGGCTGCAGAAATCTTTTTTTTTTTTCCTCAAACAATGGCCTTTCTCCTAATATGACGGGAACAGATTGGATGGAGTAATGAGATGACAAATGTCAGGTTTTTGTTTTTGGGCCGCGCGTCGCCGTGGCGTTATTTACGGCCAAGACAAACTCACCGGCGAGCGTCCCGGGCCGCAAACAAGAAAGATGAAGGAATGAAAAACAAAGGGCTCATTTTAATGTATTTTTTTTATGCCTTTTGTTTGTTTGTTTTGTGGAATCTCAGCATTTTCAAGTACCAAAGTACATACTGTACTGTCTTTGGACGAATAAAAGTACAAGAAATACTGAAAAGAAGAGTAAAACCTAAGCACCGTGTAATTATTGTCATGTGCAGGCGTCTGCCGGGGATTGTGCGACCACGTCTTCAGTGGTGGCGATCGCTCGCAGACTGTTTGACAACATGTGGACAGGAAACGTGCGCAGACGGAAACCAGTCAAGGTCGACGTGCAACATCCTCATCTGTACTGTAGCTTATGGTTAAGCTGCTAACCTTTTGTGTTTGCATCTAATCCCAGGTTTCCTCGGTGTACTGACCAAGCACTCGGTCCACTTCGAATTTCCTGCAAGTGCTGCTGTTTTTTTTTAAATTTATATATTTTTTTCTTTGGATTCTGTCTGACAGTGTTTCTCCTGGCTGCTGCCCAGTGCACGCACCCGGCTTCTGTGACCCCTGGAAGAAAAACCAGCAAAAAAAAAAAAAAAAAAAGAAAATCCCCCGGTCCAATCTGTACTCCATACGCCGCAACACCCAGAACCAGCAACGCACACTCTGCTCAGTCAGAGCTATTCTATACGCTGAGATAATGTGCTGAGCCAGAGAGCCCACTCCCACGGTTTAATTAAAATTAAACACTGCGTAGTTCTTGAAAAGAAAAAGTTTTACTTTTCTGGAAAGTCATTTCTGCAGCGTTATAGTGTGGAAGTTATGTAAAATGTGGGGTTGGTTGTAAGAGGTTTTCTGCTGTGTGTGTGTGTGTGTGTGTGTGTGTGTGATATATAAATCCCCTGTACGTTGTGCAGATTGATTTGAGGCCAAAGACACCCCGTCATAAACGCAGCTAACGCTCCCTCCACCTAAATTCATAGCGCCCGTTTGAATGATTACATTTTCAAGCTATTTATGTGCCCATTCATCCCGCCTTTTCATTGAAAGCAACAAGTTCACACCCCCTCAATGGGGGCTGTCAAAAGTCCTCCTGGGAAATGAAGGAAGTGGCTAATTGAAGCAGACGAGGCGGCGCAGGAGTAAATAAGCGACGGTTCAGGAGGATCGGAGGGCTGTTTCTTTCTTTTTCCTCTAAGCCCGTTTTGTCGCCTAAAAAGTCAGAGAAAACGGGAGCTAAACCTAAATCAAACACTCGGGGAAATCCAGAGAACGCGGAGTTAATGAATCCTGTCGTCAGGTAGCGACACGTTCGGGTCCGCGCAGAGACGAAACGCCATCTTTCAGCGCTAACTGTAAAGGTTATGACAAAAGGGGCGCCGAACGCCGGGGATGAGCGAGCGCCCTCCCAGTGACAGCGGCGCAGCGCCAAGGCTTCAAACCCAACAACAACAACAACGACATAAAATAACATGTCAGCCGAGCAAAGGCGGGATTTGTTTGACAGTGGCCTTGGAAATACAAACTGGATAAATCATGTTTTGAAGAAAGTGGAGCGGCTGTGAGCGCGGCCTGGACGAACACACAAACTGATCGAGATTTGTGTCGCGGCCGAGGAAGGCGAGCGGGGATGACCGTCGCATTTCTCTGAGCTTTTAAACGCCAACGTGGCCCGAAACCAGAAATGTTGCATGAACTTTCTGTTTGCAGCTGAAACGAGGATTATCCTCCTCCTCCTCCTCCTCCTCCTCCTCGGAGTTTCACGCCGTTTGCATTGTCACGCAAATCCCCAGGGAACCGGAATCAAGTCAGTGGGCCAGGCATTAATCCTGCACAACATTATGTACATTAGAATTAGCATTTATATTGTTTGCCTCCCGAACGTCAGCGTGCATCCGGCGGACGCGCCTGAACAAGCAGCGAAGTCTCCGGCCGCAATTAATTGATTGCCGCGTGTGCGTCGCCGGTCAGCCGAGGTCAGAGGTCGCGCTCAGTAATCCCATAAATGCTATAAAAGCTACGGGAAGACGGATGCAGGTGTTCCTTAATTTAAATCTGCTGCAAGTTCAACCAGCGCAATCAAATCGCGACCGGTTGGGCCCCGGGCCGAAACTGAATGAGGTCATTTTGAGAGTGTTGCACTTTGTTGTCTTTCCTTTTTTTTTCTCAGTCCATTTTTCTCAGAAATGAAAATGAAATTATAAGCCCAGGAATTCGTGCCGGGGGAAGGATGTCGCAAACGGGAGAAATGCTGATTGACGTTTTACAATTATTCCTTTCTTTTTTTCCTCTTTTTAGCCTTTGCCCCAGTTTTACACGGGGCCTCGAAGGGTGGGGAGGAGGAGGAGGAGTTTCCCGGCAGAAAACGAACGTCAACGTGCGACTGACGGCGTCCCCGTCCTGCGGCGAGACGCCAGATTCAGGCCGCCGATGTTTTCAGGGGGTTTGAGAGTCTGACCGCCGGTTTGCGGCCCCCGTAATTAAGACCCTGTAATTATTGTCGCGATGTGACAGGACACGCGCGCGTTGGGTTCACACGTTGTAAACACGTTCTCCATTAAAAACATTTTCCCTGTCAGAAGTCAGAGGGGAAACACAATGTCGAGAGGCATCGCTTGTTTTTCGCCGCGAGCGCCGTCAACGCTTCACGTTTGACAGACGGACGCCAGTTTTAATGCATAGTTCATGGAGCGGGTGGTGTGTGTGTGTGTGTGTCGTGTGTG
The DNA here is from genome assembly GCA_016785225.1 of Psettodes erumei. Classification (NCBI taxonomy): domain Eukaryota; kingdom Metazoa; phylum Chordata; class Actinopteri; order Pleuronectiformes; family Psettodidae; genus Psettodes; species Psettodes erumei. The sequence goes on from JAFBJZ010000351.1 coordinate 953,843, forward strand.
TGTGTGTGTGGTTGGCATGGCGACGAATGCAGCCGATGCGTTTGAGAGCCATATCTCTGCGAGTCTCTCTGCCACAGTGAGGATTCACAGAGGCGAGGCAGAAACCGGCGATGCCGCGCCGACGCGCACTCTTGGCCGGTGGCGCACACGCCGTTGTTGGCCGGTAAATACGCCCTGATCCCCGGGAAATCTGTCGCCCGCGATGCTGTCACAGTCGTCTTCTCCATGTTTTTTCCCCTCTCCTTTCTAATCCATAGATGTACGGCTTTATGGAGGAGGGACATTTGTGATCGGTACACAAGAGTAAACATTTCTCTCTTGTTTGTGGGAAAAGGGCAGAGCGGCTGATATTTTCTTTCGAACGCCACCGAGTGATCCATGTATGTACGGTACAAACCGGGTATTAGTGTATGTGCGTGTACCGACACTTGATGAAAAGGCTTCGGCCTCTCCAGCGTGAGGATTCGCTGGGTTTTGGGCTGTTGGGCGGGACGACTGGGCTGAAATGCGAGAGGTCAGAACAGACACATGATCTGTTTCCATGACATTTCACGCACGTGTCGCCGTCCTGCTCTGTTTAGTTTTTACCTGTGGCGTGGACGTTTGTGGGGTTTTTTTTTTTTTTTTCTTCCTTTTCTGAGAACATAATCAACTCCAGCCTTTATCTGGCCTTCTCTTTCTACGTGGGTGGGGGTGGGTGGGGGTGTTATGAGAGCGCGCAAGCTGTGTGTTCATCTAGCGCGCCAGAGGAGAAAGAAAAAAAAAAAAAAAACCTGATTGTAGTAATCAAGAGTCAAGGCTGGACCACATGGCAGGAGTCAGGCTCTGGAGAATTGGTTTAAATTTACACACACACACACACATATAGACACACAAACACAAACACACACTCTCTCTCTCTTCAGGTGCCTTCTGATTGCTAACTTGCAGAGCACTTCTTCTTGCAGCCATGCCCTTCAGCTGAAGATTGATATTTATAGTTTTTTGTCCCTGTATGTTTGAACACGTCGTGTTCACCAGTTGAAAAACATTTTAACTTGGTAAAGTAAAGGACAGAACCGGAGCTGACGTACAGTTTATCACATTTGCGCGATGCACGGAAACGACCGCATTGCTTCCGCACGCGGCTTCGCTCGCGCGCCGTGATCCCGCGACGTTCAGCTTTTTATACCTGCGTCTCAACTCAACTGCACGCTGCGTTCAAATCAACCTCCCGAAGAGAAACCTTACAACGACCTTTAGCAAAAGCCGGACGTGAGCCCGGCCCGTTCGCCGGCACCGGGGGCCTGGGCTCAGATTAAATGTCGCTAACAGAATTAGGGGAGTCTGTTTCCGAGGGCGGCCATCGTCGCGGCAGCTCCGTACGGCCAAGGTTAGGCGTAATTGATTGAAAGCCTCCCCCCGCCTCCTCCGGGTGCCCTCTCGCGTCCCCCCCGTTGTACCGGCGAGGACGCGACCGTAAGACGCGCTGACGGCCTCGTCCCCGCGCCGCTTCCGCTCTGCCGGCGAGTTCTGTCAACAGATCATCCCCCGTCCCACTGAGAGTGAAATCAAACCCGAAGGTGGCTGTCCTCTATCTACTGTCATTTCTCATTAAAGAGATATGAATCAGTCCTGACACTGTGTAATTGGCGAATGGTAATTTCTGAGAGGAAATTCTGGCGGTGTGGGGAGAAAATCACGCTTTGGATTTGAGATGGGAAGGATTATGACATGAAGCAAAGACTGGAGCTTAACTGCCTCTTCCTACTGTCTCTCCCTTTTCTTTTTCTTTTTTTTTTTTTTGTATCTGATAGCCGAGGAATCCACTTGCTCAGGAATCGCAGACACCGGTTATCTTGGTACCCTCGAATAATGACACCACCGGTTTTAATATCAGCTGCTATACATCATTTCTGTGTCTTTTAAAGTCCAATTTCACAAAGGAAACATTTCCACTGACTTACCCTTGAAAGGAGAGACGCCGTTATCCGTTATTCCTCATGGAAACATCAGCCAGAGAAAGAGAAAGCTTTTGTTTTTCTTCTTGTAGTGACTTAAGCCATACAACATTTGCAGCGATCACTAAGGTCTGGCAGAGCATCCTGTGATTTCCAAACCCTGATTGGAGTCGCTCATTAATCAACTGCGCTGCCTGCAAATTAACATTAACATTGCAATACGGAGATAAAAAGAGAGAAAAAAAAAAAAGGAGCGGGGCCCTGGCAATTAGGAACTTATTGCTGCACAAAGACCCCCAGAGGGAAGACAGTCGTAGCAGTGAGAAGCTTAATTGGTTTCAGGTTGGTATTCCATTTGTTAGAGTACCAATGTACCCGATATGTGCCAATCTGCTGCCTCTACCTTAAGCGTAATCTAGAGTTAATCAGCTGTCTGAGGCTCTGAGAGGAAGGCATGCATTTTCATTACCTGTGCATATATTTCACATATTTCACTCTCGCTCACTTCTTCTTCTCCTCTCTTTTTTTTTTTTTTGGTTTTAGTCTTTCTTTCAGGCTAATGCATGTTCTATTTATAAGAGTATAAGGCAATTTGGTGCACGCCGTCTGATTGGTTGGACACATTTCAATAGCGCTAAGTGGAGCCCCGCATCTGCATCGCAAAACCTCCCGGCGGCGGCGGGTGGTGCAGCCGTGGAGGTCCCACAAAATCCCGAGGAGTGAGAAGGAAGTCTGAATGTGAAGCGCCGAGAAAGACTGAAGTGTGTTTGGGTTTGTTCAGCCGCGTTCATTAAGAGAGGAGTGAAGTGGACTGCAACTCTTTATTTTCATCACCCCTCCTTTTGATCAATCGGGTTAAAACCCCATCGGATCCAGTTTTATAAAAGTCTTTTGAGATCCTGGAACTCGAGTTTGGCATTTTCTCCCCCTGCTTTTGTTTGAGAGGTTTAATCGATTATTATCAAAATAACCGACTCTCATTTAAAAAAGTCTAAACCCTCAGAGAAGCTGCTACCAAAGTTAATTTGAGCAAATGTTTCTTTTGGGCTTTGTTAGCTGTCTGGCTAGCTCGCCACCATGAGGCGGCTAACGCTCACGGGGACATGCAATGGCATTTCATTCAGTCAAATTCATGTGTGGCACATAAACAAAGCGGGTCTGTTGAGCGTAGTTAGCCGCGGCGCACCGATCCGTCATCCATCACTGACACGGCAGCTACGGCCGGCGTACAGATGAGGACCGCCAATATGGCGCCGCTGCCGAGCGCGTGTCACCTGAGAGCCCTCTCATGTGTCGCTGGCATTTAAAAAGCAGGCGCTGACATTTCCCATTACCATCTGAATGGGTGCGCCACCGCGAGCGACGCGCTCTCTCTTCTCGCGCTTCCTTGAATGACAAGAAGGAAGCGAAATAAAAATAAAAAAGCGGGGAATATTTACTGCTACCTGCTGCAGCAGCTCCTGGGGACGCAAGCTGCAAAAGCAAGCTGGGGGGCGGCTCAGCTGAGACCTGGTCTTGTCTCTCAGATGTGAAATCTCAATGTTCCTGTCATCTCACATAATATTCAACACGGCGAGGCTGCAAAAGGTGAACGCAAGGCACTCCTTTGTTTGGGTGGGGGCAGAGAATTGAGGGATTTAATCAGATGCAAATCATATCACATCAGCACGATAATCACCCCCCCTTCTCCCAAGACTTTACAGCCAATCGATGTAGTGATTCTTCTTAAATGAATTGAGATCGATACTTATCGAGCGCAAACATTAACTGTGTTTATACTGACAAAGGGGAAGAGAAAAAAAAAAAAAAAAGCTCCGGATGTCAAGGAACAAAAAAAAGACGATGCATTTTAATCAAGGATCTCGTCCCGCTGCAGTCGTAGGCAAAAACGCACAATGGGCGCGCCACCCACATCGACGCTGATGTGACTTTCCCAATCCATTCAAAACTGTTTAGAATTGTCTGCAGGGACGCACAGATTAATGCGATTTGAATAATTATGTCACAGTCACTTATAGGATCCCCTGACAATGTGCATGGAACGCGGCGCTGTCACGGCGGGCAGCGGTCAGTGCCTTCAAACTCGGCTTGTTGTCAGACTCAACTTCTTAATGTGATGCTGAGTAGAGAGCGAGAGAGGGAGAAAAAAATAATAATAATAATGAGCCCAGCCAATCTAACCCTTGCACAATGGTTCATTGACATGATTAGAAGTAAATAAAGTAATTACCCATCCTGCAGTTTGACAAAGCCCCTGCATATAAATAGGCATCATTATAGGGTACAGTGGATGAGTTTGCTGAGCATTTCTACCTTTGGTGGAAAGCGATTTTGATCTAAATTGATTGCTATGGGATTATCCAGGATTTATTAAATATTAAGGCATTGACTTTCACTAATGTAGATAATTAGGGTGTATTCAAAGTCAAAAAACGAAATTGGCATAAAATGTGCATGGAAAGTGATTCATTACTGAGCTACTAGTCAATTCATCAATTATGATTTTCATTACATATCATAATTAAGAATGCTCGAGCTGAATTGGTGTAGTTTAAAACTCTCATTAGCCTGTTATTTGGATTAACGGAATACATTCTGACGCACACCGAGCGGAGGACGGCGGCAAAAATAATAAGAGCGGCGGGCGAGGAATTACGGAGCTCATCCTTTGTCGGGATTTATACGCGTATTGATCGTACGGGTACAGATTTGTCACGTTGTGCGGGGGGAACGGGGCCGGGCGGAAAGGTGAGGAGGACTTCCACTTTTTTTTTACAGTTTCTGGTAGTGGAGGCAGCTCAATATATATTTTAATAGAGTCTCACTTAGTCCATACATTGCGACCAATGTGGTGGACTTCTGATTTCATCCTTTTTTTGACTTCTTTTGCCAAATATAAAAGGACAGTATATGATCAATACGCCACTTTATATGCTGATTGCTGCTATCAGGGCTCATCTATTTTGATTTTATAGTGGTTATTATAAATTATAAAGAATCCAAAAGCCTTTTAAAAGTGCACAAGGTTGAAAACCTTGAGAAATAAGACTTACAAAGGACATCGTGAAACAAATGTAGGAACCAAATGCAACCCGCGCCGTAGAACCGCAGAAAAAGTGTCGACCGGGGCGAGAGCGCGGCGGTTCTCAAATGGAAATACCTTGTGCCTGATGTCGCACCCCCACCCACCACCATCACCCCCACCCAGAGCTCTCAGGCTAAATCATATTTTGGAGATAAAGTGAGCATTCCCCGTTCGTGGCTTAAACCTGTGGTTTGGATGGGTACAGCGCCATGGCAACAGAAGCGAAAAAAAAAAAAAAAAAGGTATTAGAGCACCTTCTCGTGAAGTGTTGAGTGCAGCTTTAACAGGAAGAGAACTCGCTCTGTGAAGAAGCTGGCGCCACATCACTCACGTCGCGGAGCTGGCACCGACTGGAGGGCCTTTCGCTCGTGGCTGTGTGATTGGTGATTAGCGAATGTTTTGTCCCCGCCACAGATCTGGGTAATGGGAATGTAGACTCACTCCCCACCCTCCCCACCCAACCACCACCACCACCACCACCCGCCCAACTCTGGTGCTTGGGAGTTAATCACACGACAATGGGATGCCGAGGAGGGGAAGGAAAGGTACGGATGAAAGAGGGATGGAGACTTCTCAAGACAAGGCCCCGAGTTTAATTGCCTTTGGATAATCTTATTGTCTGGTGGTCTGAACGAGTGCTCCCCCCCATTCTATACTCTCTTCAGCGGCGGGTTTAAGAAGTCAAACTTACTTACAAAGGCTGGTTGATTCAGAGCGGCTCGGCGGCTGTGGAAGACGGCAGCCTTTTGCATTCGCTTTGCAACCAAAATAATAGTGTTTTTGTGAAGTGTGTCGATTCCTGAGCTGGTTGTGTTGTGTTATGGCTTGTGGTATCGCAGCAGGCTGTTGCAGCATTACTATGGGGTCTGTTAATCATCAACAGATGTCTTAAATCAACAATCAGCTCCTCGGTGTTGCTGACGCTCGGCAGTCAGTTGTTTTCTTTTGCAGACATAAAAATTAATTGCATTATTTGCAAAAGTGTAATCAAACCCCCCAAAATATGTCTCTGATGTAGTTATTTTTAATGCAGATGAGGGAACGGCAAACTTCTGAAGATCACAACATGTTTTATTGTGACTTCATGCGTTAATAGCGTGTCCTGGGGATTGAAACGACGAGCGTGTAGCCGAACATATTAACAACCACGTCAGCCGTGCGGCGCTTTTGGCCCTGAGCCCTGCAGGACGTAAGCGCCCATATGTAAGACATCTTTTAATTCTGGTGTCGTAACTAATTGGCTGTGATGGAATAGATTCATAATTAATGCACGAGTAGGGATTTCTACTGTGGTATCTACTGCACCGGGCTGTAAAACCAGGACTCCAGTACATAAGAGTCAATAATGATCATTGTCCTTATGAGAATAATCTCACGTTGCTTCGTCGCTGCTCCACATGTTACTTTAGAGCCACGTCCGACATTTCGTTCCCTCTGTCAGCTGGATTTTGATTGGTCCCTCTGCTTCTCCATCGCCCCGGGTGTAACCAATCAGATTTCCACAGAGCTGAATGGACTGACGGGTGCATATAAACAGATAGAAGCTCTTGCAGAGGCTTTACTGCAAGTCTGGTGTTTGCATGACCGAACATCCCTGAAATAATGAGGCGGGTAACACACCGCTTTATTGTATTAACACTGTATATATGCCCTCCATTAAAATTACACTAAGACGCTGCCTTGATCTGGGTTTTTCTTGTATTATTCCCATAATTGCTCGAGTATTAAAGTGTTGCATTGTAAACATCAACACTTTCGGCCTCATTATTCAGCTGCTCCCTCTAATTCTGCGCCATCCGTCGCGTTACTTCGGCTCACAACTAAACAAACAACCCTACCTGTGTTGTTGTGACATGCAAGGAGGGGTTGTTGTGGCCCATCCAGTATTAACAACATGCCAGCTGGTTGATCATAATTACAACCTCCGTGCGTTTCCTGGTCCAAGCTGGCGGAAAAATATGGATGCCGCTCTCAACATCCAACCCTCAGCGGCTGCCAAATCCAAGTGGGTGATAAGTCAGTCGGGTCGTTGTGTCCTTTTCTGTCCCGTCACTGGAAAACGAAGCTCTGCGGCATGTAGGAACATCAAACATACGTCCACGTTTGGGGAGAAGCTGCGGTTTTGACAAGGTGCGATCAGATACACAGCACACAGGCCGTTCCTCTGGCCAGCTGTTTTATCACCAGTTTGGACCTGATTCATTGTTTATGCATTGGACTGGTCATCCCATTTGTTGGCCGGGTCGCCGCGTGATGCATTTCCTTGTTGTTGTTGTTGTTGTTGTTGTTGGCAGGTAGACATCTGGGATATTTGTCCACGTCAGTCAGCAGCTCGATGTACCACAGTAAATTCCAGCGGTGCAGGATCATAAAAGTGAAGCTGTGCTCCTTGTTGACGTCATTTCTGACTATGTGATCTGAGCTAAATTTTTATTTGTCTCCATTTACATGTTTTTCACTCCAGGCAAACGCAGAGCGTAAGGTGCTTTCTGTCACCAGCTAATAGAAAGGAATCCATATTCTGCTGTTTGGGTGATCGGCCTATCGAATGAGCGTTTCTCTTCAGCTGACTTCCAACGACCATTAACTATAGTCATCTCATTAACAATAAAGATTAAATGACTGTTTTCCCTGCGGAGTAATTTGGGTTAAAGGCAGAATTAAACAAGCTGCCATTACCAGGGTGGCGTCTTACTTGTACACTTGTGCAGCTGACATCACAATACATCTCAAGTATTTTGCTTTTCATCAGCTTTTGCTGGGATCCTGCAGAAGCTGCTACATGGTTGAAAATAGAAGCACAGATGTCTTTTTATGAGAAAAAAAAAATCATGGAAACTGCACTTACTAAGCTTTGTTTTTACTAACATAAATTCCCCATGTGAACAGGGTGGTAGGGCCAGAAGCCTTCCTCCCAACTCTTATCTTCTAAGAGCAAAGTGTTAAAACAGTGTTTGTATTTCCAAATTTAACACTGCAGGTAGCAGCTCCTTCTTTTATTCAGAGCTGGTGTTCTTTATAAAAGCCTGAATAAAAGCTTCTGCAACAAGCCTTAAATGGGAGCTGAATAAAAAAACATCTTCTGGCCTCAGAGCTGGTTAGTGCAGCTCGGCCAGGATGAGTACAGTCGACACAGAAGAAGCAAGTTTTCTCCCTTTTCCCCACCATGAAAAAAAACTGACTTTTCCTTAGGTCCCTAGCGCTGCTTTGTTATAAAGAATTGAAGCTCCTTGGTAAGAGGGAACTGCCACCTGCAGACTTTTTGGAGATGTTATATTTGGTGATGTAAAATGTGTTCACGTCACATCCAGCCAGGACCGAGTTGTACATCTCAACAGAACGTCTGCAGAAAGCTCCCTGCTCCAATCTGTCAAAAGCTGCTGCACCGGTCTACCAATTATAGCTGTGAGGAGCCAGCAGCTGTCTCGGGCTCTGCAGACTTCTGTGCCGCCATGTCTCATCCTGCATTACATACGTATTCCAGTGTAGAAATGTGATGTCGTACAGAGAGAGACACGGATAAAATGCGGGAGGAAGATTGAATAATAGCGCGGCAGAAAGAGGATTTCATCCCCGGTGATCAGAGAGATTCATTATAGCCAGTATTAAAAATAATCCCCGGGATACTGTCTCACAGTGCAGTGACAGTGTGGTGACTCTGCGGTGATCAGACGCCAGGAAAACAGACAGTGCTGTACCGAGGGCTGAGGCCGTTTCAAGGAAAGTGGTGTCCAAGCTTCTCAGTGGAAAAAAGAGAGGGGGAACTGGAGAGGGTTATTGGATTCAGCGGCAAATTGCATCAGAGGACGGCAGCTCCTTAAATCATCTTAGGGTTTTTGAGGCTGCGCGGTAGACTCAACTGCAACAGCCTTTCCAGCTTCTTTAATGAACTATATAACAAAGGTTTACAGGATGAGGAGGGCTCTCACCATTTTTCAACTCAAACGAAACTTCAGTCAAAGGGAATCGATAGATTCAGGGCACATACGCCGCATTAATGCTTCAGTCTCAGTGTCGTGGAACTGAGGCACCGGCAGCTCCCTGTGAAAAAGCCCCCGCGGTGTGCCTCCAGTCATCATTTGACTGGATTTATTTATTTATTTGGAGTGAAATAGGTAAATGATCATTTGAAGTTAGTGTGAAGTGCAGAAAATTGGTGCATTTACTTGTAGAAGGGACACAATCATGCACAACGACGACGACGACGGGCGCCGTGTTTTCTTTTTGAAGAGTAATGCCTGCAAAGTCCTCTTCAGCTGGGAATTAGTTTCACAGGGAGACGAGGGGAGTGTGTTACCAAAGCATGTGTGTGTGTGTGTGTGTGTGTGTGTATAATTCTTTTTTTTTTTCAATCAAATTTCAATGTGGACCCGACAGTTTCAATTAATAAATGCACTTTTGAGAAGATTAACTTTAATGTAGGAAAACACACGAAAAAGCATTGTCAGACTTTTAGCCGACATGTTCAGTTTCAACATTTTGCAATACATGACATTTCCTCATAATCTTGATGGGAAAAAAACCCCCCAAAAAACATAATCCAGGCAGAATTAGCTTCCCTGCAGAAACACATTTGCTGCTGCAAACTGGCAGAATAGCAGAGAGGCTTCACTCAGGATTATGTAATTATAACTAAAGCATGTATGTAACTTTGGTCCTTTGTGAATTTTGCAGTGTCTAATCCCTAATCCCATGCAGTGTGGATGGACATAGACCATGGACAATTTGGACATGAACATTTTTTCTCTCGTAATAGTTGCATTGTCGTCGTCAAACCCCAGCAAAGTGGGAAGCTGCTAAAATGATATTTCAAATGTTTGCTCGTATAGTGCAGTCTTCCCCAACCTGTGAGTGTTACTGGGTAGATCAAAGGGAAGTTACTGGATCACCCGTGTCGCCGCCGCCGATGATTACCAGCAAATCAACATGCTGTGATTACCTTGAGTCAACCATGAATCATAATTAGTCTCCTAATTGCCCTCTGCTCGCTCGCCAAGTCAGAAGCTATAGAAAGCAGATTGTCACCTGAGCGAGCAGAGCCAGATCTGTTTGAGCAACTGGATATTAGCTTCTGTAGCAACACGGTCACCGTCGGAAAATAGGTTCTTTGCCCCCCCCCACCCCACCCGTGTCACGTGTGGTGGGCTACTACATCAGTTCCCAGGAGGACACGGGGTCGCTGGTAGTGCAGTTGCGCCGGCCTGTCAGGGACTCAGCATGATTGATCCACGCGCCGCCGTCATACTGAATGAGAAATTGAAATTGATTTCTGAGGGATGTTATTAAGATCCAGGCTGTGACTTTTTGCTACCCTGGTTTTCAGATGTAATTATAGGAATTTTATACAAACAGAACCAAAAAAGAGAGACTGGGCTACATATATAGCAAAAAAGTCTTTATCCAGTGAGTCACTGGGTTGAATAAGTAAACTCGTAGATGTATTTAAAAACAAGGTGAATGCTGGAATCAGTTGGAATTGCCCTCCCCTCATTCGCACCATTGTAGCAAGCTAACAAGCGTCTTATGACTGTTTACCGCCATAAGGTTCACACTTTGTTTCAAGATGCAACCCCCTGACACTCATTAACATTCCCTGTTTTGCTGAGTGTCAGAAACGCAGCGTTTTCATGAATTATGAATGTCAGTTTAGCTGGCCAAGAATAGTGTCAGGTTTACACATGCATCAAACGCAGGTTTGTTAGGTAGCACGCTGCTCCCACCGCTTTCAAAGCAGCGCCGCAGATTTAGTGTTGATGGGGTTGTAAATATGAGAATATATTTCTCTGAGGCGGTTGAAGGAAAATAACAACAACATCGCACCTCCTGTTGGAGGCTGTTTCATATACGTGTGGAAAGACCACATGGCGTGTCATCCTCCAAGTCAATCATTCTTGGATGAGTTTCAGTGAGCGAGAGGATGTCAATATTATTTGCGATGGTAAAGTCATTGCAAGTTCTCTAAAAGGGAAGGGAAGGAGCTTGAATGCTTCCTATCTCATCTCCTTCAGAATAGGATACACTGGACCTTTCTTCACCTGTTCATGTTTGTGACATGATCCATAACCTCTGGACATCCTTCATGGTTGTGCTGAGCTGCAAATCCATAAATATAGATTTCTTCTCTGTCAGATCCAGTTAGGAGTTATCTTCATGAACAAGTATCATCATCCCAACAAATGCTATATTCACACAAACACTGTGGAATGCATCTGAATATATTATTTTTTTTAAAAAAGTGCTCACTACCCAGGAATCTATCTCTAAATATAATTTACTCTGGACCTTCTTTTTCTCTAATTATTGTTGTAATGGCTCAACTTTCTCTATTTGTACATTTATGTCATGATATTATTTCAACATCCCAATCCTGTTTCTGTTTCTTTTCTTAATTTTATTTTCAACAATATCTTCTTTTACCCATGAGTAATTAATAGTTAAATGCACATGCTGTGTATAAACTGAAAACATCTTTTCAGGAGTTGTGACTCATACTTAATTTTTAGCGCTTGAGCACTGAGTTTGTCACCATCCGTGTGTTATAAATAAAGTTGGTTGAAAAAGGGTGAGGACAGTCGAATTCTCCAAACATGGCGTTTCTCCTTCCCTTGGAGTATGAACAGCCCAATCAATCCACGAGGGGGCGTGGCGGCTCGGAGTTCGCCCGTCCATCTATTGGACAGCGAAGAAGAAAGAAGGCATGTGACGTGATTGGTGGCTACCGATTGCCCGGGAAAAGTTTGTCTCTGCCTTTGGGCAGGCGGAAGTTGGTTGGAGGTAGCGTTTTAAAGAGTGTAAAGCATATTTTTTTCGTTAAATGCGAGCACCGAGGCCGTTTGGGAGGAAGCCGACGTTACTGGAAAACAACGCTGGATTCCAAAAGCTGCATTTTGGACAGGACGGACAGGCTGCATAGAAACTGAGGGGCCTGGTAAAATGGCCGCCAAAAAAACCCCCAAACCGTTTGCCTGCTTCTTTTGGGAACTGAAGGAGTTTGCTGATACAACGGTGAGTGCTCGGTTGTTGATTGGACAGAGAAATGTGAAGAAAGGCAGTTCAGGTGTCCTGATTGGTGAATACTGAGTGCCCCTCTCCACTTCCGCTTTGGGAAAGGAGCTGTAGGCCTGTGGGAGCCCTGAAACACGGTATTGAATACATTTTCTGTTGAAATGCGAGCAGTGGGGTCGTTTGGGAGGATGCCCTCATTCATGGAAAACAACACTGGATTCCCAAACAGATGGAATTTGTCAATAAAAACTGCTTTGTGGACTGGGCAGACAGACTTTATGGAAACTGAAGGCCCCCTGAAAATGGCCGCCGCCAGAGACAACTCGTCTTTGTGGGACTCCAGGAGCTTGCCGTTTTAAAGTGTACCTCTGGCTGCCTTCGTCTTATTTCCGGACATCGGAGCGTTTGCCCAGCGGACGGGCCTTGCGCCCGGAAAGCGGCGGGGTCTCCGCGGCTGCTCGGACCTCGGCGGTGGCGCCGCGGTGAAGTTTGGCAGTGAGCGGCAGCGGAACGGGTCGGGTCGGCGCTGGACCGCTTGAGCGGCGGCGGAGGTGGAGGTGACGCGGACGGCGGGGGACACGCAGAGGACGGCGTCGGGAGCCAGCGGAGGTTCAGCTCGGCGGTGTCAAGGTAAGTCCAGTTCTGATTCTCAAAACCGCGATAGCTAGCATGTAAACATGTGTGTGTATACGCGCGGCCCTTTAGTCTTTAAAAGTTCGGTTCTTCGGTACCAAACGGGTGTAAATGTGCCGAACTCGAACGGACGTGAATGCGTCATGTGTATGTGTGTGTGTGTGTACTTTTCTGCGTGGTCGTTTACATGTATGTGGCTGGTTTCCTTGCGAGAAGAGGAGAACCACCTGTTGTTTTATTTTACCTGCATCATCGATTTATTCGATCAGCCTTGAATTATGCTCACGATTTCTGACTCGTGCGTTGTGTGAAAAATGATCCCATGTGTCACACTTGGGACACTCGTTTTTCCTTCTTTTCGTTCAGTTTTCACGGTGAAGCGGCTGTTTTTTATTTGGAATTTACAGTTTTGCAATCTCTCCTTTTCTCTTCTGTTTTTTTTTCCTGTTTTTTTCCTTCGCCCGAACCTTTTATTATTTTGATAGTCTCTCCACTCCCAGCAGTGTTTTCCCCCCCATTCGTAATTTTATTTACTCACACGATGACAAGCAATACTGTGGCCCCATGTTTGCAGGATGTGTAACTGTTGCGTGTGCAGCTTGTTTGGTGACTGATGACGGAGCACTTGTGTTGTGTGAAATCATGGTTCCGGTTAGTTCTGTTTTCCTCACGGTGGTTGCAGAATATCTGTGTGTGGGGGAATAGGTCTCTCTCTTTTGATTCTCTTACAATAGCAAAAGTTTCCTGTGTATGGCGGCAGACAATTGGGTGTTGGAGCAGGTTTGCAAGCGCCTCCGTTACATCCACTCATCTGCATAAAGAAGCAGCCATATTGAACGTGATCTGAAGGGGGAGGGAAATAAATAAATAAAATAAAAATGGGCTGATAAAACAGAGGGAAAGGGTCATTAAGCACCAGGTTGGGAGACGGAGAGAGACAGCTAGGGAGACATAGAGTCCCAACTTCATCAAGATTAATCACTGACATCTGGTGCCTTGGAGGACCTAGTTAGTAACCCTCTGTTTTCCCCCCGGTTGGGTGTGAATCATCGATGGCAGGCGGAGACGCAGGAAGCACAGCCCCGGATGCCTGTTGTATCTTTTGTCATGCTGGGTGACAAAAATGTGTAATGAATGACAGCAAAAGGGGGTGTGTGTGTGTGTGTGTGTGTGTGTGTGTGTATAAAAACACTTGTGCTCAAATGGTAATGCTGCCGTATATTTTCAACAGTATTGAATACAGTTTTTATGGCGTGGTAGATATATTGCCTGAAGTGTTGCTGTCTGTGTTGACAGACATCTTTCTATAGATGGATGGAAGGGTGGATCAATATGTCAGTCACAGATGGAAAACTAACTTCTCTATGTTATTTCATTAACAGTAATTTTGCAAAAGAAAAAAAAGGAATCATTAAACACATTTTGTGAAATAATGAATGAAATGGTATTTAACTGAAAGCAATGTTCCATTTCATTGGAATTTACCTACATGGCACAATAACCCCAAGGACAATCGTAAATCCTGGTTTTACACCGTATGTATCTGTGTGTATTCATGCATCAGGTTAATTAGACATGGTGTGGTTTTTTTCATTTATCCGGCGTACGTCTATATAATCGATTATGATCACCACTGTAAAGCTCATAATTTGGTGAAGCTCCAATCCATGTGAGCTTGCCATGTAGCGGGTGGGGGCAGTACATTGAATTTAAAATAATTATATAAGTAAATAGAAGGCAGGAATCCTTGACACCTATTGGCCGATTTAACAAGAGTCCCGCTTGGCAGATTGCACGGAGGGCGATGAATTGATGGCGAGGAGAGGATCGACAGAGAAGGTCGCGCAACAGTGGAAGCTTGGAGGGAGAAGAGGGTGGTGGTGGTGTGGGCGGGGTGGGGTTGAGGTTTCAGAGCCCTCTCTATTAACTAGGGGCCTGGAGGAGGCTGTTTTTTTTTTTTTTTTTACTGGCTCCCGTTTCTGGCTGCATTCCATTATTATGTTGGGTTTAGGCCCTGAGCTCTGGCACGAAAAGAAAGCGTCTGACCCACATCTGCTCACGCTTCTTAAGACAACATTATTATATTTTTTCCCTCTGATTTGTTTTCCACGGGCAGGGCAGGGGCCAGCGATGACGCATGCAGATAGTGGAGCAGGTGATGTTTTGATAAGCCGGATGATTAAGTCTGAATAAGAGTGAGATAATTAGATGTGTTGCAAGGGGAGACTGAGAGCAGAGCAAACAGTCTGGCACTGTGTGACTATATCTTCTTCTCCCCCCCCTGCCCCACACCCAGTTTAACACGGGAGATCATTAAAAAGGTCAAATATTGTATTCGCTCTGGTTTTATTCTCAGACAAGTGCTGTGTATCACCGTCCTCCGTGTCTCCTGGCACTCGGACATTTCAATCATAAATGGAAAGCAGAGTTAAAAATAATACCCACTCATCAGGAGGTTGAAAATGTTCTCTGTAATGTATAACATGGGGAAATATGTCAGGTGGCTCTAAGTGAAGCAAAGAAAACATAATAAAGAAAGATCTCCTGAGCAAGGAGAGAGTCCTTTTGCCATCATTGATTTTACAAGGTTTGTATTGACTGTAATGAAAGAGATCTTTCTCTGGAATGAATAACATTTTTCTTGATGGCCGACCAACATTTCTTTTTTTTTTTTTTTGTACCTTAAGCTTATAGGTCACTCAGATGAGTTCCTACCATCATGCTGAATAGAGGCTATTTTTTAAATTATGAGAATAAAACATTTTATTTATATTAATTTCAATTATTTTAGTAATGCCCATACTCATTCACCGGCTAAGAAAATGCTTATCAAGGTTGTTTTTCTAAATGAACGCTCGTTCCCACTTTATACCAAATGTTTTATTATTAATCTCAGATCCTCTGATCAGTATCGAAAACTTTTGGGCGCTGTGCTTTAACTTGACTTGTTTACATCTCAGTGTCCGCTTGATAAAGTGCAGCCTAAAAAAAAAAAAAAACCACAGCATGTTAATCTCGTTCAGACAGGCTCTGTTCTGTGTGGCCTCAACAAATATAATATCCCGTTTGAGTCATCTATCCTGCATTTCCAAGGGCGTCATCTCATTATTGATTGAGGAGGAAAGTGAAGAGATATGGATATTACTAGGCTGAAGGCCGCAGAGGTATTGAAGGTGATTCATGGGAGGGTCTTCCTCATAATTCAGACCCTGGACAAATAGTTCATTTCCAACAGTGTTGGCATTTGAAGAAATCAAATCCTTGAGGTGAATTTAAAACAGGGCCAGAGGCGGATCTGTACCTTGTTGGGTACCCGGCAGACTCTCGTAGTTATCTTTCAATTACGGCCACAATATACTTCTCCGCAGCATGCAAACACCCACTGTGAGCAGTGGCCCTCTCTTTCTGTCGCATAAGTATTAAATACATTTTTGTTTCTTCCTCTCTCTTTTTTTTTTTTTTTTTTTAGCAATCACTGCAGCATATTTCATTGTAATGGTGGCTATTGTTGCACAAAATCACCAGAAGATTATCATTTCGCAGATGGAGATGAAAGAGCAGTTCTCGCGGCGCGGTTTCTTACTGCAGGGACCAACCATTATCATTTTCCTGACCATGCCCTTTCTGGTAATTCTCCTCCGCGTAGCCCCAACCTTTCTTATGGCTGTCAGTTGTAGAGAACCAATTAACATATTGTGTCCGAGGGAGTCATTCTTCCCAACACTCCTCCGTTTCCCTCCCTCTGTTTTTGTCACGCTGCTAGCTGGTGGGCAGAGTCGCACAAATTAGCGGTGTGGGCTGGAAGGCTCAATTACCTTTTAAGGACTTTAGAGGTAGTCTGTGTCCGTGTCAGCCTGTCTCAGAGCTTCCTCCAACCTGCCTCGATAAGGGCATGAAACGAGGAGGGGAGGGAGGGAGGAGGAAGTGTGTGTGTGTGTGTGTGTGTGGGGCAGCCGAAGGAGAGGAGCAATTGGTGTGCAAAGGGCTGGGTTGGATTTCTAAATGATCTAATTCCTGCGTCTGCAGAGCGTCTCACTGTTGACATCCCTGTTTCCCCTGGAGACAACGCCAAGTCTCTTCTTCTCATCAGCCCACCTCAGTCTTCTCACCTCAGCAGCCCCCCCCATCCTTCCTCCCACACCTTTTCCTATCTTCTTTTGTGTGCCATGGCGAGCAGCGGGGGTGGGGGTGGCGGCGGTGGGGACAGCCAGCAGAAAGTCCATTTGAATATGATGGCAGGGGTGTATTCTCAGAGGAGCAGCACCACTCTGTGAGCTGTGCCAGGCCTGGCCTTGTTATCCATCTGTGACCATGTAATGGAGATGGATACTGTACCGCTGGCAGGCTAAAATAGGGGAGCTACATGGGCCAGTAGATATCAAGCATCTCAAAGCGTGAAAACGCTGCAAGCATTGAAAATGTAAAGCACGGGGCAAGCATGGTGTCGCTGTGATGTGTCAGATACGGGTGCTGCTGATGCTTGAGAAGCACATACGGTTACTGCAATGTAGATTCTTATCGTGACCTCTAAAAGAATTCTGGTTTAGTGGGTCGACATTTTTTTTCTTTTTCTTTTGAATTCTGTAGCTTCGGGTGTTTGAAGATACAACTGTCCACGTTCGTTCAGATCGAGCAACTCGGCAACATCCCGACAAAAGCGTCTTTTCAAAAACTAGTTTGACTTTTCACGTACTTGTAATTTGCAAACGCAGTTACGCCTAGAAGGGAACGTGACGGCGACGACATGTTTCTTGCGATGTCAGACTTCAGCAAATACCTAGAACCAACAGTGAAGTGTGAAAATCCTTTTGTGGATTTTTGATGTCCTGTGTGGTACAGAACGCTTACGTGTGTGTTGAGATTTTTTTTGCACATTTAATAAACTCTGCATTAAAGGAAAGGCAGAGTGAAAACAGTGTCTCAGCATCAGAAACACACGTAGCTCGGTTCGGTGTGTTTTCAGCCGAGTGTCTTCTTCCCGCCCCGGGTGCATTCTGATAAAACGCACTTTTGTTATGCTCGAGCTGACCAAGAAGTCACGGTCAGCAGTTAAATCCACACATTACCGAGGATGGCGGGCTCGGCTTTATTTATTGATATTGTTTGATATATTTATAAGTCCGGGCTCTTGCATTATACATGTGGTCTTGGGGTCCGTATATAAATCTTTGCACAACAGGGAGAGCGGCGTGATGAAAGCAACACAGGCTGAGGAACAGGCAGGCGCAGCTCTGATCACTGAGACGCTGTTAGTAGAAGTGACAAATCACAATGTGTGGCTCAGAGCAGGAGGTATGTATTGTATTTCAGATCATTGTGCAGACACGTCACGCGTCTTGGCAACGCCGTGACACAATTAATTAACTTTACCTTACTTTATCTGTGGGTTAAAACACAATAGTTTTCAGTGAGATCCTGCAAAATTGTCGATTTTGTTCCTCCGCGTTTCAACCCTCTCTCCCTGGATCTTGTCTGCACAAACCCCCGACAAGTAAATCACTCGTTGCCTGCTCTTGCAACTGCGAATGAGCAGTCCCGTCGTAAATGCGCTCAGAGTCTTAACTGTGGTATATGGGGAGAGAAAAAAATTGGTGTGGGAGGCACAAGGGGGAGGGAGAGAGAGAGAGAGAGAGAGAGAGAGGGGGAGAGACATGATTTTCACACTCGGTGCATCTCAGCATCACGGCAGCTTTCGCTTCACTCTGCCCACTTCAGTCGTTCGCAGGATTTAGTGTGGAGTCGCACACATTTGTTTAGTAATTGATGGGGAAAAAAAAAAAAAAGACGCTCGGCTTTGAATCCCCAAGATGCATTTTTTTCACACCCTGAATGCCAGTAAACATGGCAAGTAAGAGGATGCAACTTTTGGGACAAATTACTGTCATTAGTTGTATTTTATTTTTTGTTAAAAAGGGGGGGAAAGAAGAAGGGAGGGACTGGGTCGTCTTTGTTGTCAGGGAGCTTTGATCCTCCACCAGGGGTCACTGTTGTGCAGGGAGATTGATCTCAGCTTACTTAGAAGATCAACGAGTCCAAGTCTTTATGGTAACCCCCCCCCGCCACCTCATTTCTGTGCATCTCTGCGTCTCACTCTGTCTTGTGTGTATGTGTGCGTATCTAACAGAGAGTGTGTGTGTGTGTGTGTGTGCGAGAGAGAGCGTACCGCGCTGCCATTACTGTGTCTGTGTTTTAGAATATGTGGAGCTAAGTAGCCACGGGAGAAACAAGCTCCTGAATGTGAAAGTGGTGCTTGTGCCGCGGCCTTGTGCGAGTGCCAGGACGAAACCCCGGCTACGGGTCTCGAATGTGAAGTGTGTCTCTGCGCACGTTGCATGTGGTACGCCGGCTGCGAGGGTGAGTCGGTACAGACCGGTGCAGGTCAGAGCGTGCTCACTGAAAACACTCGACTCTCTGGATAGAAACGCTTGTAACCCCGGCGATGGCGGTCATATGACACGTGTCCGGTCGTCCGCTTTATTACAGCAGAGCCAGGAAACCTAATCAAGCCCGATGTGGTGTTGTGCTGAGACTGACAACTGGTACAAATATATAAAATCACATGCAAGCAGGTATGAGTTAACACGGCAGAAAAAGACAAAAGCTTTATTGAAATAATTTTTTATGTTTTTTTTTCAGTTTGTTGTCACGTTCAGGGCTCAAGCCTTAAGCGAAACGTTTAATGCCTCAGAAAATCGAAAACATCGCTGAAGCTGTACGTGTCATTTAACCAAACATTCCCATAAAAAGAACATTTGCACGCATTTTTCACATAACGTTCACTTTCTGTAGGGAGCTGCTGCAAAAATAAAACACAAAAGATGCTAAGGTAACTGTTAATAATACATATGTCTGCAGTTTTCTTAAACGGGCAAGCCATCTGTTCCAGGCGGCCCGAAGCCTCCCTGTTCTAATTGTCCCGTCTGCGGTGTTTGATATGCATAATTAGACTTTTAATAATCTTTGCTGTGCAGGTGATGTTTGCCATGAGTTCACAGAGATTTGTGTTTCCCCATTAGCTGGCATTATGAATCTCCCGTATTACCTTGCGCTGTCAGTGATACCGCACGTAAACACATGCTCTACATTCGGCGTCGATGCCGTAATTCAGCAGTATAAACCCAGCGTACACTGCCGGCTCTGCACCCAACAGCAGACGCACGAGGTTCGCAGCCAGCTGGTGAACGCAGCCGAGCATTTAGCCGCTAAACAGCCGGATATTTTCCTCAGGACTAAGGTGCAAGTCCAAAAAGAAATAAAAGCAGATTTTGAATTTTCTCATATCGGACCTGACTGTTGTCATCACCGCAACTGCTTGGGGAAAAATGATTGTTAGCTACAGAGCTGCTGTGACTCTAACCAACATAATGTAGCTTCAGAGGCTGCTCCTGTAATGTGAATTGACTCTGTTCAAGGCCTCAGCGTTTGTACAAATATCTACACGCGCTGCACTTTGTGTAAGTCGTCATTATGCTGGAAGGAAAAAGAATAAAAGCACAAAAACCAACGTGCACGAGTAGCGGCTTCCTCACCAATCTCTATCAATACGTTGACCTTGAATGAGGCTAGTTTTTTTTTTTTTTTTTTTTGTTGGTAATTCTACTGTACTCTATTAAGCTAAAAGTATGTCAGCACGTTTTACATAACTTTGAAGCAGTTGGCAGTTTTAAGAGGCTTTGTCAAAGATAAGAGTACGATATCTGAAATGATCCATTCATCATGCCCGTGCACGGCAACGAGCGCGCAGTGTAGGAAGCACTTGACAGTGACTTGCGGGAGTTCAAAGTCAAACCAAAGAAGCATCAATTCTTTCACGTTTGCACACACTGACATTATGTGCTTGTGAAAATTCATATTTTAAAAAAAGCTCAAAAATAGAAATAGTGTAACTCACTGTACGCGGGAATCGTTTTTACAGTCCTCACTTGTACAAGAGTATCTTGTCACTGGGGTTCTGTATTTGCAGGTGTAAGGGTTTTTTAGCGATGATGTAGGTCCACCCCCCCTCACCCAGATCAACATCTCCTGACAGGGAAAACGTTGACGGGTATTGAAAGCTCCATTATGTCCTTTGGGGGAGCTGTCTATGAAAAATGCAAGTGCTCGGAAGAGGCTGGAAATGCATTACAAGTGCCAAACTACTGGCATTTCAAAACCGACGTCGGACAAGACTGCATTCTGCACATGTCCGACATTATTTAAGATGATTTAAGCACGGCGAGGCATTAAAGGAATGCGGTTTGATCGCTCGGCGTCGTGTTTTCGTCCGCTCTCGGGAGAGTTTTATCGGGCGAGAGGCTCCGGCACAATGGTAGTGTTGTGGCATCGCTGCTGATGCCCCCTGAAAAGCCCACAGTGGCAGCGGAGGTTTAAAGAGCGCACTCAAAGGACTCGCTGATCAAAGGAGCGTTTCATCTGCGAATTCTGCTGCTGCGTCGAATGCCAGAGACGTGTTATGACAGAGATCTGATGCTAAGAGACTGACAGCCGGGTCTCCGATGACCCCTGTGTACAACGCCAGGGAGAATAGGCAGGGAAATAAATACAGTACAGAATACAGTGCATCCGAAATGAGGAAGACGGCGATTACGCTGCAGTTGGGTTGGGCTGAGAAACGAGGCAGTGGCTCCACAAAGCATTCACTTTGTGTTGTGGGTTTAACGGCTAAAAAGGCCACTTCTGTCAAAAACAGAAATCTCTCATTCACATAAGTATTCACACCCTCGCTGTGGCGCTCCAATCTGTGGTCAGGTGCTTCCAATTTGCTTTAATTATCACCGAGACGTGTCGAGAGCTCAACTGGAGGCCGCCTGTGGTAAATTGGACGTAATTTAGAAAGGCACACACCTGTGTACATATGGTCCCACAGTTCACAAAACCCCAAGCCACGAAGTCCTCCGTGATGGAACTGCAGCGAGGCTTAGATGAGACCGCCAAGCTCATCACCTGAATACCTGGCTAATACAGTCCTCTTCACTGAGGGGGGGGGGTGCTGGCCAGAATTGAGGGAAAGGTGACTGCAGCCAAATACAGAGAGGTCCTTGAAGAAAATCTTTTTGCACACAACCTGAGACCGGGGGCGACGCTGCACCTTCCAGCATGACAATGACCCGGAGCAAACAGCCAAGAAAAATGCTGGAGTGGCTCCGGGACAAGTCTCTGACTGTCCTTAAGTGGCTCAGCCAAAACCCAGACTTTAACCCCGCAGAACATCTGTGCAGAGATCCGAACATGGCAGTTCAGACACTTCCCGTCCAACCTGATGCAGCTTGAGAGGATCTGCCAGGAAGAACAGGATAAACTGCCCAAAGCCAGGTGTGCGAAGCTTGTCGAGACTTACCCAGGAAGAATCAGCTGTGGTTCCTGCCAAAGGGGGTTCTACAAAGTCCAGAATGAAGGCTCCGATACTTCGGTAAATGAGGGATTTCAGTTTTGGGTTTTTAATTAAAAAAAATATGTCTAAAAACACATTTAAAATGTTTTTATTACGAGTTTAGATTCATGGGTAAAAAAAAAAATAAAGATAATTTTATGAATCTACAATGAAATCTCTAACACAAGATACACGCTGCTTCTTATCTTATTGCTGGAGGTACTTGGGGCAGTTTGCAGCCTGAAGGAGGCCCTGCAGACGTCGCTTTGGGCTGAGACTAATTAATCTATATTAAACAGATAACATAATCCTAGAAAGACACCAGAGCTGATGTACTCTAATCAAACCTTAATCCACAAATAAACTATGACTGGACAAATTCGATTTGATTTCTATTGCGCCTCTAAAAACCCAAGTAAATACTTAAAATGAGGAGAAACCACATGTTCCAGTGCCGAAGGCAGGAAAGTACAATGCGGCTCTAAAGATCTGTGGACATCATTGACCCCGAACTGGATAAGGTTCCAGGTCAGCCACAGTTAACCTTATTGGCTTTAATTGCTCCCAGGTGCAATCAACTGCTTTCAGATTGCCCCGGGGGGGTCAACAATACGCCCACTCAGATCCCTGCCTCGGTGCATTATGGAGGAGATCCTGTCACAGAGTCAATTGCGTGGTCAAAGTGAGGTTAAAACTTCTCCTGAGCAGCATTTGTTCTCATCAGTTATGTAAACATGTTTGGGTCAGGTGTGTGTGTGTGTGTGTGTGTGTGTGTGGGTGGGGGGTCACATGCTTAGATTTTAATGACCAAACAGCCGTAACATTCTTTGTTGTACTTTTTGGACAAAAAATGAACAAATCATGAAGTTTGTTTTCTACTTATTTATACCTCTTGTGTTGCTGAAGCTTTTTTTTTTTTTTATTTTCACGTTCCGACCGGTTTTGCTTTGTTTTTTTTTTTTATCAAATCACCTTACATTGAGTTTCTCAGTTTTTCAATTCCCCCAACCTTTCCATCACTCTAATGTTATCAGTCAGCTGTTGTTACTTCCACCCCTCGCAGAGAGCCCGGGGGATGGATAATGTTGTAATGTATAATGAATAAAGTTTTCCAGCTCTCGTGGATGCATCTCTGATTCTGGCAGCTCTCTGACAGACTTCATAAATCAGCGGGCGGCTTAATAAATCAGCACAGCAGCGTTCGGGCCGCGTTGTGACCGCGCACGCGAGAAACCCAAACTTTTACTGTTCTAAAAAAACAATGGGTGTGGGCGCTCTGGCATGTTGTTTTTTTTTTTAAAGGTTAACTGCCCATGAAGCAGCACTGTTAATCTCTGCTGCTTTAACGGTTGTATCTTTTACTCCAGATCAGTGGACACTGAAAAACAAATTACCCCAACCCACCGCATTTATTCGGTTCAAACAAAGCCCAACCTCGGGAACAAACAAAATGCTTACGCTCCCCTCTAAATCTACACATATCTCTTATCATCAACCAAAACATTACTATCAGTTTTATGTGGCAGAATTTTTTCTCCTCCTCTACCAATCCAGGCATAACCTTCTCCACACGGCGCATGAAGTCGGCGTTTTATTACAGTGCATTAGGCCAGTACTGCGGCGTGATGTTGTTCTATTTAGAGAAGAAGAAAAAAAAAAAACCCTGGCAACAACAACCTTTTGGTCGGAGCGAGAGGCCGTCAGTCATTCAGTGAAGTTGAGTGCATTACAGGATGAAGTGTCTCGTCCACTTCCAGTTTCCACCGTCCTTACTGCATTACAGCGTTTATGTTGTTGGCAGTTCTGTAAAATGTTACAGAAATGCTTTAGAGGAGTATTTCAGGTGAACGGGAACCGACCCAGTAAGCCGGGTTGTCAGGAAAATGATGCAAAGCGAAGGAAGTTTGCAGAAAAAAAAAACCCCCCAACAAGCTTCTCTGCTACACTTCTGCTTGCCCTCGGCGCTGTACATCCTGGCCGTCCTATGACTGCTTATTGTCTGTTGACAGGAACATCATGCACATACGGTTTTTAAGGTCAAATCATATAGGCAGTTGTGTGTCACAAGTTTCCTCAGAAATCATCCCGTGGATAAATGATCTCGAGCGTTCGTTCCCTGCGTCTTATCCTGCCTGGACTGTTGCGGGGCCTAATTTACGCGCCTCAGCAGCGGAGCCTCATCAGGCTTCATGTTGGTTCAAAATGCAGCCGAGCTAAAGCACCGACGGGTGCCCGCCGTGGAGCGCGCATCGCTCCCATGCCCCCTTCCTTCCACCGCCTCCCAATTAAACAGAGAATCAAATTTAAGATTCTCCTCATTACCTTCAAAGTAGAGTGCCTCGTTTGGTCAGGTAGTCCACATCCCTGCAGGAATCCAAAACATAGAATAAAATAAATTAGAATAGGAGGAAAAAAATCCATCCAGGGAGGTGAGAAAAAGCTCCTTTTTTAAACTGCTATGAAAGATAAATCACAAATGAATGCAATTACACCGGAGCACATAGAAAAACAAACACGATACCCCCGGATGACTGGCATGTCCAGGAAAGCCTGCTCCTCTATTATTTATCAAAGTATCCCATTACAGCGGTGAATTAATAAAATGATGATCTGTAGGCTCCTGCTTGAATTCAATTTTGCACAAATTGGCGTGGCCTACATTCGGCTCAACAGGCGTCGGTGCAGGTGTCAGCGCCGTCCGTTCGGGGGGGGACACACACTTGTGGAAGAAAAATCTGTCACGATGACGGATACCGGCTTAGTCTCCACATTGATGTGATAAATGAGCTGGCCGTGCCAAAAAAAGGAGCTGCTCAGGACTCCACTGCAGAGCACTAACAGGTCTGGTTTCAAGCTGCATCGCTGACTTATTGATGATACATCTGCCCACGGGTCCGCGGGCGCTGACCAAGATCTCTTCCCCTTGCTACGGAACCGTAACTAAAGGTGACCTTTTGGGCGAATCCTGCTCCCGTCTTTGTATATATTTCACTCGTTTCGGCAGATTTGTTTGCATCGATCGGGCCCGTATCAGTGCCGTGCTACTGTTTTTAGCCACGCGAGCGCCGCGGGTGTAATGTCGCTCTGTTGATCCGTCCAACGCTTTGGTCCAGGCTGAAAATATCTCCGCGAGGAGACGGCGAGAAACTTTGTACGCACAAAGAGACGACAAAACCCACTGGTTTTGGTGGTCGGGTCGAACTCCTCCAGATTAATCCGTATTGAATAACGCACTGAAGCATTTTCTGATTTGACCTCATTGTTGGTGGGGGCGATCATCTTGGAAAAATGAATCTGTCGAGGCACAAATGTTTCAGATCCAGATGATGCGTTTACTGACCTGTTCCTGCAGTTCTTCACATCAGCCGCAGCGGCACCACGTGTTTGTGTAGTCAAATGTTAACACGGCGTGATATAGTGTTGTCATTTTTTAGCACACAGCTAAACAGCTAACAAAACTATTAATATAATCTTGCACCAATACTCACCACAAAACTTCATAGCTGTATTTTTTTATCCTTGGATTGATTTCAGGTCAACTTCTTCCAGTTGTCCCACAACTTTGTTTTTTATTTTTCCTCCAATTTCCGAGTCCAAAAACTGGATCATCAGTCAGTCAGGCAGCGAGGAGACTGTCAGTCCAATCTGTGACAGCGGGTAGTTTGGGGATTTGTCCACATATTCAGAGCGATATCTGTTCGGTCGGACGGCGCTCCGAGTGATTAATATTCCCGCGGATGACAAGGGTAAACAGAATGAACTTGTCCGTGATGGCAGCTCGCAGCCTCAGGCCTGTCAGACATGGATAGCCGTGCTGACAAAATACCCTTAATCCTCATCCCTTTTAGATTACGGAAACAATGCTTACAACAGGAAAGGGCAAAAAAAAAAAAGAAAAGATGACTGCTGACCTGACAGAAGGCCAACGTGGAAATTGCTTCTCGGATTATTACAGTTAAAATATGCATCCACATATATTACAGAGCTCAGACGGTAGGTCTGCTTTAATTTTCTTTTTAAATCCAAGGTTGGGGGAGAAAAAGAGAGGGTCATATTAATGCAAAAGTTTTATATATTCAGCCAACATTTTCACCCGGCTGAAGTATAGGAGTCTGGTGTGTTGCTCAAGGGCACAGTTAAAATAAAAAAAATAAAATAAAAACCTTTACAGGGCAGGGACATTATGCTATTAATGCTGGGTTTTGAAATATTGCTTTTTTGAGCACCCGTAATGAGTGTGCATTTCTATGGCTGGACACAAAGGATTTTTTTCATGAGATAAAAAGTTGGGCCACAGCACTTAATGCAGCATAAACACGAGAGGAGAGTTGATCCGAGTGTGAGGAAATGCTCAGCGTAAAGGCCCCGGAGTTAATTATTATTAATCTTTATATCACGCCTGTCACCCCAGCCGCACCTTTTTGCTTTAAAATACACTGGATTTGTTTCCATTCAGGCCCACAGAACCATATAAATGTGCATGATTTGTAAGCAAAGTCGAGATAAATGTGCATCTTTTAGAAAAATGGCGTTCTCCCCTTTTTTTTTTTCTCCGTTTCCATTCTGCACTTTGATGTTTTTTACTCACTTTTGTCTGCGTCTCGGTGTCTCTTATGAGCAAGTGCATAACAGCGGAATAGTAAACAGCATATTACTGTTGTGTTGATGTGTGCGTGGGGTGGGTTGGTGGGGGTGGGGGCCTCATAGAGAGTAAGGGCACATAAAAGAACATTGGCACCCAAGAGCGTAGTTCATTGTAATGCTAAATAGGAAGCGGGAGCGATTCTGCCTGTGTTTATCTGCCAGGCAAAAGTTATCACACCCGGTTACTTCAGCTCAGAGCCATTCATGGCGTGCATTTTCAAGTGCCAGTGATCTAGCCCCACGCCAAAGGTTAGCACAGATCAGCAAAACCTACTTGTAAAATGCAAATGCTGAATAAGAAATTGGAGAGGAGACTGTGGCGGACAGATAAGGTCCCGCTCGTCAGGTTTTGCACATTTGTCTGGAACTCGTGTCAGGAATTCGTATTATGACTTTTAAGGTCTTTGTGTGTAATGCCAGGCCTGAAGGACTCGTCTGTGAATGCAAAATAAAATAAAATAAAAAAAACAACCTCCTGCCACAATAAGCAATTTTGACATGCTTGTTCCAGCTGATTTCCACCTACAGCCGGGACAACATGCCCGTCTGTTTGTTCCAGCACAGGCGGCGCTTTTGCTGCTTTTTTATCGGTTGTTTTTCAGATATGTGGAGGAAAGCGTGCAGGGGACGTACAGTGCAGACAGCAGCGGGAAAACGAGCCGGGGCCGAGGGATGTGCAGGATTATGGAGGATAGCAGCAGCGTAATTGAAAATAGGAGCATCATGTTTCCACTCGGATCCGTTTCAGGACTAAATGTCTTCAAATAATGTATTTCTAATCCTCGCAACCAAAAAAGAAAATGCTTTTCCATGAGGTCAAGCGCTTGCCCGTGTGTATTTGTGTACGTGAAGGTGTGTGTGCATGAGTGGAAGATAGATTATAGTGCGTTTTTGTGTTGTCATTTTTTGGGAGAGAAAAAAAAAAGAATTTTTATCTTTTTTTTAATCTCAAATCAAATCAGTTGATCTCAGCAGATACGCTGTTTGGCGAGCTCGGCCATAATGTCCCCGTCCTTATTTGTCTCGCCAAGACAAATAACGGAAAACAGGGAAAACCTCTCAATAATAGATGAGCCTATTTGGGACAGTGTCCAGTCCAGCCATGGGGGTTTGTGTCCTAATATTTCAGGAACAAAGTGCAGCGCACGCTGCTCGGCTGTCACAAGTTTTGCCCTCCGCCTCCTGGTTTGTTTCCTCTCACATACGTGCATAAAAAAAAAACACACACCCACAAGCACAGCAGGTAAAAACTGCATCATTTCTGGGAGAAGGAAGAAATAATAATAAAAAAAAAAATCAGACATGAAACGAGACGAGACGAAAAGTTTCAGTCTGCAAACAAGAAAAGTTACGCAAGAAGCCACTGTTTTTTTTTTTTTTTTTGTGGAGGAGAGGCTGAAAGAGAAACAGAGGGCTGCAAGGTGTTTATAGTCTTGGTTCTTGGAGGTTGATTGAATGCTTAGAAGATAAGCTCAGCGACATTAGATATCCCAGCGGGTAGAGGATGGGGAGGTTAATCTCATTCTCCACAATGATGTATCCGAAGTGACTCTCTTTGCCCGCGGTATCGTTTCTGAACACTCCTTGGGTTCCAAGGGCAAGGAAAAGTGTCCATCGGAGCCGGCGCATTGATTGCTTCAAGATTTGATTAAACTCTCGGCTGTACTCCAAATGTAAGACAATAGCATTGAGATAATCTCACCTTCTCTCCTCGGGTCAGACGTAATGCAGGTTTGACGATACGGCCGTGCGCTCCTCCGACGTAACACCCCCCGCGTAGGAAATTTCCAGTTCGCCGCGGGCTCTGTCGAAAGCGCACGTAAAAACACATCATGAGGGTTCGCGTGTCCCTCATCTTTACTTTTAATTACTTTTTTTTTTTTTTTAAAGCCCAAAGTGTTGATGGATAATTAACATCCAAAATAGTGTCTTTGATAATTAAGTTGTAATGTTAAGATAGGGACGTTAAGGTAAACGCTGCATCAACCCCGCGGCCTCCGACGGGTCATCTCTTCCCGGAGGGCAGCTCAGATGACTCCGAAGTAGGACACCGGTCCGCCCGCCGCCCGCCCATGGCCAACGTCTTTATTAAACCTCATTAGCGGCCCTCCTATACAAATTTATTCGCTGCAGATTACAAAACCAGGCTCTGGGGTGGGAAAAACCATGGCCCGGTGAATCATTAATTGATGATACTGCAGTTCCTCTCCTGCAGTATATCTCCGAGTCGTGTGAGAGAACAGACTCAAACTAGCAACCTCATTTCTTTTCCTTTTCTTTTTTTCTCTCTCCGCGTAGTAAGATCTCTTCCCGCTAACTCTCGAAGGATATTTAAATGACCTTGTCTCAGTCCATTTCCTCTCTAAAGTGGAACATACTTTTTTTTCTCCTCTCTCCGTAGTCTCAAAGTGGAAATTTACAGCTAAAGAAAGGATGAATACTGTATATTAAGGGCCTTTGTCTCACAGGGTTGAACAAAGGGTATGTGGATTAGGCTGTCACGAACTGTGTATAGCACAGTAGGGTAGGGGGTCTGAAAGACACTGAAATAATACTTCCTCCTCTCAATGGGAAAGTAATTTCCTTGACAGGATGGGTTCTCCAAAAAGGCGTGGGTTTTCTATTTCGGGGGGGAAGAGATCTTATTCAGACATAGTTAAATCAGAGGTCCCGCTGAGGTGAGATGGTTGTTCTTCTGCAGAATCGTTTTTTTTTTTTTTCTTTTTTCTTCTTCTGTCTTTAGACTCCACGAGTTTAGTTTTGTTTTTCCAGCCCATTCTCTCTGCTCGGCTCACTCCATTAATTTCCGCGATGCTCCGCTGAATCCCCCTGTAATGATGACAATTAACCTGGAATCACAGTGATATTAAAGACTGGAATCAGCGCATCATCAGCCAGCGACGAATGCTAATTGACTTGATTGTTATTAATTTTGACATTACGTTCCAATTAAAGATAGCAAAACACTGATTTCATTTTCTTTTTCATTTTCTGGTTGGAGATTAAGAGGGCATTGATCACACCTGAATGACTCGGTGTGTGTGCGCAGCTAATTAAAGGCTGAGATCGCAATTAAGATAATGAGTCTGTCTAAGTTTTCAGATGGAAGACGCAAACACTTTTAATCCTG
This sequence comes from Psettodes erumei, assembly GCA_016785225.1. Taxonomy (NCBI): domain Eukaryota; kingdom Metazoa; phylum Chordata; class Actinopteri; order Pleuronectiformes; family Psettodidae; genus Psettodes; species Psettodes erumei. Next base: position 983,650 of record JAFBJZ010000351.1, read on the forward strand.
TCAGTCAGGGACACACGGTTTTAAGCACTTACAGTACAGCGTAGTGTAAAGTATCACCTACATTCCCAGGGTGCATTTTAACGGCTGGAGCGTCGGGTTGTGGGATTTTGACTATAATGTTTTGTGTTTTTCCTCCTCTCTTCCTTAATAAACCTGCCTCCCGACGGGAGTTTGACAATCCAATCTGCTCGCTCGACGCGACCGTGACTCCTTGTCGAAACAACGGTGCGGCTTAGCAGAGGCAAACGTTGTTTGATAGAGCAAATAAAAATAGGACGGCGTGCGGTATAGAAGCACCTGGAACAAAAAAAAAACCCATGCCATGTAGAATCCACCCGATGAAACAGAATCTCGGACCGATGCCCACTTTTAGATTTTCCCCGCGTCGCCCCATCTGCGATGAGGCGGCAGATTAGCAGGCGTTTCCCATCGCGCCCGTCTTGAGTTGCAGGGATGGAATCAGGATGTCTCCTCTCGCTCCCCAGTCGCCTAATCCTCCCACTCCATGTGGTGGCCAAAAAATACCGAAAAACGAGTCCAATAAACCAGGTCTCCGTGACTCTGTGTTCAACTTGCCTGTAATTAGACGACGCAAACCTAAATTAACCAGAGACAAAACCGCGCCATGGAGCCGGTGTTTTCACTCGCCTGAAAGAAGAAGAGTGTGATTGTCGCATTAAAGCCCGGCCACGTAGGACCCGGTGCCGAGTCGAGAGGACGTAAAAAAAAAAAAAAAAAGACTTCAGAGATGCTTCCTCGCGTCAACACAATGGCACTTAACTGGGTTCACACTGGGGGCCATTTAACGCCTCCTGCAGCTGTTGACAGTGATACTGTAGGCCAGAGCTTCAGTCTCCAGACAACAGTATTTACCAATCTGCACTTTCAATCTGGATTCCTTCCCTTCCGCCCTTAAAGATGCTTGTTTTACAAAAAATTTAAAAGCTCAAAATCGTCAGGATCTTCCAAATGAGCTGCGCTTGTAATTATTCTGGGATATGCAACAGGGGGGTTGTGTCCATTAATGCATAGATTTTTTTTTTTTTCCCCCTTTACATCCATCCAATAACGAATGACACCGCTGACGCCCACCTCACGCTCTGCGGTCATCAAAGTGAACGTGTGCTCCGAGGTGAGAATCCCGCCGCCTTGAAACAAGCTCATTAAAAACAATGCCGGCATGCATATGTGTGTAATTACATATTTTGCCTCGGATTTCCTCAAGATGCAAAAGGCTGACCTGATTTTTTTTTCTTCTTTTTTTTCTTAATGACTAAAACCTCGAGTCCATGCTGGTCCCAGAGACATTTCTGCACAGTGTCGTTGGCGGCGGAGTTGAAAGGGATCTGGCCTAATTAAGTGAAATATCCTGATGCAACGGGGCGTCATGAGGAGTGTGCAGCGGGGTATTCTGCTTGATTAGAGTGGCGGTCTCTTTATTATCGGAAAGATAGAGCCGGGTCTACCTTTTTTTTTTTTTTTTTTTTTTTTCGCGAGCGCGTCCATCGACGCACCTCGTAACACGGCGAATTTGATTTGTCATTCATTATTCATTCGTTTCGCTCGCGCGGACCTCGCTTTAGGACGGCACTAATGAGTTAGAACTCCCAGCTTGCACTGCGCCGCGCGAGGGGGGCGTGGACGTAAAGACCACGGGATATTTCACCGAGGATGCCGCCGCTGTCTGTTTTAATTAAATATGATCTTTTAGTGTTGGCGTAATTGACTTTCATCCAGTTTGCTAGCACGGCTAACTAGCAGGATAGCTTCGAGCAAAAGTATGTAGCGTCACTATAGGGGAGACGGGATTATGAGTATCTGTTACCGTAGACAGATTAATCCTGCTGATGCAGCCAAAGCATGGAGCAGAACTGTAAGCAACATGCTTGTGTATTCGCTGGATATTATTTTTTTTAAATTTCATTTTTATATTTATGATTCTTGGACCAGTTTCTCCCCCCCAGGCTTGTATTCATGGAGATGCGTACCCGCGTGAACCGCTTTGGCGCAACTTATGACCCGTTGCGTGACACTTTGTCCGCGCTGATTACCGAGACGAAGCTGAAATACGACTCGGACCGGGCGCCGTGCAGTAAATGCACACGGGCGACGGGAAGTGATGAAGGCAGGTGAATTAAAATTAAAAAAATCTGGGGTTAGATGAGGAGAGCGGTGGAGGGGAAAAAAACCCTCATTGGATTTAATCAATAATTGATTTTTTTTGCTCCTTTTTTTTTTTTGTAAATGAGCAGTGGGGAAGAATAAAAAAGTGGATTTTGCAATTTTTGTGTCCTCTGGCCATGTGTGAAAATTAAAAGCATTTGTTGCATTTTTCTCTTGTAAAAGTAAAAAAAAAAAAAAAAGTGAAGCTATTGTGCCTTGAGCCCTTTTTTTTTTTTTTTTGGTTAAAATCTAACTGATCAGTCACTGTCAGAGGTGTGAGAGTAATTAGGGTGATTTCATGGTGAGAAGCTTCTGGTTGCAAACTGATTGCACTTTTACTATTACTGGATTTATTAAAAATACATTCACCCACGCGTCATTAAGAATGTAGGCTGTCCAAAAATCACATTATTCCACTTCTGGGTTGTGCGGGTTTCTGGCTCTACAAGTGAACTGTGTTGGCAGATATTAGACTCAGAAATGAAAATAATAATAAGTGTAAAAACTGAATCTCATTTCAGCGAATACTGCATGTGTAGAAAATGTAAAAAAAGGAAAAGTCCAAATGCATGATCAAAATAATTCCTCATGGGTGTCACATTCCCTTATATCTGGTAAAGAACCCCCCTCAAGTGGTACTTCCTTTCTCTCTTTCCTTATATTTTATCTTGTTCTCTTTTTTTTTTTGCACAAGCATACAAAATGCCTCTTCTGAAAAGAGTAAAAATAATTATCACAGCTCTGGAGTATGGGGGGGAAAAAAGAGGAGGTAATTAGCACCACTGAATTAATCAGAGATAGGAAAATTGCAATTATACTTGTTTTTATTAAGTTCCATTATTTCCTGGACCACCGTGAAATCATTTTTTTTTTCTGGCGCTGCATTGCCTTGTAAGACTCATTAATAACAATGCTGTATTCTTATAAACTTTAAAAGTGGTGCGTTGCATTTTAACTTTCAACACAAGGCCAGCGCAACAGCCACACGATCCGGGCGCAAAAAAAAAATTTGGTAACGAGGAGGGGAAACGGGACAATGCAGGCTCAGGTGTACCCAATGGAAAAAAAAAAGCTCCCGTCCTTGAGAAATAAAAGGCGGCTATTTTCGGATCGTGAAGGACAGAACTGAAAACTGCACATGTCCACAACTTCTCAGAATACAGTTCGTGTTGAGATGGCGGCGTAGCTTAACGCCGTCCGTTCTCGACCTCGCTCGTTCTGTCTTTTAAAGGCAGAGTTCGCGTTATTTTGAAGCGGCGTCGTACGAGTCGCTGATGTAGCGTCACTTCGCGGACGAAAAAAGAGGAGCAGCGACCGAGACGGCGAGTCGTGAACCGCTGTGCGCGGTGTCACATGTACTTAACCACCCACAACAATCAGATATCGGTTTAAGTGCACGCCATGTTCTCTTAGTATCAAACAGCGTATTACGCTGCAGATTGGCTGCAAACCGTGTAGTTGCGTCATTGCCTAAAAAAAAAAAAAGCGCAAAAACAATCTGTCAACTTTTATGCTAAATATTTACTTTTAACCGCCACAGTTTTTTGTTTTTTGTCGAACCGTTCTTGCAGTTAAACTTCACCGCTTGATCTCTTGGTGTTAAACTATCCCCGTGTGTGTCGTGCGTTAGCAGCCCAACCGCGTAACTACCTCGGATGTCCGCGTTTTAATGCGTAAAAGTTGCAAATCTAGTTACAACTCTGGACCGTGAACTGTGATGACCCGTCGCTGACATGTGTATCAGTTATGTACACATTGCTCAGCGTGTGCCCGGCCGAACCGCGGGCCTCCCACTCGGCTCTTATGTCTATAATTAGTTTCATAGTGAGAGGAAATTCATTTTCACACGCCTAACAGCCTCCAACTGTCAGCCGCTGCCAATGGATATGGATGGACCTTATTCAGCTAATTACCCAAAAGCAAATTTGCCTTTTTTTTTTTTTCCCCCCGCCGTGGCAATAATAAAAGTTGAACCTTTAAAAAAGAAAAAGGGATCCAGCTAGTTCTTCTTCTTTTTTCCCCAGTAATATGGAGTACATAATAAGTAAATAAGTAAAGTTACAAACTGGCCCTTAAGAGAGGTTGGGAATGATGATTTAATAGCGAGCAGCCGCTCAGACATCCCTCAGTTAAAATGATTTAGCCGGTTCCCTCAGAAGCCCTTTGAGCCGTTAGGGAGTGCTGGTCATATTATGTAGATTAATTTAGTGTTATCAAGCTGTGCAGACCACATGCTAGGTCAAAAACCCATGTTTCCCATCTGAAAACTCAGCGCTCGCCTCTGCTCTTAAACGCTCACTCGGACTTTGTGTTTGCAAGAGGATTTCACCGTGTCTCGCCCAACAACACCCACCCACCCCTCCCCCATATAGATTGCATTGCATCCATTTAATTTTTGAAAATTAACGTCGGGGGTACATGAAAAATGGCAACGGTGGAGGGAAAACAACCCAGCGTCCAATTTTTCATGCAAATGACCCAAGCGTTTTTTATAATTGTGATAAAAAGAGGCGTTTAGTTCCGTTCCCACAACCAAACGTTTTCTCATATTTTCTTAACATTTTTTTTTTAAAGAAATCCATACAAATGCAACTGCTTGATGATAACTGATAGTTATTGGTGTTTATTTGGCCATCAGTTATGTCTGTCATTGGCTGTGAACTACAGAACAAACACTTACTGTCCCTCAGGACTGAACATACCAACAATAAACTTTTATTCTTAAATATTTTATGCAGCACAGCTGAAGCTAACTGATTCTGTAGTTTCACCCTTTTTTTTTTTCCCCATCCTTGCTCCTTATTTATACATCACGTGTTTTTCCATGTGTTGTAGGTCCGGGGCGAGACATTTACACTCACAGAGCCGAACAGAAATATCTTAAAAGAAGATATCGTTTCCTCCTACGTGCGTCACACGCGGCGGTGTAGCATGCTAATTAAGAAGTCAGAAGTCTTCACTTCGACATTTTACAACCGTCACCGCGCAGCGTTAAACATAAACATGAAAGCTCCTTTATGTTCCAGCCTCCTCCCCCCCCCCCCCATCCTCGTATAATGCGATCTTGTGTGTATTGGTTGTGTTATATCAATGATGCGCCTCTAATCACCTTTATTAAAGCACGCACACTTTGTTTCTTGTGAAGTCCTAATGCGACGCTGCGATTTAGGGACCGCGCTCCACAAATAAGATTGAGTTAGACTTTGATCTATAATGCAGTGTCATTTCTCACAGGGACGGCTGATGAGATCTTTTTTTTTTTTTTCTGTCTGGAGGGAGAAGGCATATGGGCTAATAAAGCCCGGGAGTGAGTTATCGCAGAAGAAGCGCGGTAATGCAACGTAACCACTCATGTGGTCGAGTAATTTTTACTGTAATTGGAAACGTGCATTCGGCTGCATGAACGCCGGACGTCGCTGTGTGCGATTACATTCCTGTTCCTATTTAAAAAAAAAAAAAAGTTACAAGTGGACTTTCCCTCCCCGTTGTTATTCGGTTCCAGTCCGAGAGGGAGGCGGTAAAAGTCGACAACATATTGGCGCTTCGTTAAAATAAAAAACCCTCTTAATTATAAATCTCTTTAAAGTTGATGGGCTCATTTCTGTAAAGTGCGTTCACCGTCTGCACTTTTGTGCATCAGTGGCGGCGCGATAACAGTATTTTTATCCGCTTTTAAAGTCCTGCAAATGAGATGACCGAGGACGTTGTTTGTCCGTTTTTATGACGCGTAGAAGCTTTTCTTTAATGTTTTTTTTTTTTTTTATTAAAGGTAATGCTTCATGATGAGAGAACGCTGTGGTTCGGTTCAGGTGGAGACGATTGTTAAGATTACGGGACCGTCACCATCGTTTGTGGGTGTATGGTTTATGTTTCTCTCCTTTGTTAATAAATACCACCAATATATATATACTGCCATACATTATGTAGTATACTGTATCATAAAGCCACCTTTTTGTCCAGTGAATATAAACACAGGTCGTTATGAGGCGCTCCTTCTTCTTTGGTGGTATCTCGTCTTCGGCGCTTTAACCTCCGTGACGTCATGGTGTACATTGTGACATCACTGTTATATAAGATGAGACAGAGGAGCTTTTTTTCTTCTTCTTCTTCTGCTTTCCCGCCCTGATATCATCCTCTCTAATCATTAGGAGCGCGCACCGCGGCGAAGTCGCTGCAGTTATTCTCGAAGTCGTGGCGTTCGGTTTTCCTGAGAGAGAAAAATTGGAGCAGATGGGCCCATGCAGCTTCATTCAAGTGGCTGTGATTTGAGACAATCTGAGGGGGAAATAATATGACATCCATTTTGTTAAATATATTTACCCTTGTTCCGTCATCTCAAGGATAATCCCGTTCATTTCTTATTTACTTAGCACCTGCTGCGGTGCAAATGCCAAGGCGGAGACAGACAGTGAAGGATCCACAGCAGCCACTTGGCCTCGGTTTACCACAACACACGAGGCTACTGGGTGAAGGCCATCCTCCCAGCCTCTGCCCCCACCAACCGGACTTGGGGGGTGGAGGGGGGTGGGCTGGCACCGCTCGGCTGCTGCTGGCAGGCTCCGACTGCACTTCTGTTGCTAGGACTCTCGGGGTGTTGTGTCGGTTTTGTTTCCACATGTTGTATTCGTTCTTTGTGCAGCGGATACCTGGAGCGGGGACAGTAAATCAGAAATATTACAACATTAATTCATGCACCCTCCCTTGCAGATTTTGTTTGGAGAGTACGCAGTACTCTATAGTATTTTTTTTGTGTGAAATTACTAGGCTATAGTGCATAACTACCTGCCACCAGTAACTGTATTAAGACAAGCGTCGAGCTTAGATGGTTACTCGCTCCTGCACTGATTTCAGGTCCAGGTGTGGAAAGAGTGAACGAACAGCTTTTTTTTTTTTTTTTTTGCTTCTCTCTCACATGAAATTTTAGAGCCGTGTGCAAAAGAGCAGCGTCCGAAGACAGAAGGGGGTATTGTGGTACTGAAATAGGCGACCGGCGTTTAAAAGGAAAAAAAAAAAAAAAAACGCGAAGGCCATTTTGAAATCCAATTCATGCGGGAGGAAAAACATTTCTGATGGAGGGCGCACCAGCTGCTTCCTCCGGTGCCATGTTTGTTGCCTTCCACAGTGGGTTCAGCGTTTGAGCAGCAGATTGTCATTTTGCGGCCGGTGGCGCCCTCGTGAAAAGGTAAGTGAATTCTAAGAAAGAAGAAAAAAAACTTGATCGCTCCTGCGAGGAAGGAGATATCCGTCGTCGCCGAGAGACGATAACTCCCATTACGGCCGCGGAGGCTGCGTTAATTCACCTCCTATAACACCGCGGCAGCTGTAAAGTTGCGGCAGCTGCGGCTGTCACCTTATGGATGGATTAATGTCTAGTAATCATGCTTAATTATTATCCCCACCTGCTTGCGGACTGCCTGAGACCGCGGGACCTTGTAAAACGCGGAGCCGAGAGCCAAGCGGGCGTCTCCGGGGAGCCGGTTGAATGTCACCAGACGAGCCGCGGCCCGGCCAAGGAACGTTCAAGGCTGTCAGGTTGGCCCAGTAGGTTTTTGGAGACCCTAAAATAAACAACGAGCAAGGAGAGGAAAAAAAAAAAAAAAAAAAAAGGTCACGCGGTTCAATGCCAGCAGCGGGGAATGTGCCCGTCTGCACTGGTGTGTCCCGCCCACGTGTCCTTCAGTTATTTCTGAGCCGTCGCTCTCAAGGAGCAACATCTGTTCAGCACATGAAGAAGAAGGAAGGGAGCGCACAAATGTCGCTCAGGCAGCGTTTACGTCCCGTCTCGGGTAACTACATTTTCTATACAAATTACGGTGGCTCCAGGTCACCTGGGTGTGTTCGAGTCGTTACCTGTTAAACACTGTTTACTCACATATATCGATTTCCTGGTGGATTCTTTTTTTTTCCCCACATCCTTTGTGCCTGGTGGCCATGCCGTGTTTACCCCCGCCGATTTGAAACCGGCCCCAAATCCCCGGTGTGCGAGTGGACTTCGAGCGGGATCCTCCTCCCCTGTCCAGTCCAATCTCGGGACACCAGTGTGATTTCGGATACGGTGATTGAAGCAGACAGTTGCTCTGCAGAGATAATTAGCTTCCGGAGCTCGGAGAAACCATTCCAGACTTGGGATTTGCAGATGCAGAAAAAGGTAATTTTGCAGCCATCTCTGGCGATCAAAGGCGCATGAGTTCTTCCTCTACTTCCCTATGTATTTATGTGGTATCTCATTATGAGTTGGTTTGTTTATCTTTTACAGTAACTTAATTGCAGCCTGTGGAAACAGATGTGTCGACACCTTTCATTATAAAAAAAAAAAAAAGGGAAGCGGGTGGGGGCGGCCCACGAGATCCAACGATCCTGCACCACAGGCAACCAGAACAGAACATGAATTTCTATTCACACAAGACAAGAGAAAGTGGCTCCATCCGATTCAAACAAAACAGTGGAAAATAAAGCGAAAAACCAAAATAGCTTCTGCGTTCAGTTTTCAGCTTGGTCAACGACTGAATGTTCTCAGAGCGGGAAGCTTAATAGGATTTTTTTTCTCTTTTATGTCTTGCCAAACTGCGCTGCTTCATTTCACAGATGTACCGTGGGACATGAGGACTCTCTGGGAAGAGTCCTTTTGTATTTGTTGTTGTTGTTGTTGTTTTAACACTCACGCTGAGCCGTGTTGTGTAAAGGAACAGTATAGTTGTGTTCAAACAAAAGCAAATCTATGATAATGGCTTGAAAAAAAAAAAAAGAAAAAAGACGTCCGCGTTTGGCACAATGCATAAAAAAAAATAGAAAGACAAAGATGTGTTGAGTTTGCGGACGTGTCCCGACGCTGTTAATGAAGAGGTGGTGGCGTCTCTGCAAATCACCTCAGTACTCCGTGGGACACCTGAGCACTGATTGCTCCTGTGATTATTAAAATCAACAGATTAGTAGAAAGGAAAATTAGATAATAAAAACCACTGTGTCTAGATTTTAATGAGCAGTTTTATCCGGGAGAGTTAAGTGAATGAGTGACGCCCGCCTCACCTGGAAGTCGCTTTGCTTGAAGGGAGGGCGGGGGTGCGAACACCTCGGCGTGGTGGTGAGGCAAACCGAGTTTCTGCTGTTTTTCTTGCTATTTTTACATCCTGATTAGAGTTTTTTTTTTTTTTTTTTTCCTCCAATTAACAGGCTCTGACAAGACATTAAAACAATGCAACGCATGAATTGCAAAAAAAAAAAAAAAAAATTCCTGATGAAGTCGGAGCCTCTCGCAGTCGGTCCGAGGAGAGCCAACACCACGTCGACTAATGTGCTTTCGCACTCGGCAGCCCGGCCGTCCAATTTATCCGAGGTCGTTAAGAAAGTTTCCCCGTGTTTTATTCCCACCGGCCTCGGCGCCGCCGCTCTGGACTCGAGTATTGACCAGCGGGCAAACACATACACTGTGTGTGTGTATATATCCACTTGTGACAGGTTTAAATCTTAATAGATTAGTTAGAACAACTTTGGCGCTGCTAAGTCCTGCAGTATCCCAATTTGCTGGTGGTGTTTATCCCTCAGCTTGACACGTTGTCTTTTTACCTCCTTAATTCAGAGGCCGACCCCCTCAAATGAACGGTTGGATCCCTGATCTAATGGGATAGATTTGTGCATCCTGGGCCAAAATCCATTTATTAACAGCGTTTTAACATGTTCAGCAGCAGACCGGACGGATTACTGTAAATACTCTTTATTTTAATGAGGTTATAGGAAGCGGGCAATCCCAATATTACCACCAAACAGAGGGGCTTAACGTTTTTTACATTTATTTACAACCGGGCGATCGAATCTTCTGACTTATGAAACTCTGGTGAATGATTTATCCCCCTTCAATAAGGCCAGTAGTTATTACTCAGTTACTATGAAACGCTTCAGGAAAATGTTTTGTTGTTATTTACTCAGTTTGTTGTTTATTACGATGGCACGTCGGTGACCTGTAGTCTTATCTAAAAATGTCCGCGTGTTTTTCCACCTTGCTGTATTTTATCACCCCCAACTTATTCCACCTAATACGTTTTGCGGGTCATCAATTCCAGATTAAAAAGCACCTCCCTCTTTTGCATAATGCTGCAATCCTACCCCGCCCGCCCGCTCCACCCCTTCGCAGGTTTACCGTCACAACAAGTCATCTGAGTTAACCCCTCTATCAGCTCCCCACTCAGCAGTGCTGCAGATAAATCCCTCTTACTTCTTCTTTTACCTCGCCGCTTATCACTCGCCGTGCCCCCCGACGTGGTCACAGCAAATACAGCAAAAAAAAAAAATGAATCCGCTCCCAGCCTGCGAACGCCGCTGCAGCGAGATATGCCTGTCTATTTAAAAAAAAAAAAAAAAAAAAAAAAATTTACCTCCGAGGTGAGCTTACTTAAGTCTCCCAGCAATTAAACATGCCAAAGTGAATAGTTGCTTTTTTTTTTACGTGTTAATGGTGAAGCAAGGAAAAAAATGAAACTGGAGTTGAAGGAAACGTCGCGATGCGATGGCTTCATCTCTGTACCAACACGTTGAGGTGCGCTCCTTCGGCGATGAGGATAAATAACGTGGATGTTGCCGTCCACCCGTTTGTGGGATTGAGCGGGACTGCGGCCCGGCAGTAAATTTTTTACGGTCTTCGGAGGATGGAGCCTCCTGACCTTGTTTTCCTCTGGTGCCACCGGGAAGCTGACATTTTTATCTTTTAGTGGAATTGTGCGCGCACATCTGTGGTGTCCGGAGGAGAAAATCTTATTTCCCTGAGTTTCCTCCTGCAGCCACCGGCATGTCAAAGAGTCCTCTTATCTGCGAAGAAGTCTTTCCTTTTATTATTATTATACCATGCTCCAGGTCACACTCTAATGTCATTCACTAGAAACACTAGTTCACTGTCTCTTTCTGGGTTAGCTGCAGCGTTACTGATGAGATAGATATCCCTGAAAAAAAAAAAAACAGCCCAGTGCCGTAAAGCCTCGTGGTGATGGGGCAGAGGTTATTAAACTCTGTGCGATGTGAGCGTATCTGGCTTTAAATGCACCCAGTAGGGGACGGCGATCAGAACGGGATCCCATTAGTTTGTCAAAGACTTGTCAAACTGGAAACGTCTCATCTGTCAGCTGGCCAACTGGCTGCATAGCTAAATAACCCATTGTGCCAGGAAAAATATAAAAAAAAAATATTTAAAAAAAAAGGAAAGGGAGAAAAAGCAGCGTTGCATTTGCACAGGTCAGCTTTCAAACCTTTTTTTTTTTTAAAAAAGGCTTTGGAAATGTTCCATGAAGTGGTGGGTGGAGGAGGCACTTTGCCGAGAAACATTAAATGTGAACAAGCTCCGCAGAGAACCTTTAGAGTCAGCCCACCCAAATTAGACAACACTTACCTGGGGTGCGTTTGTAATTAATTAGCTGTCCAAGTGGCGTCCGCGCGGCGGCGCGCATTGTGCTCGCCGGGCGCCGAAATTGTATTTCATAGACAATTGGACGTCGTCCGGTCGGTTCGCGGCTTTTTCGAAGGTCGCTCGGACCAGCTTTCCGTATTCCACCCGACCCGCCCGGATCGTTTGTACTCCGCCGAATCTCCCCGGCAGGAAAAAAATTTCAAATTGAAATGATCCCGTCTGCTTCCCGGCGCCCCGAGAACTGCGTCTAACATGCTTCAGAGACTTTATTTTTCATTTGTGTGAGCTATCTAACCTTGTGACAATCACGCGGCCGCCCATGTGTATAATAGTTGTTGGGGATGTCATTTCAGAAAATGGAAGTTAACATGCCCAAACGTCTCACTCGTGTTGCCGATACAAGGTCGTACTTGTCAAAAAAAAATCCACACGCGTTGCGGCGAAGAAAAATAAAACGATCACGCAGCCACATATATATATATATATATATATATATATATATATATATATAAAATCCATTTTTATAGCACAAACATACAGGAGTCCTTTTTTTAAAGGGGGCCACGCAGAAAGCATGAGTGTCCTTAACTTAGCACCGCAATACGTTTGGGTGATGTGAGGGCACGAGGCGTAAACGTGCGTTATAAATTTAGCCCAGTGTCTTGGCCCCCCCGACCAAGGCCAGGTCCCCGCTGATGGAGAGAGAGGGGTCAACTCTGGCAGCGGGAACAAAGTGGACTTGACAAGTGTGAAAGATTTAGTGCCGGGCATTTAGAGTGATCATCTTTTCCCCTTTGTCAGCAGGTAGAGAAATTTCTCCGCCCTTACCGCGTCCTTGATTTCAAGTTCGACGGCGCTCGCGGGGGGGGCGGGTGGCGGGTGGGGGTGAATCCCGTCTGGGCTCACGCCTCCCCTCCGCGGCGACGTGGAGGCCGGCCGGGTACGTTGGCCAGTTAATGACTGTTATTGAGTGGGATGATTATTATTATCTCGGAGCCTCGGCTCTGACTTCCCGTCTGTCTGAGCGCCGCTTCGCAGATTTATACGTTTCGGGGGAACAGGAAGTATTACAGGCCCGTTGGGGGGGGGCGCTTTAATCTGCAGACGGTTATCAATCTAAAAACTATTACCGTCCCCTTGAAAGGAATTACCATGCTTTTGTTGTCAAGTTATATTTTAACCCTTTTTCTTCTTATTTCATTTCCGCTCGCGCCCCACGACTCCCCTCGGTATTATATGGGCTTAATTTTGCTGAAGAGCAGCAAATGTTACAGTTCACTGGAATTTCGAGGCCTCTTAAATCCCCGAGACTGCGCTTCATAGATTTCAGTAAACTATGAAATTAAATATGGGACCCTCCTGTGTGAATTGGATTTAAATATCCCGGTTACACCGTAAAATGAATTATTTAAAAAAAAACGAAGAAGAAAAAAAAAAAAAAAGTAAGATTAACTTTTAAATGATGGTGAGAATCCTCCAGTGCTACCGCTTCATAATTAGGTCATTAGTGCAAGTGTGATGCGTCATAATCCTTCCCAGTGGCGGGCAAGATACCGCAGATCCATATCGCTGGTCATCAACGCTCTGGAGATGCAACTATTGCTTTTTTTTTTTTTTTTTTTTCTTCTTCTTCTCCTCCTTTAGGATCTCTCCTGGACAGCGAACACAAATCCACCTCAGTTACGTGGAGATGCTACAGGTGAACGCTCCTCGTCCCTGTGGGGGACATGGCTTTATTCTTCATCCAATTACCATTTAATCTTTAATTTTTTTTTTTTTTTTTTTGCTGTTTAAATTTAAGTTTATACAGGGGGGAAAAAAAGGCAGTTTCATCATTTTTTTAAATAACAGCTTTGCAACCAAAGTGCAAAAACATAAGAGTGCAGTTTTGAACTTTCTACATAAAAACACACAACTTACGTTAGAAGTGTTGGAGCACACTGAGACGCACAACCCTTATCAAGCAACACAAATGGATGTTTACCACAGAGCTCACAGTGAAAAGGTAAAGTGGATTTTATTGTTTAGCACGACTTATTTGGTCGCGTCTGGGTTGCAGTTGTTTGAATTTCGCCTCCAAATCTTTCAGTCCTCACTTGTGTAGTTTCTTTGTGAATTGCTTTTGGACAAAAGTGCCTTGTGAATGAATGTAATGTAATCACATGCGCCCGGCGCTCTTGTGACTGTGTTTTCATTAGCAGCGCCGGCTTTCTCTCGCGCCTCGTGTTGCGCTCCAGGCTCTTTCTCTGGGGTTCCTTGTTGTTTGCTTGATGGTTTTTGATTGGCCAATCAGATTCGCTTTAAAGTGCCGTTGGATCTTATAAACACCTCGCCCCCGTGGCTCGACGACGGGCCGTCCTTGAAAACAACAAAAAAACAACATCTTAATGAACCGACTAACACAAAACTGTCATTTTGTGTTTTTTTTGGAAATTAGGCGCATATTACCCAGAACTGCAGAAACCAAATAAATCATGGGCTTAATACTTTATCACTCCACCCTTCGGTTCATAACCCGGCTTTGAAACAAATCAGTGTTTACCATATGGGAAGGCTAGCGAGCGGAACGATCTGCAGAAACTTGTAAATCTAGACGAGATAATCCCCTTTTAAACCCCTTCGGGCCGACGCTGGTTTTCTTTGAGTCGCCCATTGTGTTGGAGTCCTCGTCCGAGCCGTTGTAGATTTTTTGCTGATGTTATGCGGTGACTTCCTGTAATCAGCGCGTCCTTGTAAAAAAAAAAAAAAAAAAAGAAGTGTTTGCCCTCCCCGTTTAAATAAAGGTTGGCCGATGATTATGAGCAGAAGGACGTTTTTGTAGTTCACTCTTCTGTCTTTTGTGAGAAGCACAGTGCTTTATCCCTGAAAACAACAATACGCTTGTTTAAGTATGGATCATGTTTTTTTACCACCAGTTTAATCAGTAGCAACACTTTCACTCTTACCAGGCGTTATTCACCCGGTTTTAGTTTTTCTTGTACAGTTTTACCCCAGTTCTCCGAGCTGAGGCTCCGAGTTCCTTGACGCGAGGCGTCGCCGCCTCTTCGCCTCCGTGCACGCTGTGTATATTTGCTGCCAAGCAGAAGCGACGCTTCCCCTGCTTTCGGCTTATGAGCTCTCATAGCGTCGCGTTTGTCCAAATGCCGCGGGACTCCTGCATTTCAAACGTTCCTCTCGCTGGCTCCATTACTGAGCGTTAAGTGCAGACCCGAAGACACACAACAAAAACAAAAAAAACATTACCGCAGTCTCTGCACCACACAAACACCCACCCACCCACCCCTGCACCTCCTCATCGCCCATAACATGCAAACGCAAGTGAAGGACGTCTCATTTTTCTTGTTTGCGCGGAGGTTGGAGCTCGAGTTGCCCTCCTCAACCTGCGTGAACTCCTAATATTTGCCGTGGCGTGAAGGTCGGCTTTTAATGCGACACTAGGCAGATCTTCCGCCCGGGGGTGGGGGAGGAACGACACGAACCGCGTTTTCTGTTCTTTGAATGTCGAAGCTTGTAAACAAGGCCGCCTTGAGTGGCGACAACCTTCGGTCTATAGATGTTTCATCCTGACCTCTTCCTGGCTTGAAAAGCGCAGGAGGCCTCCAATCTCACGGCAAGAAGAATTCTGAAGATGAAGATGAAGATGAAGATGTGCTCCATGGATGACGGGGGAGTGAGGCACTTCAGTGGGAGATGGACCTTTTGCCCTTGACCTTTTTAATCATCTCGTCCCTGCTCACCTGAAACAGCAGATTCCAGGTCTGCGACATCCTTTCACGCATTCTTACAAATCACCACATCCAAAGTAGTTTTTACTTGTTTCGCTGAATTGTTGTGTCAGATTATTATTTTTTTTTTCCTGCTTTTTCATTCCCAGCTTTTGATCTCAATAACACATCTGTTTACAACACATAATTTCAAATAAGTGGACTGAATAATAACTCCATCTCAAGAAGAAAAAGACGGGAGCACAATGTGTTTCCACGCGCCCACAAATTGAATTCCCCTCAGGGATCAATAGAGAGTTACAGTTAAATGGCAGCAGAGGCTGTATTTCATTTACTGTTTGCACTTGATGAGCCATATCACAGAGAGAAAGCACCAAATAAAAGAGATAGAATGGGTCGCTCGTGGAAACATTTCTTATCTTTGCCATCGAGCGAGGAGCAATCCTCCGAGGTCGCCGGTTCAAACTGCGACGCGGCCTCCCCCTCCCGGCGAAGCTGATCTGTGGTCAGCGGACGGCTGCGCGTCACGAGACGCGACTGCAAGGCCGAGATAAGCGGCTGTTTTTGTTTTGCTGTCCGACGGTATTTGAGTTGAGGTAAAGATTCCTAATATTCTAATATAATCAGGACGACGCAGACTTTTTACCTCCCCTCAAGAGCTTTTTCAATTATATACAGTACTTCAGACAGAACTATTGATATCTTTATACGACCATTTTTCCGAGAGGTGGTGGAAAATCGTATTTGCTCAGATGGATGAAGATGAGAGGGTTTCCTGTAATGACCCCCCTCCAGCTTCTGGGGTTTGAACCAAGAGAATATTAGACGTGATGCTCGGTTTCTGTTCGCCTGCGTGTAGCCGCTCAAAGAAACAACCCCCGCTTTGACGAAAACGTTAGTAAGTAAATGACGACTCCAAAACTAAATACGATAAACTGTTTTTTTTGCGCATGGGCTCATTGTTAGCATTCGCAGGGGGGGTGGGATCTCGGTCGAGATGTTTCCTCTCTGGGTTTTGATTCGACGAGTCCGACTTTTAAGACGGCAGCGTATGGAAGCACGAAGCGCCGCGTCTCCACAGAAAGCCTCGACTTCAAACCGCATCGGAAATGTGGGTTTAAAACAGGAGAAAAATGCTCATTAGAAATACGGGGGGAAATTCTATAAACCATCCTCAAAAGGAATTTTTATGAGTCTGGGATTTGTAATAAAAATCAGCTTGTGGGGGAAAAAAAAGAAAAGAAAAATAAGGGCGCTCTTTGTGAGCTGGTGGGAGCTGCTCAGGCTTTGAATTCCTACAGCGGCGCATTGTCTTTGAACGCGCGCTCCATGTTTCAAACAGACGGCCCATGAAATGAAAGAGTAAGCATCGGATAAAAGAGTCTCCGTGTTGATAATGGCCGGGGGAGCCGGGGGGCCAACGGGAAGGCGACCGGCGGCGTCTCATTTGGGGCCTCGCTCGCACCGTACGGACGACGGGCCATTTAAGTTGTGACGCGTTTTTACAACAGCGCATGAGTGATGCGCGCGGCGAGCGACGGGTTACGCCCCGCGTCACGCCGCGAAGCCGCAGGTTCAGCCGGGAAACAAAAACCGTGACAAGTGGATAAGGGCTTCATGGCTCCATACGTCTCCCCCTGTCGCTTACACGTGCACCGCCCACCCCGCGATCCATCATGGCGCCGAGCACGCGTCGGCCCCTTTAAGGTGGCGCTGGGGGAGGTGGGGGAGGCGGCGGCCCTGTTTTAAAGGTGATGTAAACAGGCCCTGATGGATGAAGGACTCGTATCCATCCATCATCCCTCCATCCTGAAGGGCCTTAATCTTCCGCAAACACAATCCCGCCGCCGCGCCCCTCACCTCCTCCCTGCCTCGTCTCTCCGGCCCCTAACATCCCTTCGTTTTCGGGACCTCGCTCCGGCAGCAAGCGGACGGGAAGCGGTGACGCCGTCTGGAGGTTACGACCCCAGAGAGAACTCCCGGGCCTTGGTTTTTTTTTTTTTGATCCACCCGGCTCATTATTTATTATTGCCGTGACGTGAATAATGCAGCGGCGAGTGGCCGTTGACGCGCTCCTGTCGGGCAGGTCTCTGGATCATCTGGTCCGACGGTTCCGGCACACACACACACACACACACACACACACCCGTGTATCGGTCCTCTGGCGCCCCTTTTGACTTTCAGTGCATTTGAGGCATTAGTTATGTTTCTGGCTTCCAGTCAGATGACGCGTCTCCGTGTCCTTCCTGTTAACGGCGGCGCAGCCAAGCTGCTGTCTCAGCTAAATGATGTAATGACTCCGGAGCCTGACGGCGGGGTGTGTGTGTGTGTGTGTGTGTGTGTGTGTGTGTGTGTGTGTGTGTGTGTGTGTGTGTGTGTGTGGGGGGGGGGGGTCGCCGGGCTCAACATCATCGGATTTTGGTTGCCAAAATTAAGACGGGATGTTTTGTCTTATCTCGATTAAGTCGCAGTGTGAGTGGTAATGTTGTGTTACGGCCATGATAAAGTGGTGTACAGTAGGACGATAAAGCGCATTTGTCGTGACATAAATCGATTAATCAATGTATCAATACGGATTTGTTACAACAATATTATTACAGCAACAGGTAAACGTCTCGTTTTAGCCATTTTCTGATGTGAAGAAGCAGCAAGCCCGGCAGAACTGAAAGGTGTGTATCACTGAGCGTTGAATAGAATAGTAAGTGTGTGTGTGTGTGTCCCATCTCTCTTTCACACACACACACACACACACCATTATTGACCGACTTTTGTGCTCCTCGGTGTCCGGCGTCCCATTATTTGTCTTGTGTTTCCTCAGATTTTGTCGCTGCCGTCTGCTGTTGATTGAGTCACATCTCAGGTTTTGATTTTTGTGTGTGTGTGTGTGTGTGTGTGTGTGGGGGGGGGTCGCTCTACAATACTGATGGTTTGTTATTGGACGAACTCCACGTTCCGTTTCCTCTGGGTCCAAATCGATGCGAGGGTGGCGAGCGTAAAGATTTGTTTGTTTGTTTGTTTGTTTTTGTGCCGGGCAGGGAAAGAAACGCCGCTCGCCGTCGCAGCATTTTTCGAGGCGGTTTGAACGCCGAGCCGGAAGTCGCACATCGCCGCTTTTATTCCATTTAAAAGACACCCCACGCCCCAATGTGACTCCATCTTCACATACAACAGAGTACACGCTGCGTAAATATTGTTTGCGGTTGTGATTTTCACGTGAGACAAACAGGAAGCTGCACCGCAGCGTCTGTATCTCCCCCATGCAGGGGGGGAAGCTGTAACCATCAATCGAGCAGGAAGTTTACTGCAAAAGCAACCTATTATTTTGAAAATCACACACACACACACACAAGGGGGGAAAAAAAAATGAAATGACTACCTGAAATACTTCTGAGCACCTTTGTATGTTTCGGCGGGTCAATAACAGAGTAATCATGTTCTTCAGTGTTCATGTCACACGGCGCCGGAATACAAATAAATCCTGGAAGCAAACAGGAGGCGGGAAAAAGACATTAACACACAAAAGGTGACACTGTGGTTTAACTGCCGCACTGAAGGTTTTTCTTTTTTTAAAAATTCTTTTTATTGAGGCTAAACTAGCTAATCTGGATCACTCCTGATTACTGTAATGAATATTTAAGGTTCTGGAGAAACGGGAACCTTTTTGTTTTCGATAGCTTTCGAGGAAAAAAGAAGTTTAGCTCCCGTACGAGCGTCGCAGGCGGGTTAAGGGCGAAACGAAATGCGCACGCAGCGTCGGGGTGAAGAGAAAAGATGCTTTGACCTCGTTTCCTGCACAGCTGCGCATTATCATTAGTCCTGTTCATCTGCAATCATGTGTGTTTTGTCAATACAAGTGGTCCTCGCCGCGCAATTTTAATACTCTGTCATTTGCCCAAATTACCCGTTGTTACGCCGGCTCGGGTCAGACGTTCCGTCGCGGCTCGAACCCCCGATCTGATTCCGGTTTTTCCCGACGCCGCGCTCGCAATATTCGCCACCAGGACCGGCGACGGGGAGAAGAAGCCGTCCTGAAGAGTTACAGCGCCGAGAGAAGAAAGAGAGGCGCTGATCGCGCCGCTGAAATATTTACCGCCCGCGAAGAGAGGTCGGCGTTTTAGTGCCGAGGTTCCTCAGGTAGAAACTGTGATTCACGATGACTGAAATATTACCAGCGCCCTTTTTCCCTCTCTCTCTTTTTACAGTTTTGCCGCTCGGCTTGACTTCAGGTGCGTGGCCGATTTAAAAAGAAAATCTATCGCTCCCTTATAGAAACATTAGCTCCGCAGAGAGGCGAGAAAGAACGAGAGCTGGTAAATATGAGGAGAAAATAATCAAGGCGATGATGACGTTTGTCCATGGATGTCGTTTTCCCTAAAACAGGCGGCGACGCGGGGGAGAGCGACTTAATCCGAGTGGATCTTCAGCTGCTGTGGTGGGGGGTGGAGTCGGTGGTGGTGGTGGTGGTGGGTGGGGGTGTTATGGGCCTCAGCTCCTCGGTGCCGCCTGGTCCTCTCCTTCATCCTTTAACCTGTCCTACATATCCCTCTCTGTGGACAGCCATTAATCATCCATTCATCTTTATTTCTCTTAGCCCCCTGCCCCATAATAAACACACACACACACACACACACACACACACACACACACACACACACACACAGCGTCTCCGCTCTTCTCCAGCCGTTGTGATTCGTATCGTAATTATCGAGGCGCCCCCCCCCCCACCACGAGGGTGCGTTGTCCTCCGATAGATGTGTTTTTTATCTCGCTGTTAGACGTACAGCCAAGCCAAGTGTAAAATCACAGAACGCTTCACACACACACACACACGCACATAGTGATATGTGGAGAACTCGCCGTCGCACGCACACAGGTGTGATCACAAACAAGACCTCTCAAACGCCATCTCGACAAACGGTGACCGTGCACTTCAGAGTTGCTCATCTCTTTTGATTTTTTTTTTTTTTTTTTTTTTTTTGTGCGTGTGCGTGTGCGTTTGTGTACCGGCGACTTGACTTTCTCAAACTCGGCGGCGGCGCTCCGAGAGAGGGATTTGACTCTCGCCGCCGGCGCGGCTGACACCTCTGCACCCGGAGGTCATCGTGATTCACTCACAAAGTCGACGCCGCCGCCTTGTCAAAACAAGACCCGTCTCGACCGGCGCTCGCCTGTCCCGCGGAGACTCTCGCGTCGGCGCTTCACTCGGGCGGTGGCGGCTTCTCCTGTCGCGGCCGCCGGCGCCTCTCCAGATGGCCGCGATGTTCCCGATGAAGGTCAGACGCCCGTCAGGTCCGGACGGCGAATTTATTTCGAGAGGGACCCGTGGTAATCCAGGGACACACCTGTGAAAATGTGCCTCGTGTCCATCAAAGCGAAAACTCTTCCCCGCGCGTTTATTTACTGTTCCCGTCAAACGCCACACGCACATTTACCTGAATCTGTGCGGCAGGTAATCTCAGATAGGTGTAATTTAATCCCACCTTCACGTCGGCGGAGGTGTCACGGTTATCGCCCGCCGGGGAGCACAAGTGGCTGTTTTTCCAAAAATGAAGTGCAACAGCAAAGTATCGGGATAAGAATTTATGAGAAGAGCACTGAATACAAAAAAATCCCTCGCATTCTTTTTTTTTTTTTTTTTTGCGGCGTCATGTCGCCCGCCGCCGGGTGTCTCGGCGCGAGCGATGACTGTAATCGAGGAGGAAGACGTGGCGATTTGTTGGGCGGACAAAGCGTTGACAGCTGAAACTTGCATCCGCAGTCACTGGTGATTTCTTTTTGACCACAACTGCAATATATATATTTTTATTTTATTTTATTATTTGTATTTTTCTTCCCCCCTAAGTGATTTCACTGTATCTGGAGCTTGGGGGAAGAGATTAGCCATTTTTTCCTTGATTATCCGACAGGTTTTTTTTTTTGGTTTTTTTGGGTAATGATCGGTACATCAGCGGACAAATTCGTCTCGGCGCCAACATCCAGCTCGGAAAGGTGCGAAAAAGGGATGGAGGTGTCGTCTCCCCCCCCCGCCTCCCCCCTCTGAGTGGATGTTTCAGAGTTATTTCACACTCGCCCGGGGGGGGATCACGGTTGTAACTCGGCTCGAGCCGCCGCCACTTGTGGCACCGCCGTACCCGGCAGTTAATAAACGCCAAGCAAGCATGTCATGTGAAACTGTAATGGAATACGGAATAGGGGGACGATGACACGGCAGTGAAGTCGAACAGTTTTCGGTGAATAAAATTGTAAGTAGCCTCTCGTGTGTGCGTTTCGGCTCGTCTCGGTTTTCGCTCAAAGCGCCGCGGTAAGCGGAAAACCCTTAAACGTACGGCGGCTCTACCCATGGTGCATTGCTTCGACCGCAGAGGCAGGTGTGCCTCCGGACCAGTCTCACCTTTTGGGAGACGTGAGTAGACCTAAGAAAATCCTATCTGCTCAGCTTAAGCCTCCCTGAAATCACTCCCACCTTCACCCTGAGTTTGCTCGAGGAGGTTTTTTTTTTTTGCCGCCACGTCGTCGCAGAGCTCCAACCTCCTGACCTTCCGGCGAGACGGCCTCCTCTGTCGGCGCCCGACGGGAGCCTCTTATTCGGTGTCAGCGGCAACAAATGATCAAAAAATATCATCTCAGCCCTAATCCAGTGTTCCCTGGCCGGGATGAAACGGGTTCTTGACACGGGAGAGCCGAGGAGGAAGAGGGGAGGCATTTCTGCGGTGACGGCTCGCTGGGATTCGCTCGGCGTCTTATTTGAATATACAGCGGGGCCGGGGAGGAACACCTTATCGCGGAGATGTGAGCAACTGCGATTAAATTCGCTGTATCCGGCTGCATTGAGCTGATAAGCCCCGAAATTATATTCTCCCTCCATGTCTGCACTAATTAAAAAAGAGGAGTCTCTCAGGTTTCAGCGAGTCGCCATGTGATGTATTTAATCTTTGTTTAAAATGATGCAAGTCGCGCACCAACTTTATAGCGATAGGCTTTTTTCTTTAATAATAAATAAATACCATACGACGAGAACGCTCGCCCCGTTTCCCGCCCTCCCGACCGCCTGCCGCTCTCTCCGCACGTTTTGAGGTCGACTCCATCAGTATTCAAGCCCGCCTCCGCCTCCACCCCCCCCTCCGTCGCTCCTCACAAAGAAGCCCTCGGGGGCATTAGCGGTGAACCTCTACCCACATGGGACCTGTTGGTCCCCTGACACCTGTCTCCCTCAGGTTGACCCCGGTCACGCCAGCGGATCACGCTACGATGCCTCCGAGTCGGAATCTGCCGGCTCAGACGGTGACAGGCAGCCTCCGCCAGCCGGCTTTTCGGAAAAACCGAGGAAAACTTCCGGAATTATAAGTAACGCCACGAATATCATATTTATTCAAACACGTCTGGTCACTTTCACGGTCTGGTTGACTATTGATTGTCGAGCCCTTTAGCTGAAGGATACGCTTAATGGAATTAAAAGGAAAAAAAAAAAGTTTGGGAGAATTGACTTGGAAAAGGCCACGGCTGTAATCATGGAAAAAAAAAGTTCCCGTTGAAAAACAACAAGACAAATCGATGTCCATCACCATATATACAGTGTGTGATGGCGAGATCAGAAATTATTGGCTCAGGAGATGGTTCTCCACATCTCAGTCCAGGAATTTAATTATGTTTTTGTTTTTTCTTTTTTGGTTGTTTGTGTTTCCTGGATCACCGTGTGTGTGTGTGTGTCCGAAAAAACACAATGGCGTGTGTGTTTTTTTGTGGACGGAGTTCACTCGACGCTGCCGCCTCATTGCTCATCGGCGTTGGCTCCTGGTCAGACTTCGCCGTCGACACCGCTGTGAGATCCGCTTAAAAGTTAAATGAATTTATTCACACGTGATGGTTCGCATTGATTTAAATCTGTGAATATTATTGTTTTTTTTTTTTATTTTTATGTGTTGGCGCTTTAGGGGCTTTCATCTGTTGGACCGAAAATGTGTGTATGTATAATTGAAGAGTTTTGGCTGTAAATGAAATATCAGCTATATATTTTTGCTTTTAAATGCTAAAAAAAAAAAAAAAAAAAAAAGAGCCTTCAGAGGAAGGATCGCAGTGTTTGTGCGATGACCTTCACCGCCAGCGGGGGCGCTCCAGCTCACAGAGGCGGGTGGTGGGAAGTTTTCTGCTGAATGGGCGGACTCTTCACTTGTTCCACATCGCGGGCCGTGAAAGTGACTCCGTGTTTTACGTCCGAACCGCTCTCCCGCAGTCGGGAAGCGCCCGTCACTTATAACCGCTGACGTTTAGAGATTCACGCGGCCGCCTCTGAAGTTTTTCTTTGGCGACCGCTCCTCTTCATCAGTTAACGCAGATCATTTACTCCGAAGGGCTCGCGTGCGTCCGAATCGCAGCCGCGGCCTCGGGTTACAGGAAGCCGGTGTTGATTCACCCCCCTCGCCCAACAAAAAGCTTCCAGGAACCCGATCCGGGTTCCGCGTCCTCTTCCAGATGTTGGGATCAGAATCCCTCCACGTCTTTTCTTATCTGCGGCGCCTCTTTGGAGAGACCGCTCGTGTAACTAAAGCTCGAAAACCTGCCACGGAGCAAACTACGTGTAATTACTACCTACTGGGCTGAAAATATGAATATGTTCCTGTTTGGGCCTTTTCTTTATTATCCTACGTGTCATTTTATATTCTTGACTTTATATTCCATTTTACGGTTTCCTCGCTGAGGCACAGTAAATAGACTCGCAGCAGCAGCAGCAGCACCCTCAGGACTAACTGGTAGCTTTCAGCGCCGAGATATTTACCGACATCGAAGTGGGTATTTTAGCTCGAGTGCAGTTTCAGTAATTAACAGGAAATTAAGTTGTGTTTTGACTTCGCGTTTGACCGCCCCCCCCCCCCCCAAACCCCCCTATCTGCTGCAATGTCGCCGGCTTCCAGATAATGATGTCCTCTGCATTTTCTGTTTTTTTTTTTTCTCTCTCTCCCCGCAAAGGGAACGTTTCCCCAGCCATTTATCAACGTCCTCTTTTTACTGTGTACAGTCTGTCATGTCGGCCCCTGCAGCCCCGGGGATGAGGGGACTCTGGTGTAAGGGCCAGAGCGTCGCTTGTCTCGTGACGCCGAGTCCTCTGGTGAGAAATGACACTCAATTTGTTTCCCATCATGCCTACCTGGGCAGTCACGTGTGATTAACGTAGCCCTGCCAACTGACCCGCGACGAAGCTTCTCTCTTATTTATTTATTTATTTAGTTTCCTCTTTCCAATCTGCCTGCTTTGAATAGTCGCACATTTACCCTCACACTTTTTTTTTTTTTTTTTTGTGTGTGTCCGCGTGCACTCATGTCGGCCTTTTAACATATAACAGAATTTATTATATATTTTTTTTTTTTTAGAAAAACCTCCTTCAGAACTGTTGGCAAAGGTTTATGCGTGTAAAGATTCGCTCTGTTTGCAAGCGAGCCCACCGGAGACAACCTTCCTGACACCATTACTTTTTTCGGAGCACAGTGACTTCCGAGCGGCCGGAAAAAAAAAAAACACGACTCCATGCAGAAGCTGGACTTATTTACACCGACTGGAGGAGCGATAAGGAAACGCATCCATATATATATATATATATATATATATATATATATGTATGTATGTGTGTATATGGAGAGTGGAGTTATCCAGCTGTAGATAGATAAACAAATGAAAGGGGAGATGCTAAAGGAAGATGGGCAGTGTAAATCAGGAGCATTGGAAGGCGAGGCGGTGGAAGCGCGGTGCAAGCCGGGTCTCCCACAGATGTGTGAAATGTGTTCTTGTTGGCCTTCGGGGAGGAAAATTGGAAAGACTAGATGACAGTTCGGGGAGGCACAGAGGGGGAAAGAGGAGATCTGACTTCCACAGAGACCCTGTCTGTGAAGAGAAGATATGGAGGGGACATGCTTATAGATCCATGGACAAAACGAGACACACACACACACACAC
Source organism: Psettodes erumei (assembly GCA_016785225.1). Taxonomy (NCBI): domain Eukaryota; kingdom Metazoa; phylum Chordata; class Actinopteri; order Pleuronectiformes; family Psettodidae; genus Psettodes; species Psettodes erumei. The sequence continues at coordinate 1,008,874 of JAFBJZ010000351.1, forward strand.
ACACACACACAGGCAGGCAGGCAGACATGCCAAAAACCCAGACAACATCCCAAAAATACAACTCCCTCGCTTGAAAGAAGACCCCAAAACATCACTGAAAGAAAGAGCTGAAAGAAAGGGGAGAGGGAATAAAAAAAAAAAAAAAAAAATCTTGATGGAGTGAACTTCGTGAAGTTGCAAATGCGTGCTCGGGGAGCAGAGAGGAAAAATAGCTTTCCATGTCGCATGCTAAACCGAACATCCTTTTGTGAGTGTCTTGCGCTAAAATAAAAGTGATGTGCGGTGCCGTCAGATGCATTTATCAGAAGAACTTTTTAGGGGGCGTTCAAACTTTTGATGCCTCAGTCTTGACATCAGAGCTCTCATCTCGGATCTTACCGCCGCCGTCAAGCATCCACTTTACCGATTAGGCAGCTCTGCGTGTAAAAAAAAAAATTCAACCACCAAATGCCTAAACGTGCTAATTCTGCGTTTTCGCCGACATAGATTAGCATGTTTATTCTTTCTTTCGCTCCGCAGCATCGCAGGACACCGCGTGAAACCGTTCGCTCATTTTCACATCCTGTATATCCGAGGCCCCAACAGCCAAGCCGGCGAACGGCGACCTGCGTGCGCGACCCCTGTCAACGCCGCCTGCGAGCCGCCGCGAAAGAATAGCCGCGGAGGAAAGTTAGCGGAGCTCAGGAGAGTTCAGAGGGCTCAGATTAGAGTTACGCAAGAAGATTACAAAGAGAAAACAAACAGTGGGTAGTGGCAGAGTACTGCCTCTGAACTAGAAACTGTACCTCCTTGAAGTGGGAGGGGGAAATACGCTGTGCAAGACATGAGAGACCGAGCAGAACCTAATTTAAATCGCGCTTTATTTTAGAGGTACAATGGAGAAAGACCACAGAGGATTCACTCATCAAACAACCCAGGAAATGTCTCCGCGGGTAGGGGAAGAAAAAAGGAATAATAATTGTGTACACTCTGAAGGTCTAAGATTTGTCATTATAGAATGGGAGAACAGAGGGAGAAATAATAAGCGAGGGATTTCTGGCGTTATTTAAAGAAGTTTCTAATCATTAGTCCGCGGTCCGAGAAGCCACCGAGGCCTCCTCCTGTGAAAAGAACATGATCAAAGAGGATGAAGGTTAAATATGTTTACTGGGTAGTAAGACAAGGAAGCTGACGGAGGGTTTCTTCTCCGCTCGTTTCGGGACAAAGAAGAAGCGTTTGTTGTGGGGGGGAAAAAATAAACAATAAAAAGAAGAAATAACGAGTATAATCCACGGATGTTCTCGTACGGCCGCTGGCTGAAACCCAATGAAAACCCAATCGGCTTCGTTTCACGTAAGCGACCCGCGGAGAGAAAAAAACGCTCGAGAGCCCAAACATCGCCGCGTGGCGTGAGGTCGCCGCTCGCCAAGATGGAGGTCAGCCCGCGGCCCCCGTTAGCACCTCCCGTCGTTAATGAACGCTTTGATTGCGGCCTCGCTCACGTTCCAGCCCCCGCCGGTATTAAAAAATTTAAGACTGGATAAACGCGCGTCGCCTTCGCCCCCCCGCCGGTTTCTGAGTTCTGTTTGGAATGAGCTAAACGCCGTCTCATTTCCATCGCTGGCTTAAAAAAAAAAAAAGACGCCGCAGGCGATATAACTTTATCCGCTAGCTCCTGGCCGCTGATATAAAACAATACCAGGCACAAAAATTTGTATGAGCACTTTAAATATGATATTGATTCAGCATATATATCCGAGCGCTTCCCTCTTTATTGGTTCTCGTGCGGCGGGTTTTGAAAAATGCCTCGGACCTCTTATCGCCCCGGATTAGAATGGATTGCTTTTAATATTACCTCCAATAACGGCTCTTTGTTCCAAATGGCCATTTTCCATTCATTGCATGAAAAGTCAACTTCCATTTGACGAGACATTTAGAATGGCTTACGCAGCACAAACTGTGCATAAAGTTTCAGATTGAACTCTTGTGGTGGAGGGTGGGGTGAGGATATTTGTCGGCGTTCTCTCGCTCTCTCCGTCCAAAAAGAAAAGAAGAGAAAGTGAATTTCAGGATCATTACATGCGTTTCTCCTCCCTGTATATCAATAGGCGGGACGTTACATTTCCCTGTCGGCCATTAGTCAAAGTGGGCTAATTTCCAAAAGTGGGGAGGGACGCTGTTGGGTGTGGTGTGATAAACGACCCGTGTGAGAGGGTAATGGAGGGAAAAGGGTTTAGTTACCAGCAGTTAGAAGTACAAATATCCAGGGCTCGTGTCCTTTTCTTCCTGCGAGATGTTGACGCCCTGTCGTACGCTTTCGTTTTTAACACGGGGACGTGATCCTGCCGTTCCCCTTCACAGTGGCACATGAATTATTTTCACGTCACACGAGATGAAACTCGTGCGTTTACGTCGGTTCGTCGCCGCCTGACGAGACTCGAGAGGCCGTTTGGCGTGATTAGCGGGCATGACATGACTCTGATTGGATAAACGGCTCCCTTGATTGGCCGGACTCCTCTTCGGCGTTTCCAACTGGATGAACCGGCCTGATTGGACGTGCGGCGGGCTTCGGTTCCGTTTGATTTGTTGGCAGGAAACGACACGCGTGTTGTGTCGCCTCGGGTTTTTTTTCGGTTCCTGTGATGGGAAAACGAAACTTCGTTGAGTTTTTCCTGCCGGATAACGACACCGGCACCGGACTCAGTAATTGTTACCCGATGATACGGTGATTATAACCATTTGTGAACATCTGCCACTTAAATCCCAATTTAATTCAACATGTCCTGGCCAAACTGTCACGTGTAACTTTGCTTTTTCCGACGCTGGCCTGTAGAAATTCAGGTCTAAGATGAATATGTGTTATTTCCCCTCCGTTTCTTTTTCTTGCCGTCGACACTTGTTTCGTCGGGTGAACTCGAAGCGTGCCTGGTAAATTGTTTGCTTTGACCGGTGGCTCACGTTGGCGAGGAAAAACATTTTATTTACCCCGATCTCTCCCTGAGCCTTAATCTGCGCGGTGGTAAAGTTGATCCGCCACGTTCGGCCGGTGGCTCGAGCGCCGAGGTGAATGAACTCCGGCGAGGTTTCCGCCGGCCTCGCCGAAACACAAACAAACATTTGTGTCATGATCTCCCCTCCCCTCCCCTCCCTTCCCTGGAAGTAAACTCAAATTAAACAACAGCGCCGTATTCACCGGCCAAACAACTCGGCGGCTGCAAAAATAATTAAGTGCAGATGGCAATTTATAAAGCTCCGATACGACTCCCGATCTGTGGCGGATATCGGCGCCCTTCAGATGTCCTTGGCGTTAAGGTGAGGTCGGGAACGCGAGTCCCTGCCCCCCCCCCCAGGTTTCATTACTTCCAAAGCAAAAATGTAGTTTCTCCGCTACAGGCTGATATTCTTCGAAGCAGCGAATTAATACATGTCACAACAGCTGTTTCGAAACATCAATAAACTGTCGAGCAGCGAGAGGAGGAAAAAAAAGAAAAGAAAAAGAAGCAGGCTTTAACTGAGAATGAAAGAAATTGGCGGAGACCGATAGACGCAACAAATATGTCATCTGTCTGGGAGGATTTGGAGAGCTCCCGTGAAGTGGCTCGCAATTATATTCCACGTGTCACCGCAGACGAGTAGATAAACAACGCTCTTTCAATTTGTGTTGAATCAGCCACAGACATTGATTGGAACGAGTGTTTCGCAAATGTAATTGCCTCTTTGATTCTGATCACTGATCTAAATCCGAACGATTGTCTACGAAATGTTGAAAGGGCGGGGAGAAGAAAAAAATGTATTTCATTAAGCTTGATTTCCATATCAATGTAAAAAAAAAAAAAAATAAATATCACAGCGTTGATTGGTTTTGATGGCATTGAGATACCTCCAGGGAGGTTTGTGTAGGAACACGCGGCGGCGTCCACCTTTTCTTTTCTTTTTTTTTTTTTGTTCATTTACACCATACAATTGAATGACTCTGTGATTTCATAGCATCCAGTGTGACTTCAAAAGTCATTAGAGAAGCAGGTGTGTGTGTGTGTGTGTGTGTGTGTGAGACATGCCCTACATTTCCCGTACGCGAGCAGTGTCTGGAGGCGGCCGGCCGACAAATGCGTCGTCCGAGAACATTAGCGATGGCGGCGATATTTGTAACGCGCCACTTTTTTTCGCGAAGACGCATTTCTCATTTGGCGAGGAAGGATAGATATGGTAAACAGCGGGCTCGGGAGGATAACGTGACCTCAGAGAAGCCAGGACGTTCATTTTCCCCGAGCTTAATGACACAAACACGGTGTGTATTTTATGAAGAGGATTCAATCCTGAAGCGTCGGGGAAAGTTTTGCTTTACGTCGAGTAAAACTGTTGTACTGTACCTGCAGTACCATTTAAAAAAAAATAAATAAAAAAATAAAGACACCAAGCCACTGCTGTAGATATTAATTCATGTTTGCCACGTGGTTTCCCTGGAAAAGTTGTGTTTCGCCGTGCTCCGATCGCGCTGTAATCATGGCGGCTCCAACGGCCCGTGAAGTTAATATCCACCCCCACCCCAAGCCGTGAGGAGAAGCCCTCACCTCGTGTCACAAACCGAAATGAAACGCACCTGTGCCTCTCACCTCTAGAAACCGCGATCGAGGCGGTGACGGTCCGCAATGCGCCGCTTTCCCAAACGTTTGTCAATAAAGTCGGCCCGCCGTGGAACCGGTAATGGATTCGTTAGCCGCGTTATCGGAGACGTTCTTTGAAGAACGGTGCAGCCCGAGGGTTCCTTCTGCGCTCTCGGTAATAAGACCCCCCGAAGAATTCAAAGATATGTTTTTTTTTTTTTTAAAGGGTGAGCGTGCACCTCCGCGCTGACTCAGCATATCTGCAAAAGCCTGAGTTCGTTTTTTTTTTTCGCTTTAACGCTGGAGTTGTGTCGCCGTCGCACATCAAACGCATTCTTGACATGACCCGTCTTTGTCAACAAGCAGCGGCGACTAAGCACATTCTTCTCCCCCCCTCGTGTGACGAAGCCCTGGCTCTGTGCCCACGACGACAACAACAATAACGACGACAATAACAACGACAACAACAACAAAAAAAAAAGCAAATAATTTTCCCACACAGCATCTCGGAATAAAGAGGGGAAGCCTTTCACTCGTCTCCTGCCCAGAGAGTCTGTTTGTGTGAACCCGACGAGTTATGCAAATAGAATAAAGTTTGAATTAATTTTAATGAGTGTGTAACAAAAGGGCCAGAGCTAATTAACTAAACTCCTTCTCTTTGAAAAACGGGTAACGCTGACCCCCCCCCCACACACACACACACACACACACACACACAGAATATAAAACACAAAGCCGAGAACATGAGAATATTCATTACCTAACGTATTTATGTAACACTGTGAGGTTTGTGTGACCGAGCGTCCCTGGGGGGGAGGAGGAGGCAGATTGTAAGGTGGAAACATATAGTTTAAGCTTCAAAGCACAAAAAAAGAAAAAAGAAAAGAGGTGTATTGTATTAATTCATTGTGCCGCCTGCAGGGACCGGAGGAAGCGTCGAGGCATTATGTGCTTATATTTGCTCCATCTCCGCCTCGCTCTCTGTCCCCAGTAATTTCCATTTCGAAGTTTAGGTGCCGCTGCGAAAATGTTCCCACCGTAATAGATGAAAATAGAGGGGTGCATTAAGCTTTTTTTTTTTTTTTGTTTAGTTTCTTATATCCTTCAGCTGCGCGGCAACACGGGACGCTACGCACGGCTCAGGGGGGGAAGATGTATGGCGGCGCCGGGGCGCTATACCGCCACGCGGAGTCATTAAGGCGCACAACAGGACGGGGGTTCCTCGTAATGAATGCAAGGACACGGACAAGAGAGAAACCATTAACACGGTGGAGAAGAATCTTATAATAAAGGTGAGGCCGGTGTCGCGTCGTTAATGGGCCGCGATTATCCATCAACGGGCAAATGAGCCATCAACGTTTACTGCTCTCAATCACACAAATCAGCCCTGATTGCCACGCCGCCGCCGCCGAACAAGCGCCCTGCCACCTCCACATCAGCTCTAATGCCAGCTGCCATTCCTTCAACAACCCCCAAACCTCATGGCGCCGGGAAATTTAAAGATGCGTCGAATACACGTTAGTAGTTTCAGCATCAGCAGCTGTTGAGGAATATGTATTTAGTGTCATTAGTTGTCTAACTCGTAACTCGCCGGCTAATTTACTTGCGGTTATTTAAACACGTGGCGAGCGTCAGCTTTTTTTTTTCTCTCTAATTAACCTGTTGTAAATCAAATCTGCCGGCAAACGAGCGCCGACGTGTTTCGTAGTGGCGTGTTTTCTTTTTTAAATCCTGCGTAGGCGGCGACATCGCACGTTTTAAAGTACGTTACATGACAACTCTTTAATCTAACAAGTCCTAAAAATAGATGGGAGAGAGAGAACATCATGTTTCGTAACCAGGAGAGGAACTTTCTCCACGTGTTCTGATCAGCCTGCTCATTGGCTAAAAGGGCCGACAAAAACCAGGAAGTGGCGCGGCAGCATTCGCACGTGCTAGGGGAGCGTTCGGCGCAGCATTAGTTGGTGATTACTTAAGTCATATCCATCGGTGAAACCACTTACTGCTCCCTGCAGCAATGAGCTCCTCCAATATGGCCACCAGAGGAGGCGTTAAACAAGCCTACCGCTCCGGCTCGCCGCTCCTCCGGCCTCCCCGCAGGCGAACCAGCCTTGATTTGTGCGCTTTATTCAAAATTGAACTGGAAACAAACAAGAACTCCTAATCATCACCTGCATTATTCGCTCCTCTCGTCGGAGTTCGCCTCCGCCGTCTCCGCCAACAACAACCAATCTGTTCCGCTCGGCGGAGAATCTCAGAGCTCCTCTTCTCGATGCGCAGATCCTCCGCTGTGCGGTATCGGGGAAAAACTTTCGCCCATCTGCCGCGCCGATTCTCCCGCAGCCGCTCGACAGACGATAAAATGCGAGAAACAGCACGCCCCGTTCCCGACTTCAAACCCAACGCGCTCGCCGTGTTTTGAAGCGTTGCGGGCGCGGAGCTGAAAACGGGCTTTTCCTCAGTTAAATTTTAATAAAGTTACTGTGCGTTACGAAGTAAGATATGTAAACTAATTCAAGAGGAAATAAGTGATGGGCTTTAGGAGAAAGCGAGAGGGATTATGGGGGATTTTGACACCTCGTGGGTTTTTTTTTTTTTTTTTTGCGAGCTTTGTTTACCCTCGGTGTGCGGAGGCGTTTGCTGATCTGACACCTCCCACACCATCTGCCCGTCCTCTGATTCTTCGGGCGAAAGAAGAAGAAGAAGAAGAAGAAGAGAAGTTCTCCTCGGCCTCATGGCGCATTTTCTTCTTCTCTCCTTAATCAGAGCGCAGGTCGTCACGCCTCCCCCTCCGCTCGCTTCTCTCCATCCGACCGGCTCTGGACCTTTTTTGGATATTCCCGACGCTGCCCTCCACGTTTTTAACCGCCAGGAGTGATGCCGGAGACTTTCCGATTTTTTTTTTTTTTGCAGGAGGAATTGACGTGTGATCCGATTGTCCGCGCGGCGTTTGTTTCTGCGGTATTAGTTGACTTTCCCGAGGTCAGCGCTCGTCCGGAAGCAACGCGCAGATTTAGCTGGAAGGAGAGCGTTATTCTATATTTTTATTATCGTGAAGAAACCCACAACTTCCCCTGCAGCCCCGCTCGGGGATATATCTAAACGAAAAATATATACGAATATAACCAGCTTTATCCTTCCCTATCCCCGAGTATCTATATTTAGCATCGCTTTCCCATTGAAAGTACCGGACAACAACATGAGATGTGAGAGTGGAACAGAAAAAAAAAAAGTAAAAGATCCAGATAAATAAACAAACAGACTGTTGCTGCAGCAGATTAAGGAGATTGTAACAAGTTTTTTTTTTTCCCCGCAAAGTTTCATCCCGAGATTCCTTTGTTGCGCTGCGAGGAGGAGAAAAGGGGAAGATAAGGAAACCCGGCGTTGTCCTCACTCTGTCATATCTGATGGATCTGTGGCCGCGTGGAAAGTTCTGGCCTAGTTTTATGAAGCCAGGAAGGTCCGGGGGGGTGAGGAGGAAAGGTTTGCCTCAGGCGCCTGCAGCTGTGTGGCGGTATGTTACTGGGAGTTTCGCACAATCCGCTGGGACACAAACAACTCTCTGGTCAGTCTCCATCCCGACCTACCTGGACGGGAGAAATCTGTCCGCCGCGTATCCCAACCCTCCCCTCCCTCCATTTGGTTTTGTTCCCTGTTTTTGTGTGGAGCAGATATCTGTTGCTCTCCGGCATGACTCAGGGATGATATTTATTGGAAGATCGATGCTTATTTTCTCCGGTATTGTTCCAATTTCCTTGTGAGTCACGCAGGTGCTCCAGCTGATTTAGACGAGAGTTAAACCCGTTGTCCTCGCGCATTATTCTCCGCCAAAACGACAACCTCGCCTTTTGAATGGCCGCGCTCTCCCACAAGGTCTCCTAAAAAAATTTTTTATTTATTTTAAACTTTTACCCGTGTTTTTGACGCAGCCGTCGCCTTGACACATGCTATATTTGTTAGCCAGATGGATTTTTTCTTTTCACCCAGCGCCGCTGCGAAAGTTTGCTCTTTCCTGAAGTGTGTTTTCTCGCGTGGTCGCGAAAGAAAAACTTTGCTTCCCCTCACAATGGGCTTTGAACACAATGTACCCAAAAAAAAAAAAAAAAATTACATTTATTTTCCTGTGAAAGCATTGCTGGGAGCTCAGAAGATGATATTTGCTTGAGTTTTGAATTTATTTTCCCACTCACAGACAGATTAAAGGTGAACTCGGCCGTGACACTTTTTCATGGCGAAGGAACATGCCCATTTTTTTTCAAACGCCACATTGTCGTAAACACAGAGTGTAACAACCAATACATCTCCTTTTATTGATCTGGAATACAATGTCAAACTTTTTATTTATTCAACTGCTCCCATGAGGAGAATTTTTAATTTTTTTTTTTTTTTTTAATTTTAAAAAAATATTGTGTGTATATATCTGTCTGTATGTGTCTTTTCAGTGTCATCATTTCCCAATAAAAAAACAACAACCAGGGAGATGAGTTTCTGAAGGACCCGTTAATAATGCATCACCAGCGAAACGTAATGTACCTTCACCGTTTTTTTTTTTTTTTTTTAAAGCTAATTTAATTGTTAAATATTTAAGATGCACATCCAGCCGAACACCAGGTTGTGTCACCGAGCTGACGCAGCGCTTTGCTTGGCAGTCTGCTCGCTGTTTGATGGCACATCAGAGGACACGGCAAACTCTGGGAGGAAACCTCCGCCCCCACTTTTTCTTTTTTTCTTTTTATGGATTATCATCATCCCACTGTGGACGCCGCCTGTCGTCAATATGAAAGGGGCTGTGTCAGGTGTGGGGCATGTTTTGTCTTCTGATTGCCTTCACATCTCTGGAAAATTAACTCCCACGCTGATTGCGATGACAACGTGGAGGTAGATTAGCAATATAAATACAACATGCGCTTCCTTTTTACCGACCTGCCGGTTGATCTCCGTTGTCGCCCACGCAGCGACCGCGCTGTTCCGTCATCCGTCTCACCCTCTACGCGTCCAGCCGTTTATTTAAAGTTAGCGTCAATGGGCGTTTAACGACGGTTTAACTCTCATCAGTCAGCAGGAAGCTGAAATTTGAAGCAAGAAGTACGTGGAGGGGGGTGGGGGTTGTGTGAGGCAATTTAATTCTTGGTCATAAACCAAAATAAATAAATTATAACCAGTTTGTTCTTTTTCAATACTTGCCGGCGGTAAATAGCAATCATTCCCGATGATATAGCTAATTAATTATTCATCGTAGCATTATTAATAGGAAAGTAGCTGGATGGATGTTTTAAAGATGATTAGGTTGTTTGAGTTTTTTTTAGGGAAATTGTGCGTGAATTGACATCAGTGGCCATGTACAGTGGTGCTGCCCCAGAGTTTACTGAAAATATGTTTTTCTATTTGTAAAAAAAATTTCCAAGTTGCGAAAAACTGATGAAATCTGTTCGCTCCAGAGGTCTTAAAGTCAAACACGTGTCGCCGCTCGCACACAAGGCGCCGGCGCCCTAATGAGCCAGACGCCCCGAGGCCGTTTGCGGGCAAGTGCGTATACGCCACGTCTGGGAAACGTATGGTGTGTATATATATATATGTACGTGTGTGTGTGTGTGTGTGTGTGTGTGTGTGTGTGTCAGCAGAAGCTAAATGGGATATTTCCCGCCCTGGCCCACATCCGTGACTATAACAAAGCGCTTTGTCGTTTCCCGCGGGGCATTACTTACCGCGGTGACATCGGGAGAGACGCCCGCGAGTGTTTATTGAGTGAGCCGACGTGGTTACCAATTTCCGTCTGAGCGAAAATACTCCATTAAATGTATGATGTCAGAGACCTGGGGAATCATAACTCAGCTTAAAATACGGCGCTTTACGCCCAGCCGTTGTCTTGATAAAAGACAAAAAAATAAAATAAATAAAAAAATAACGGTGATAAACCTCCTCCCTGCCGCTCTTAATAACGCCCCGTTTTTAATCGGCAACGCGACGCGTTCCCCTCGGAGGCCTTCGCCGCGCCGCTCAGGATCGATCCCTCAACACACCCACCACGCGGACGCACAAAATTCACACAAACTCGTAAGCACTGAGATAAAAGGTAATCCTCGCGCGCGGGGGGGGTGGTGTTTCCGCGGCGCTCGGGGACGACTGCATTGCTTTGCATTCTGATGTTGTCAGTGCTGCTCTTCCAAATGGACCGAGATCGCCGGCGGGTCACGGGCGCGACTCGGGGGAGGGTTTTACCGACACAATTCATGCTTCAAGATGAGCTAACACACACACACGCACACACACACACACACACTCAGCTTGTATAACCTCCAAGGTTAGCTGTGCGTGTAATAATACAGAAGAGTAAGTACACACTGGAACCCGCGCTTTTGTGCGGTCAACTCATTTTTATTGTTGCTGCCGTTGTTGCTTGTGATTTATTTTCGGTTTAGCATCAGACGTAATTAAAAAAAAAAAAGCTAATGGAAGAGACGAGTTGCGATTGTGCGTCAGCGGCCCGTTGTATTGTTCTCTTTTGAGAGCCGCGATGACAGCGTTTGTGTCGAGACCCCCCCCCCTCCCCCGTCATATACTGTAAGTCCTCCGGGTTTTGTGCGGCTGTCACATCATATTGAGTGGCCGCCGAGACGCCATCATGCCCTTCGATTTCTCCATTTGTCCGGAGCGTATCTGGTCTTTTGTGTTTGCTCACACTGTTGTTATAACACACGCCCATTGTTATTACTGAAGAGCCATCGATCGCCAGGCAGGCGGCTACACCGCTCCTGCTCACGGGGGCTTTTTCATTGATAGAGCGAAATTAAAAAATGATATATTCCACATTTAGAAAGAGCGGTCGGTAGAAGAACGACATATGAGAATGAACAGAGCGAATACACGTGTTTTATCTTAGTATTTACTTATAGTTAACCAGCAGGTGGACAGTACGGGACGGGATTTAACATTTTTAAAATAATATGTTTTGTTTGAAGACGAGGAGCTGCAGATGATTGCGTTGGTTCTCAGCTGGATCAGCAGCAGCAGCTCTTTTTCCATCGCAGTGAGTCCTTCTCATTTCAAACAAACAACCGGTGTGTTGTGTTCTAGTGTTTCAGGAATGAGAACACAAAAAAAACAAAACAAGTTGTTGACTCGACAAGGGGAAACAATCCAAATATAAAGAGAAAGCAATTACGAGATGTGGTTAATAATTAGCGCAGGTGAGAAGAAAACACATTTTTTAATGTGACGGCGAGTTTCAAAACACCTCGCCGAGCGCTGGCGAACTATTCGGGCGTCCTCCGTGGGTTCGGCGGCCGCGGCCTTCGCGTTAAGGCTCAACGTCCGCCCGGTTGTTTACGTCTCGTTTTCCGTCGCGTCTGCTCGCCTACGAGGGGAAAGAAAAGGGAGAAAGGAAGCCGAGGAAAATGAGGCTCCATTGATCCGCTCGGTGATGAATGCTAGCGGAGGCATTATGCAGCCGCGAGAGGACGTTAATAGAGAAAAGAGGAGCTTTGATTCATGGATGGGAGTGAATGAGATGGCCCGGAAAGGACCGCACGGAGAGATTGTTTTTCCTTTTCTATTAGTTTCTCCGCTGTGTTTCTGCCTGTTGCGCAGACGGGGACGTCGACCATGACGCGATAACGTACGACGGGGGCGCGAGCGTAAAACGGTTCGTCCTGCAGAGAAAAAAAAACAAAACGTTGAACTTCACATTCAAACTTCACATTCAGACGCGCTCGTGCCGTTTTTCGATTCTTCTTTATTGCATTCGGCGCATTTACTGCGCCGACCCACCCCCGCCGGACTCGCCGGCGTCTCTTCGGATATTAGATTTCATAATCCTGACAGGTTTTTCGCTGTATTGTTTGGGAATAACACCTTGGTAATTTTCAATTACGGTGACTGACAAAAACATGATTGTGGCCCAAGATGAAAAAATAAAACAAGCGGCGGGGAAAAAAAATGGGCCCACGTGTGGCGTTGTGCGGTTTCTATCAGATGTGAGAGCGCGAGGCGAACGCGACGACGCCACGGTATCGATTTTAATTATCCCATTACTGAGCCTGGAGGTCTTATAAAAACAGATAAGCTAAAGACCTCCAACTAATTACACACGCGGCGCCATTGTGCGTTCGTTCGCCTGTTGATTAAAGTTGCTTCGATTTATGTTAAACAACGCTGTGATTCAAATGCAAAACATATTGGCTTTGACGGAGCGGGAAGGGGACGGGTGGAGGGTGGAGGGTGGAGGGTTGGTGTTGTCCGTCTGAAGACGCGTCTGTCCGTGAACATCGCCGTGTGTTGCATTTAGGAACGTCAGACGTCAAAACGCCGCAAAATCAACCGGCGGACACGCCATTGTTGGTTTGCGTTGCATTGCGGCATCGAGCCGGCGGCGTTGCGGCGGACGGATCGCGGTTGCACATTGTGCAAACGCAAAAGACGACTCCTGCAGATTTTGGATTATGCCCCCCCACCCCCCCGACCCTCTCCGCTCGGCCAATCACGGAGCGCGGCCGTTAACCTGCATTCATATTGGGTTTATTTTTTTCCTACCGCGTGATTCCTGCCAAGTCATTGTCACGAGAAACCCCGCGACCCGAACCCCCCCCGGCAATTTGCAGAACAGCACGGACGCTGAGAAAGGAACGAGGGAATAAAGAAAGAGGAAAAAGAAATATGGAGGAGCAGAGTGGGAAGGTGGGAGGGGCATGAAGCCTGAACGCTTCAGCAGCGCTGCAGCCACAAACAGTGCTGACCTGGAAAACCTCTGTGCTGGAAATCAGCTTTAAGAAACCCTTTTAGAGACCTCCTAAGGGGATTAATACTGTTTTGGTGTTGGGGGGGGGCTCACTCTCTCTGTTTGTGTGTGTGTGTGTGTGTGTGTGCAGCCGGTGTGAAACGGATAAAGGTTGGGGGGGGCAGGGGGGGAGTTTGAATGTGTGGGTGAGATGGGAACAGGAAGAGGAGTCGGGGAGCTGGAGGTAAAAAAAAAAAAGGCTGATGGGCGTTTTAGCGTCGAGGCGGAAATAATTTGACCGGTTGAATTAAACCTCGATGGCCCGAGTTCATGATCCACCACTTTATTATTATTATTATTATTATTATTATTATTATTATTACAGGGAGAGGGAGCTGCAGCCCAAACATAAATAAAAACGTCACGGCGGGAACATGTTTCCACTCTTTCTGCGAGGAATGTTAATTTAACGGATAATTGAATCTGTTTTATTAAGACTTGATCCGTTGGTTCGATCGATGTCCGACTGTCCGCTGTGAACCTCCATCGTGGGTTTTCCGACTTTCCGCCTCCCGTTTGGGGGGGGGGGGATCCTCCTGACGAGGCCAAACCTCCAAAAAAAAAAAAGATCCGGCTCGTTTTTAATCTGTAAAATAAGGAGACGGAGCGAAGACAGGGCAGGAAGAGGGAAGGGAAAACCTCCTCCTATGCGCGTTCCTTCGCTGCTCCTCATATCAGCCCCCACCCCCCTAATCGTGGGACGGGGACCGGCCATCGCCCGGCGAAGAGCTAATTATCAGCGACAACAAACGTCACATCAAACAGGTATTATGTGAGGCGCGCCGGGCCCCCGCCGCGCTCCGCGGATCCCGGCTGACTGTTTCCGCTCCGGATGCTAGATTACTTTTGACAGAAAACATACAAATAAAACATTACCAGGGCTTACAAGGGGAGCTCGCCGAGATACCCGCCGAGTAAATTATTCATACGTTGACTTACTGGAGGAATGAAAGCCTCTGTCTTCCCTCTAATCCCGGCAAAGCTTTCGGTAATAGCGCGGCGCTCAAGAGTTGCCTCTCACAAGGCTCCATTCATCAAACTTTCCAGTGTATGAAATCAGCGGCTGACAGGCTTTTGAAATCCTGCGGCTCCCGCCGTTATTATAGCGTTTAGCCTCAAACAGCCTCTCAATCTAATGACTCCTCCGCGACGGTGATTGCTTTGATTTTAATTGGGATGTTCCAGGGGGGGGCCGCGCCGCCGCCTCTAATCCAGCTGTCTCCGAACCAGACGAAGGGGGGCCGCTCGCCGCGAGCCCTCCCCTCCTCGCCACGGAGCCCGTCGCGGGGCGGCACGGCGGGGGATAGGAGGTGGAGGAGGTGGAGGAGGGGGGAGGGGCATGGCCGTGCGTTTCGCGAAAGTCGCGGGTAATTGGGAGATGAACCGCCGAACCCAAGGACGTGGGGTGCAACGTCCTCGCTCTCCGGAGGACCGGGGTTACGGCACAGTAAAGCAACACTTAGCTCCACCATCCTTAATCCCACCATCCTGGGATTAAGGAGCAGGAAGTCTTACCTGGGGTACCTGTGAAGGATCGTAGCATCGACTCCCAACTTCCCGTGTTTTCCGGACAGTTTCGCTCGGCATCCGGCATTTTGCTGGAACATTTTTCCCCCTGAAAATAGTTTCAGAAAAGCCCCATAGTCAAAAAAAATCAAATTTGATATAAAAGCCTCGCTAACTGCTCAGGCCCTGAAAACCTTTTTCAACCGACCGTTTTGTGGTCGCAAAAAATAAAGTAATATGGAAAAAATATATATATATATAAACAGACAGCGAGAGAATGTGTTCTATTTCAGGGGCCTTAGTCGAACACGCCGACAACGCTGCGCCCTTCAAAAGACCCCAAGTCTAGACCGAACCTGCATCTCATTTTTATTTTTTTTTTTTTGTGTCATTGTCCTCTCGCAGCAAATCGAATAACGTTTTCCGAATAAATTATGCCCCGGCGAGGAATTTCAGACGTCACCGTGAGCGAACCGGAGACTCTGGAGTTATTCCCTTCGCCTCGGTGGTCGTAACTCAAAAAAGTATTTCCCCCCCCCCCAATTAGATTTCTGCACTCGGACTGAAAAGAGGGCAAGAGATGGGGAAAAAAAAAAAGGTGCAGCGTTTTCAGCGTCGCAAAAATGGCGCGAAGAGGAGAAGCAGCGCGGGCTCCCATTGGTCGATTCGGTGGCGCCGAAATTAACTCTGGCTGCAGGTAACCCCCCCCCCATGACTCATTCTCTCTGATGGATGGAAGCCGTGAGTGATGTCACCCCCCCCTCCCCAAAAAAAGACAGCAAACGCCCAACGAGCCCAAGTCTGGGTAACCTCTGACACTAAATGATGATTTTTATTTTTCCCCTGCGGAGACTTCACCTGACTAATCATTTGAATGGGGGGGTGGGGGGGGTGGAGGTAGGTTGGGGGTGGGTGGAGGTTAGGTATTCATTATGAGAGGGAGAACAGGGCATTCATCAGGAAGATTTAAAAGTTGATTAATAAATCAAATTTGGTTATTTTTAAAAAAACGTTTTCAGACCCTATCAGTCTTCATTTCCCCCCCCGAATTGTCGTTTGTTTTTTTCGTATTAATTAATAATAAATAACGTTTTAATTAATAATTGTATGAAGCAGAATAGATTCAGGTGAGCGTCTGGACGAGGAAGATAAAAGTGGCTTAAAAGGTGCTAAAGATGCGGCGTTTGCGCGGCGGCGAAGGCTCCGCCCACTCGACGCTGAGGGTTAGCATTAGCATTTAGCATCCCGTCATGAAATGCAGGAGAAAGTGGGAAAGTTTCTTTTTTTTTTTTAACGGGAATTCGTGAATCGCCTCTTCTAGGCCCCGTGGTTCAGGCGGATCATGTGGCGGGAACGGCGTTATGCTGCACCCGTCCCCGCGGCTGGTGGCTCTGCGATCAGGGGGTGGGTGGGTGGGTGGGTGGGTGGGGCGTTAATGATAAATGACAAGGATACGCGAGGCTCGGAGGAAGGTGTGGTGCAATTTCAATCATTTTTTAATAAGTGCTTCGCTGGTCTGCGGGGGGAAAAAAAAACACAAACCCGTACAGTATTTTTCAGTGTCATGGGCCTGCAGTGATCTGCACAGTAACCTATTAGGATGATGCTTAGTAAGAAGAAGGGGGGGGGGTAGGTGGTGGTGGTGTTGGGGGCGGTGTCGAGTCGCCTATTGTTGCCGAAGAAATATTCAGTGACAGCAACATTGTGTTTCCATCCCTTTTTAATTTGTACGTCTTCTCCTTTAGAAGATTAATTGAAAATAGAATCACCGCAATGCTTTCAAGGTTAATACAACACATGCTCAATTAAGTGTAGGGGGGGTGGGGTGTGTGTGGCACACACACACACACACACACACACACACTGTACTGTATTCGCTGGCAGAAGCCTCACTGTTTTTCCATGCTACCTAATGATAAGCCTTCTCTTCCCCCAGTTATTTGTAATTAAGTTTCTTCTCAGCGTTTAGTTAGAAAGATGTCAAAGAGGAGAGCAAAGGGGGTGGGGGGGGGGGTCGGTGTGTGTGTGTGTGTGTGTGGGGGGTGTCTGGTGAGCTGGGGCTGAAGCTGCCCCCCCCACCCCACCCCCCACCCTTGCTCTTCCTGAATAAATGCAGAGGGTGAACAGGCTTAGTGAATTTCAAAGTCACCCAGGCGGCTTAATAGCTTTCCTAAATGACTCAGCACATTATTTCCAGTTGTACAGTAGTCCATTACACGCTGCGTTACCGTACCCATACAGGGCCTGGACCCCCCCCACCCCACGGTGACCCCCCCCCCCCTCACTGTCCTTCTGGCTCGGGCCTGGCGTGCGTTCAACAAACCACTTGAGCCTAAATGTGAAATGAAGTCCCCCCCCTCCCCCTCCTCCTCGGCCGTAACTTTAAGGACAGTTCACTCTCTTCAGCGCTAACCCATGCACCCCCCCCGGGGCCTGTCGGTGACACCCCCGCCCACCGGCGCCGCGGCCGAAAGCAAAGCGGCGTCGGCCGCGGGGCGGGAAGATCAATAGGGGGAGGAGGCTGCGAGAAGGAGCAATTAGCGGCGCTCCAAAGCGTAATCCCTGCGAGACGAGGCCCATCAATCACGTTGCTAATCCTTTTGTTTCTCCGCGAAGATAACGCCGCTTCGGGGGGGAGTTAACGTTTCCTTAATAAGTCATCCCGCTATCGTGCACCTGGAACGCCGGATTGGCCCAGAATTAGCCTTATCCTTTATGTATGACATTGAGTTGATAAGAGGGCGGCGGGGATATCAACTCCCGATGCGCCGATAACGGCGTCGGCGGTCGCGCGGGGCGACCCCCTTCGGTTTAAACCGAAAGGTTGCTCGATCGTTAGCAAAGTTTACGGCGGCGCGGTTTTTACGTTTAAGTCGGCGCGGGAAATAAAGTTACCGTTCCTTCAAGCCTCTCCATTACAGTCGTAACCCCGGCGAAGTTGGCACACCGCGGCTCCACAGGCAGGAATATTGTGCAAATTTAAGTTCCTTTTTTTTAATTTTTTTGTGTCTCTGCTCGCCTGTTTGGTTTTTTTTTGCACATAAAACTGTTGGGGGGGATATAAGGCCTGTAGGAATATACCTTCTTGTGTGGGAAGCACTTTGGAGCCATCTGCATCAACAGCTGCTGCAGCGATACGGGGATCCCGAGACGCTCCGCACATACAGGATCACGAGCGCGCAAATAATTCGCCCAGGTTTGTGCGATTCCAGCCGAGTAGCGCTAGCAGAGCGAGCGAGGTCTATTAAATAAATAAATAAATAAATAAATAAATAAAAGATGCTGTTGATTAGCAGGTATAACCACGGGCCCTGCGGTTTGGAGTGTTAACGTGCTAATTTTCGCTAATTTGCACGTTCGGCGCGACTGCGGCTCATGGGTGTGTGTGTGTGTGTGTGTGTGTGTGTGGAGGTCACACGAATGTGTGCACCCAACTTTTACAATTCCTCTGTCGTTGACAGTCTGGAAACAAACGGCGTCGTCCCCTCAAAAACGTGCGTCAAACGCCTGTTCAAATAAGTTTAGCTGAGATTGGCGGTGTAATTGCGAGCCGTGCGTTCGAGGCGGCGGCTCGAATATTCATGGCGGCGCTCTTGGCGTTGAATCATCCTCCCGCGGAGCCCGCGGAGGCTACGACGCTTCCGGCTAATCTCGCGTGTTGAAGCAACAACGTTTTTTTTTTTTTTTTTTGTGTGTGTGTGTGTGTTTTTTTTTCTGGAGGCGTCCATGCGGGGCGACCTTTTGAAAAAAAAAATCAAGTCCTTGACCTTGAAGCTGTTTTTCTTTCTGTCCAGTTCGCTCGCTATGATTCCTCTTCTCGCAGGCCGGATCTATCCATCACGTTCTCTTGTTCACCTTTTGTCTCGCCGACAACATTTCGCACCTTGTTTCTCTTACTCCCCATTTCTTTTTCCTGCCCCCCCCCCCTTTATTCTCTCTATCATTTCTGTGAGAGAAGTCGGCCGTGGACGAGGCTCCGCGCCGTCACGGATGCTTCAAGGTCAAGAGTGCTTAGCTGGATATTAAAGAGACAGATGGGTGTAGAGACCGAGTGGGATGGCAACGCAACGCAATTATAACCCGTGCCCACACACACACACACACACACACAAACAGCACACACACAAACACACACAGAGAGAGAAAGTGGGTGAGAAACAGATAGACAAGAGATCACGGGCTATCTCAGAAACTCCGCGGAGACAATCTAATATCAGCGTGAGCGCGAGTCCCACAACAGTCAGGGCGCACACACACACACACACACACACACACACACACACACGCACGCACATGCGCAGACACGCATTTACGTGGCGCAGAGATGGCCTGATAGGAATTGTAATGGCTCATTAAAGCACCAAAGTGATCCCGTGGACGGTTCCAGGAGCAGGAAAACAGAGTGAGTGATTGATACAGTGATACAGAGTGCGGCCCCCCTCAGCCCATTAGGGGTGATTTAGAGGGACTGTGAAGTGCAACCGGAATAGAAAAGAGCCTCCTTTCTCTCCCGCTTTGGATTCCGGGCCGGTTCCGATGGGGAGACTGCCGGGTTTCACCCCGGCCTGTCGCTCGTAATGGAGTCGAGGAGGGCGCCGCGTAACGGGCGGAGCGAACCGGCGGCGCGCCCGCTCCCGCCGCACCTGTTTAATTGCGTCTCGGGGCTGCGAGTCGGAAGGGGGTGGGGGGGCGGCGGCACAGGTGACAGATGTAATGGCGGTCCGCAGCCCGGGGTAATTTTCCCGGATTGGACCCGCCGCTAATGGTGGTGCTCTGCGGTTCCATTAGTTTCACATGAGATGTTTCGCGCTCGCATCCGCACGTGCATACATCATCAGCCGCTAGCAGGTAGCGCGCATTTACCCACGATGCACCTGCGGAGAGCGCATCGCGTTTTGTCAGTCAGTACCAGTGAGTAAAGGGATCGCTTTGCCCCCGCCTACTTGGATTTCAAGCGCTCGGCGTTGGATTACATCCCGCTACGTCTCCCATAATCCTTTGTTTCCTCGCCGGAAAAATGCAAATGAGGGAAGCAGGCGTCTTTGTTTTTCTGAGACTTGTTGGTTTTTCTTCTGACACCAGCGGAAAACCGCC
Source organism: Psettodes erumei (assembly GCA_016785225.1). Taxonomy (NCBI): domain Eukaryota; kingdom Metazoa; phylum Chordata; class Actinopteri; order Pleuronectiformes; family Psettodidae; genus Psettodes; species Psettodes erumei. The sequence goes on from JAFBJZ010000351.1 coordinate 1,028,830, forward strand.
GCAGAGCTGTGAATTTGAGCTGTCGTGCAGCTCGCGGAAGTAGAAATATGACGCTGACGCTAGCGAATGGAAAGGCGCCGTTCGTTCTCCGCTCCGCACGGATACGCGGCGACAGACGTCCGTTCATTACCCCGCGCTGTCATCCATATGCTGGACGCGTGGCTCGGTGAACCCGGAGACAAAGTAATGGACGATTACGCCGTGGCGGGCCCGCTGACAGTAATAGTTGCGTTTTAATCTAAATTAAATGCTCCGGTTTTAATTGCCCGCAAACTTAACTGTTGAGTCACGGTCGGCCGGCCGAGTCCTCCGTCTTGCGGCGCGCTCATTAAAATGTGACTCACTCCCATTAGAAATCACAGGAGCGGGCGCTCCGGCGTCGCAACGCACCGTCGCACACTGACCCTTTGTCGTTATTTACTCGCGGAGACGTCGGCGATTGTGGGGACGGGAGGAGGCGGCGGCGGCGAAATGAGAGCCCGGCTCACGCTGAGGCAATTGAGACAGGAAATGGGGGTCGGCGTGAGGTCGCGGCATCCAAACTCTGCAATCGGAAGGTTTTTGTATTCGCCGCGACTCCTCGCCCGCCCACCCTCGGTCCCTCTATCCCCCCCGGAGGTGAGAGTGTGATATCAACCAATCTGCCCCCACCCACCCACCACCACCAGCAGCACCACCCCTGATCCTCGCAGCTCCGTCCCGCTCCGGCCCAGTGGGGCGACCGCCGGGTCGATTGGTGGTGTTGGGGTTAAGGGAGTGCTTTAAAAGAACCTCGGTGCTGTTAATTATCACTCGGCAGATCTGAAACGGCGGCGCCGTGACTCGTACGTGCCCGTGTTTGCTCAGAGGCGATAAAAAAAAAAAAAAAAAATGGCGGCGGCTGCAGAAGATATTGATCGAAACGCCGATTTACATTCGAGCGGTAAAACTCTCCGGCTTCCAGGAGCTGGGATGGCGCGCCTGTAATGTCACCACCTCGAAATTAAGAATTAATTATTAACCGTGCAATTAAACGCGTGCGCGGCGAGAGCGTCGGGACGGAGCGGCGTCCCGGGCTCCGCCCCCCCGCCCTCCCACGGGGAATCCCACGCATGATGTCGCAACGACGTGGCAACGGCCCCTCATCCCGTTCAGCCCGCGGCTCTTTGCCCTCGATCTGCTCCCGTCTCCACAAAGTGACAGATTGACTGTGTCGAGCCCCTTCAAAGGGTTCCTGGAAAGTGTGTGTGTGTGTGTGTGTGTGTGTGTGTGTGTGAAAAATAATTTATATTTCAGATTTATTCGTTTAAACCGCTGATAGAAGTCATGGAAATCTCTCATCGCAGTGCGAAGAAAGCATGAATCGCAATTTCGTGTTAAACGAGTTGTTTGCGAATCCCCCCCCCGGCCCCTTGACCTTTGAACTCTCCAGACCCCGAGTTAGCCAAACCCGCGCTACAAGCGGAAGCTAACTGAGAACCAATCGTTTCAACACAGGCAAACTCCAGAAATCAATAAGCATGGACGCGAGAGGCGATAAGTCGCACTTCTCTAATTGTATTGCCTCTGTTCAGGGAGGGGGAAAAAAGAAGGGGGGGGGGTATGTAAGGGGAGTCGCCATTATCACAAGCTGCATGATAAATGGAGACGGCCCAGCGATGCCAAATCTATAAGCTTTTTAATGATTGGTAAGTCATGGCTTCCGGATCGGAATGAATATGGAAAAGATCTTTATCCGACGGTTGACTCAAGGTCATCACTGATCTCCTGTCCCCGGGGTGCTTACCGGGAACTTTTTACAAGGTGCAAGTGATACCTGTGCTAACCCCCCCCCCAGAAAAAAAAAATCTGTTTTGCATAGCCGGCGTGGTGGGGAGTGACACGAGACGATTTTTTTTTTCACGGCGTAATTCATAGTAAATGAGGAAAAAGACAGTTTAGTTTAGAATCCAAGCAGATTCCAGCTCTTCCTGTGCCGGGCCCGGATTCCACGTGACAAACTCCAATCGGGGTCGCGGGGAATTTTGGGACCTGGGAAAACGGGGTCACGGGCCGGGAAAGGTTTGAGAAATCTTGGCGAACGCGTCCCAGGTGGCGCCGATCGATGTGGCTCAAAGCGCCGCTAAAGAATTCCATCAGTCACCGGCTCTCTGTCGTTTCTGTTCGTTGGCGGTTACGAGCGGTGACATCACGCCTGCGTCACGCCACGTGTTTGCGCCTCACTCTCCCTAAACGAGATGACGTCCATTTTTCAAATCAACCTGGACCGCCGGTGATTGATTTTGGCGAGCGGCGCTCTGATAATAAGATCTGTGTCGGTCGCAGCCGTCCGGTGATTGAGTGATGTCACCCGCCGCCTTGATGAACATGTCACGGCGGCGACTGACAGCCACGGCCGCCGCCCACGCGTGCCGCTCACCTGATTTACTGCCACGCTCGTCCTCGCTTTTTTTTTTTTTTTCTTTAAAAAGCTCCTGAAGTGTCATTTCCGGTGCGGCGCTCGACTGGAACGTGAGGAAATGAAGCGTGAGAGAGGCGAGTTATTACCCACGGTGACTTTTAGGCTAATTGAGACCATTATGTCACGCGGCGCCGCCAAGAGAGAGCGAGCGAGTGAGCGCCAACCGCCCGCCCACCCCCGAAGAAGAGAGAGGAAAAAAAAAAAAAACAAAAGCTGCACCCTGATTGGTCAGTTAACCTTAAATGTCAAGGTGAAAGGCAAAGGTTGCATGTAAATGGGTGGCGTGAAGGAACGCGTTCCCATGACCCCGCCCCCCCCGCCGCCGCAGTTCACGGCCTGTGTTTTGGATTCGCTTCTTAAATGGCTGCTCTTTAATTATCGGCGACCCCAAGGCCGCGCCGCTCGGTTAGCTCGCCCCGTCCACCCGGCGGCGATCAAATGTCGCAGTTCACCTGCGACTAAAGTGACCCGCATCACTCGTAGGGGGGCGGGGTGTGTGTGTGTGTGTGTGTTGGCGTGATATATGATGGCGAGCGTGGCCTCTTGGATGGAATCCATGCCGCCTCGCCGGCGGATAATACATGCAAGGCCGCAAAGGCGATTTCCTCCTCTTCCTGTGTGAGAGTTAAAAAAAAAAAAAAAAAAAAGAGACGAGAATGAAGTAGGGAAAAAAAAAAAAAAAAAAAAATGGAAACCCGAATCCCCGGAGAATAATATGGAGATCTGCCAAACACAGAATCCTCGTGGTAATGCAATTTAAGTTCCAGGGAGAAAAAATGTCAGGGTAATCTCATCAGTCCGTCAGAGAGGGGGATGTCAGACGTAGCCTGTGGCGAGCCTCCAGCGGGGCGGCTTCCTTCCTCTTCTTCTTCTTCTTCTTCTTCTTCTTCTTCTTCCTTTCTGTCGGTCTCGGAGCCTCGGCGCCCGTGGCCCCGGCCGCGGCGGACCCCGGCGTCGCGACCCAAATCCACGGGATTAAAAAAAAGAAAACAACAGCGTCAGAAAACAAAAAGGGCACGTAAACAAGAATTTGCATGAGAAGTGTGGCTGCGCCTTGTCACCGGCTGACAGATTACGCCTCAGGTGCCATATGCACAATGTTAGGGGGTGGGGGGTGGGGGGGGTGGGGGGTCACTACAGTATGAATATGATGCAGCGTGCACAGGACGGGTGACGAGGAAAACAAACGTCCCCTCTTTCAGATAATGCTTCAAGCCCCGGCCATATGGAGATCTGTAATCATCGTGCACCCCAGAGGCGTTAAGGAAGGGCGCTGACCTCCCGGAGGAAGTTGACGGGGTGAAGGACTTCGCCGCCGAGCTACGGGCGACATGACGCGGCAGCGATCGCTCTTAAAGAAAAAGGTGGCGATCCATAATCGCTGTCAACGTGGTCAAGATGGCGCCGGATGTCGGACGGGGGGAGGGGGGGGTGTGGAAAAGTGGCTGTGGGAGATAAGCTCAGATTGTGGCATATTGATTATAGATAGATATCTACTCTCCAACAGAAGCGCCGGAGAGGACCCGATAGGTTTGGACGCGCGTTGGCCCCGCCCCCTGTTGATCGGATCTCCTATCGGGACGTCCTGCTTGGACGCAGGGAGGCCCGCCCCCCCCCGAATCTGGACGCCGCGTCGCTACATTCATCCCCGCACGGGAGTGAGTCGATATTAAATCGGCGAGCATCGCGCGACGCCGTTTGAAAAGACTCTGAGGAGGAAAAGGAAAAAAATAAAATAAATGTGGAAGTTTCAAGCGTCATTCCCACGGCGTCGGGCGCGCGGCGCAATTAATTAAAGCGCTTCGCCACACGGCGCTTCGTCCTATAAATAAAGAGCGCGACTTGTTTGAAAAATAACTAGGAGGAGAGAGACGCCGCTCGTAAACAAGGCAGCGCTGTATAAATAGAAGAAAAGGTGTTTGCATCAGGAAACAACGCAACTTTTGTAGAGAAGGCGCGGACAACGCCGGGGATTAGGCTGCAGTTTTTTATCAGCGCGCACACGTGCTGTGTGAGAGTTCGCACACCTGCGGCGCCAGTGCGATGTTGGCGGCGTGCTCCGTGTATCTGTTAGCTTTGCCGCTAGCTGCGGGTCGCGACTCTCTCCTGACGCAGTCGTTGTGCGTTTGTAGTTTCTTTTTTCTTGTCTTTTTTGCTATTTACTTGTTGTTTTTCTTCTTCTTCGGTCACCGACTACGGCGGCTGATGGCCACTCGCTTTTAAACGTCTTCGCGTCCGCGCTGCGGCACGACGCTGACAAAATAAGAGGCCATTAGCCGACAACTCCCCCAGCTGCTTTGTCGCCCGCGACTTCTCCGAACGCACAACAGCGTGGCGCGGTGGGAAAGAGAACAGAGAGGGCATTTTCCTCTCTACGGGTGAGAGCCGGCGAGGACACTGTGGTCGTGTTGTTCCCCCGGCCTCCGTCTTCTTCTTCTCCTCATTAATTCCAGGCTGTAAGGCAGCAGTCTGGTGCCATCAATCTCAATCGGTCTGCACTTCCTGCGCCCGCTCTGATTGGACGTAATGATCTCCGGATGTCGCTCCGCACACGGACGCGTTCCTCTCCCCGTGACCCATCTGCTTCCCCACCCGTTCTGCCACGAGCCGCCGGGGTGTTTACCGCCGTCCGCCCACGCTCCCTCTCGCTCCGCGCCATCCCGCCTCTCCGTCTCCTTTGTGTATCGCTTACGTTGGTGGCGCGGGGGGGAGGAGGAAGAAGAAGAAGAAGAAGAAGAAGAAGAAAAAGAAAAGCCAATTTTTATTAGGTTTGTGAAAAGCCTCTTCTTTTTTTGTGAGCTACTGATTAAAGCAGTAACCTGGTGACCTTGGTAGGAAAAAGGAGCCAAAAGAACACGCCGCCGCCGTGCACATTGTGCGTCGACAATAACCTAATTTTCCCCCACACAACACCGCGGTGCAGATGAATCATCTCTGGCAATTATGTCACAGCCATGTCTTTTTAATAACTTAAATGAATCCCAGAATTCCCCCTTTTCTGTCCCGCTGCATAGGAAAGAGGAGCAGACTTTTTTTTTTGTCCTAATTCCCATTATTCCCAGTACTGTACAGCTGTGTGGTTGTGGCCCATCTTCTTCAAATGACTCAGATCTTATTCGGCGACAAAAAACAAAAACGCCAAAAAAAAAACGCCCGGCCCTCTGTTGTCTGTCAGCCCAAGCCAGACCCCGCCGGAGTCCTGCCTAAGTGGCTTTTGGAGAGGATCAGATAGCAGTCATGTTTCTGAGATTAGGAGGGGAGGAACGGCGCAGTTAGGACGCCAAATCTGTGTAAACCAACCCCCCCCACCCCCGAGTACACACATTAGCGCCGCGAAAAAAAAACCAGCACGGGCGATACCCGGCACGGCGGACGGCGAGGCATTAGCGGAGCGGCGGCGAGAGCTGCGATAAGGACGGCGGCTAAGTCAGATGATACCGATCTGTTTTGTCTGAGACTCTCCGCTTGACACGGAGGAGTGGACGGAGAGAGGGCCGAGATACGGCGCCGTCGCTGTCCGGATTAATCGCGGGGACGCGGCCGGAAGCTTCCGCTTGGTAACGGGAACGCTTCGGATTCCGTTGCTAGAAATCTTTTCGTGTCTGAGGGCTAAAAACAGAAAACGCCAAGTTTCCTCCACTTTCTATTAGCAGGGAGACTCCCGGGAGAGACGGAGCGACGTCTCAGCCTCAAGGAAGGAAAATCATCCTGGAAGTGCACGGGAAACTCAAAGTGCAGGAATCACGGCCAAGTGATACCATACCCCGCCATTTATTTTTTTTTAATAAGCTGATTTTCATCCAGCGTTCCCAAAACATCTCCCCCTCTTCTCCTGGTTGGAACGTTCCCGCGTCTCTCCGGCCCGACGGCGGACACCTCCGGAGATCCCTCGGGGGTTTACGCCACAATTCCCGAGGTCGGGAAAGCTGATGGAGCGCTTTTACCGCGGAGCCTCGGAGATGCACGTCGGACTCGTGTCCTGCTCTTTACGTCGCTCCAAAAAAACCCAAAAAAAACGTTTACGACGCAGGTGAAAGCCGGCCGAAGTTTGCAGGATTTACTTTCACGCGGCCGCAGCCGAGCGTTTGAAAAATGGGTCTGCTTGTAAACAGGAAGTCCTCGCGGGTCGAGCGGGGGAAACTCTTGTCATGTCGAGGACATTAATAATGCGTGGCGGGAGGGGAAAAAGGTGCCGCTGTGTTGAAAAAGAAACGCACCCCGTGCGTTAGCCGGGCCCTTAAGTGGAGCCGCTCAGGGCGGAGCGGTTAAACAAAAATAAGAAAATAAATGCTGCTGGGATTATTATTATTATTGCTACTGAGCTGCGACGACAGCCCATAGACTGTGTGTGTGTTTGAGTGGAGGTGGGTGGTGGTGGTGGTGGTGGTGGTGTTGGGGTGGGGGTGGGGTGGGGGTGGGGGGGGGGCTTCTGATGATCAAAGCGTCCAGAAGTCTGTGCTCAGCAGGTAGGGGAAGTGTGTTTGGCGAGCTCGAAGGAAGCGAACGCACAAACCCTGAGAAGTTACAATATGATTCCACCATCCGGTCGTCACTGCGAGGGGCTTCTTCAGCTCGCCCAGTGAAAACACAACAAAGCGAAAATAAAAATTAGGAAAAAAATAAATAAATAAAATAAAAATGCCGCAGAAACGCTGATAAAAATGCAAGAAAGCACAGCAGAGCAAACAACCTCGAGGCCCGTGTGTGAACCCTGTTCCTTTTCATGCTTTTCTTTAATATGAACAAACATCGTCCCGCGTGTATGAATAAGAAAATATCGTTCCGGGGTATCCAGTCCGAGTCTCCGGTCCCCAGACACCACCACCCTCCACCACCCTCCACCCCCCCACGAGGACGGCCGACGCAGAGAGAATACGTAACAGCCCGGGCGGTGCGACTGTTTCATAATTCATCAGATCGCGCCCGAGAAATGAAACGGCGGTCGCTGTCAGGAGCGTTTTTTTTTTTGTTTTTTTAATCCAGGCGCACGGCGAGTAAAGATGTCAACAGTCTGTCAGCGCCGTTTGACGCCGCAACTTGTCAAGGCGCGAGGAGGAAAAGAAGATCCGGCGTGAAAGCGCGACACAAACTGATAACACGCGTTGTGACTATTTTACACTCCGGAGGAAATCCGGGGATTGGGTTCGGTCGCTTCTCCACCCGCCCGGGAGACGAACCGAGCGCTCCCTCGCCCCAAAGATGGAGTCGGCGGATAATTCGCCTCCGCCACCCTTTTGGCGTAACGTAAACGTTCGCCTGCTGTCTGCAGTTTATTGACATCGTGTCACCAGATTTGCGATCGTTAAAGCTCACGTTTTCTCCACCGCCGGCGCCAACCCCCCCGCCGTTACCATGACGATGCTCCACAATAACCGCTTGCTCCATCGTGTCAGCTCCACAAACATCCCCATCCTGGACTTGTTTGCGATCGTGATGTCGTAAACCGAGATGTGAAAATCGTAATCGTGAGTCATCGCCGTCGCCGGCGGCAACGGGAAGCGACGCCGAATGTGATCAGGGCGCCGTTTTACAGCGGGAGTTACTGGGTCGCAACCTTGAGCTAACAGAACGGGCCGGGGGGAGGACGCTGAGAGAGAAGGATGTAATTAAAACATCCTCCCCGCCCGGCGGCGTATATCAACGGCGCGGACTCAAAGCGACACGTGAAAAGTCGAGAAAGTGTTTGAGATTTAAATAAATCTTAACAATTAAAGGTGCGACAGCTCGTGACGTTGGTAATTTGATTCCTTTACCGGCTTCAGGGCGTCTGGAGACTCAAAGCGTTGGGGGGGGCGGTGTCATAGATGAACCCGTGGAGAAATAGGAAGTGAAACTTCACTCTGTGAATGTCTGAAGCTACCGTGCTCGGATCCCTTTGGTATTAGCTGCTCCTGCCGCCATCGGTAATAATTAATCTTTTTATTCATACGGGGGGGGGGGGTGCGTTTAGTTTAAGAGCCGCTGCTGCAGTCGGTGAAACTTTTTTTTTTTTTCTTTGGACGAGACAAATCGCAGTGGAGACGGTGGCGTGGGCGCCGTCGTAAAAGACGTAACTGTCTTAAAAGAACCAGAAGTTTTTTTGTGTCCGGAGATTGAGCGGTATTACCCTTTAACCTCAGCTGTCCGTGTTCTGTTTCTATGCCAACATCAGAGGAGATGGACCAAGTGTGTGTGTGTGTGTGTGTTTACTGCAGACTCTGAAAAGGGATGGCGATGCAGCGTCATGCCACACGTGCGATCGGCGAGCGCCTCGTTCTCGGCAAACGTGCACGGTCGGCAGAAACTGAGGAGTTTTCCAACTTCTTTTAAAAGGACATGTGGGGGGGTGGGTGCGTTTAATTTCAACACCACACGCGGGCCATATTTCTGGAGGACATGGCGTCGCTTCCCCGAACTTAACGGTCGCCGAGAGAAAAAGCGTGCCGCTTAACAAATGGGCCGCTTTGTTCGATACGCAATTAACCTATATCGCCGGACGGAGGTTTTTTTCAGGGCGCGGGTGGGGGTGGGGGTGGGGGGGGGTCCAGTTTTGACAGAGTGAATATCTAAAAATGGCGGCACACTGTGCAGAAATCAATCCCCCACCCCCCCTCCGCCTTTTCTCTCCATTGATTCCATTAAAAGCCCTTTTTGGAGATTGATTACGCTGAAAGCTTGCCTCCACTTTGGATTACAGTTGCACAGTTCCAATCTCTTTTTTTTTTTTTTTTAACAAATACGGGCATTTATTCTATTACACAGCGAGGTGCAAAAGTCCTCACCCCCCCGTAAAGAAAAATCCTCAGATAGCAGCACATCCGTCCGGGGGACGTTGGGTATTGCCCCCGCTTGTCTCCGATAAAACCTTATCGCTCCCGTTGTTCCCTCTCGAGATCAGTCCCCCCATCAAGATCAAAACACATATTCCATGACATCTGAAAACTGATTCAACCGTCTGCCCCCCCCCCCACCTCCCAACAGACACTGATGATAATACACACACTGATTTTTAGTGCGACGTTGTTTTAAACTGAGTCTTAAGTGCGACGCGGCGGCGGCGGCTCGGAGGTGTTTAAAAAAAAAAAAAAAAAAAAAAAGGCGGAGGAAAACAAAATAAATTGCATATAGATTTCTTTTTTGTGCGCCGCAGCTCTCGCCGCCGCAGCCTTATCTCTTTAATGGAATATTTATCAGTGAAAAGTACAGCAGAAAAGAATGTTGCCAATGGCAACTGGATGCATAAAACATTTTGTTATTTCCCGGTGTTTGTATATGGAGCAGATAAATGATCAAGAGTTATTACGACTCCTGTGTGTGTGTGTGTGTGTGTGTGTGTGTGTGTGTGTGTGTGTGTGTGTGTGGGATGGGGGGGGATCCTTACTCAGCTGACCGCGGCCATCTTGAGGGGGGGAAGGGGGTAAACTCGGGGACAAGCATCCTCGCCGGCCGTGTGTGATTCATTTACGAGCCGGCACGTTTATGAATATATCCAGGAAGTGATATGAAAGCAATAACACTTCAGCAGATCCGGGTTATTCCCGGGCCGAAAGGAACCGACTCTGGAAATTGCGTTTCTCTGGGCCGCCGGTTGTTTTAATATGGTGTGCATCTCGCCGGGGTGCAGCTGCGCGTATAGGAGGAAAGACAGCTGGGTGTGTTGTGTTTTTTGTTTTTTTTGCATATGGCGGCTGGCGACCTTTCCCCGCTCCGCCGCGCCGCTTAGCGCGCTGTTTTTGGCAGCGCTAGGTGTTGTTGCCGAATAGATAAGCGCTCATCCTGAAAACTGTCCCTGTGAGGTCAGTGCATTTCCAAAGGTTACTTCGGAATGCCAACTTCAACCCCCCCCCCCAATGTTGGGAACATCCCAGGAATTTGGGATGTCGGGCGCCGCGTTCTGTCACACGGCGTTTAAGTGCGTAGCGGTGGCGTTCTCCTGTTGCCGTGGCGCCCGTTCTCTGCAGCGCGTCAGACGTGTCCGTTAAGGATGCCAACGTGTGCAGTCTTCCGGATGACTCCACAGCTTTAAAGTTCAGCCGGAGCTAATAAGCAGCGCAAGGTGGCCAAATCGAGCGCACCCTCCTTGTCTTTTTTTTTTTTTTTTAGGGTGAAATTGTCCCTCTGTGCTCCCCGTCCGCCGCAGAAGCCTGGGATGAACTTCACAGTTTCCTGTGATCTGCACAGAAACCTCTTTGTCAGTGTTGCATTATGGGAAATGTAGGAGCCATTGAGACATTGGTTGGTTGGTTTTTTTTTTTTTAAAGTCAGGAAGTCTCAAAAGTTCCTCGCTCCTCTTAACGATGAAGAGTTTGGGTGGAGGGTTATAATTGGACACGTGTGTGACATCAGGCGTGATGTCGGGGTGGGGGGGGGGGTGTTTCACCCACACAGGAAAAAAACACGTGTGTGTGATTACACACGCACCCTTACCCCCCTCACAGCCATGACTAAGCCCGCTACATCCAATCCCCTGCTGGTACCGTGAGCGTCCGGCCTTGTCCGGCCTGGTTGGCTGGCCGGGTCCTTCTGGTCCTGGGGGGTTGGGGGTTGGGGGGTTGGGGGGGGCTTAGCTGCTGCCGCTGACCGCGGCCATCTGAACTCCTTTCCCATTCTGACCCCGGGCGGCGCACAGTCTGCTGCTTCATTAGGTCACTCCACCGGCACCTCCTGCTCATGGGGGAATTTTGAGGCCGGTCCGGTCCTGGATTACCATATGGCTCCTCTCGGTTCTGCTGTCATGAAATATGAATCCGGCACAAAGACCGGTGCCGCTCGCTCGCACGCTCGGGTTCGCGAGACTCCCAGGGGGACGTTGGTGTTGCAAAGATTTCATCACACTTGAAAGTTGTTTTTTTTTTTTTTCCATCATGTGTGTCGTGTAGTTCGTCCACATTGTTTACCTCAGCTCGGTGTCGGTCCGTGTTACTTTCACCCGGCTTAGGAAACTGGTGGATGTCGTGAAAACCAGAGTCCGGGAGGAGAAAATAAAAATAAAAATAACGTAACGTCTCACAGCGAAAATAGGAAGTGGACTTCCCGTGTCGTTTTTGCTGGAACGCTAAACGTCACGGACTCTGCCGGAGCAGAACGACGACGTGTCGGATCGGTTTCCGTTCGCATTTGACTCGACAACCGCGGGACGCTGGCCCCGCCACGGAGGAGCTTTCCTGTCTCACATTTAAAAAAATAAAACACGGCAGATATTCAAGCATTTTTTTTGTTGTTGTTGTTTTTGAAATGAAAACACGCAAATCGAGGTGAATCGCTCTCGCCCGTCTGGCTGCGTGCTTCACCCAACTGGCAGCGTTTGTCTCTGCACGATGGAGAACTGGAACCGGTTCTGATCCGCGCAGACAAACTTCTCCGCTTCTGTTTTCTGACAGGTGTCGACGCCCCCCGTGCGTGGAGAGAGAAAAAAACAAAACAAAACAATATCTGGAGCTCGCGGCCCGAGCTGCGGGACAACCTTCGGGGTGTTGAATGTCACCATCTGTTGAGGAGCCGCTCGGTTGAAGTCATCACGGCTCCAGCTCTCACCCATGGGTGGTGGTGGTGGGGGGGGGGTCGGCTTATTGCACAGGAACTCAGGTGGGCCCTGATCTGATTTCAGCAGCGCGGTTGGCGATCGGCGGGAGCATTTGGGTTGACGTTATCCACCTCTAATTGTGGCGCACGCACGGAGCCGCGCTCCCTCGAACGTCCAGGTGATTTATCGGCCGCGGCCGAGGGCGTCGGGCAGGTGCAGCGCCGGCGGGAGTCGGACGCCGCCGATGTTTTATTTGTCATAAACAAACCCCTGTTTCTTATTTTGCCCTTATTCATAAATCTTATGTGCAAACTCTCAGCATTTCTGGAAAATTTGTGAGAAAAATTTTATTTCATTTTTATTTAATTTAATTTTTATTTTTTAATTTTTATTTTTTTTACAAAGTTTTTATTTCTATTTATTTTTAATTTTTATTTAATTTTATTTATTATATATATATATATATATTTTTTAAATTACGAGCTGTGTTTCCATCCCGTTCTGGTTTGGAAAAACTGTGACTCACCAGCTAACCTCATGTGCCAACGCTGCTGGGCGAGTAGTGTGCACTTTTTTTGTTTGTTTGTTTATTCGATGTTGTTGTTTTTTTTTTTTTTTTACAGGAAACATCTGCCTGCTGCTGCAGGAAGTGACACCGACGAGTGCAGTGGGACTGAACTGAAGAGTGATTGCGCCGTAAAACAAAAACAATGAGGTAAAACGGGCGGCGGGAAGCCGTCGCCGTGGTGCCGTAATTTATTTTTTAATATAAACTTAGAGATAAGACGGTCTCAAGCACGCATGAAATGCCAAGTGAGCCCGGCGCCGCTCCCCCTCAGCAATAAGAACCCAGCTGTGCTCAGTCGGGCTGTAATTATTTTCCTCTGTTTTGCAAATACGCGGTAAGCGTGCACGGTGCATCGAACAGCCATCCTTTAAAGACGCGCGCGACGCGACTCGGGTCCAGCGCTTTGAGATACCGCGCAATTAGTTCCGGCACTCTTCCCCGGTAAACAGAGTTTGATTAAGTTTTCTGCCGCTGATGTACGCGCCGCGGGGAGCGCCATCTTTCATCCCCGCCTCAGGTAACCGTCGACACCGAGAGGGCCGTCGCGGCTCGGCTCGTCTCGTCTCCCGGGACTCCGCCTAGAGGAAGGGTATTACGTTTTTTTTCTCACGATCCCGGTCGACGCGGCTCTCGGGGGGGCGGGGCCGCCCGGGCGGATTTTCGGGCATCGACGCGGAAAAGCGCGTCCTCGGAGAAAGACGCCCGTTTCAAGTGAAGCCATCAAGCCGCGGCGGCAGCTGTCCGCCGATGTTTTTTTTTTCCTCGATTGCCTGCGATGAAAATGTGTGCCGCATACGTTTTCAAGGATAACGCACTCTTGACAGTGTTGCTCATTCTCAGTGTGCGACGATGGGAAGTTGTGTTTGTTTGTTTTTATCCTCTGCGGCTGCATGAGGACCGTCAGGTTTCCAGCGTCCTGTTTGTGTGAATCTTCTGGATTTTTCACCGCTGAATCCTCACGGACTTTGAATGCAGGACATTTTAAAGACACACACACACACACACACACACCGTCGCACACCAGCTGAACTCATTTCCACAGCCTCCCTGCATCATTGCAGAACTTATCCCGGCCTCCCGTTGAGTGGATGTATTTACGCCCACGTCGTCTCGTCTCGGGGATGTCTGCCCGCCGGCCCCGGCGTTCTCCTGATTTGTTACCAGCTGGCACATTTCCTGTCTCCTCTGGAGAAAAATCCCAAAATCCGCCTCGTACCTGGCGCCGTCCGCCTCGTCTCCCCACGCAAGATGGGGGGGGGGTTCAGGCCTACGACTCGCCAGCGTCTGACGGTGACGCCTATTAAGTTGGCGTCCTGTGTTTTTTTAGCGGGTAACACGTACTTATCCTGATGGCCTCGCCATCGGCGTGGAAGCAAACGGTTTGACTTCAGCGGCCGTTTAAAGGATCTGTGGATGGAAATACGTCACGTTACCGTGGCGACCGCGTTGTTCTTCTTCAGGAGCCTGCAAAAACAGATTTTGACGCACGTGGGGCATTTGCGACGAGGCGTTCGCGGGTGTCCGCGTATTTCAGGCCGCGTTCCTGGTGCGCTTGATTCGCCATTGTGTTGCTGGATGTTTCTGCGGTAAAAGTTGAGTCTGGGGTCATATTTATTGTGGAGCGCGGACGGATGTTGGCTCGCAGGGTACATATATCAGTGAATTGATGTCTTTTGATCGGGCAACAGACTTATGTTTACTTGGCCCCCCTAAAAAAAAAAAAAAGAAAGAAAGAAGAAGAAAGAAGCCTTGAGGCATGAGAAACCCTTCCAGGCTTGCATTGACACCGGCGCAGGATGCAGCGGCGTCGGGTTAAAATGAAAGCGCGCTTGTTCAGAATTCAGACGTGACGAGGAAACGCAAGCGAATCACGTCCGGAGGAGACGAGGTGTCGGCGGTTTCCCCCCGTGCAGTCGCACGCGTTTTCATCATTTCCTTACAACAAGCGAGACTTTTTAAATTTTTTTTATTCCCGGTGTCATGACAACATGTCAGCTGCAGTTCGCACGTCATGTTTCAGGGCCAATTACCGAAAGCTAACATGCTAGCATGCTAAACTGAGCTGGAGAACGTGGCGAATGTGGCGCTAACGGTGTTTTTTTTTAAGTTTGTCCAAATTAAAACTGACATTTTTTTTTTTCTTTTCCTCTGTCTCCGTCTCCAATGTTTTTATTTTTTGAATTTTATTTTTTCCGAGCGGTTGCTCGCGGGGCGACCGGACCGGCGGCGGACACCGAGCGGCGTAATGAAACGCCAGCCGTGGGCGACCTCGCCGTAGCCCTTCTCTCATCTTCACTTCTTTCGACTCAATTTCACCCAATCTTCAAACTGGATGTCTAGACCTCTAAATCACAGAATCAATGCTCATATCATGTCGCATCAGCAAGCGGCCACAACGCATCGCGGCTCGGGCTCCTCGCGCTCGAGCGGCGGCGTTCGATTTTTGATCTGAAAGGAGCCTGTGCGGTAAAAGAACGAAAAAATAAACTCCGGCGTTTATAGCTGACTCAAGCCCCCTCGAACATTTATCAGAAAGTTTGATGGAGTGTTAAATATAAACACGCATGACTCATAATAATTGCTTTCATCACGGCATCATTATCTTAAACAAGACACCGTCGCAGACCGTTATCTGCCCTCGCGCGTAAATTAACTTTGCCGCCGCCCCCGGCGCCCTTCCCCGGCTGACGTAACCCGGTTACGCCGGCGCGGCGCGCTTAAGCATTCAGCCCGCCGCAAACGTTGGATCTAATCTTAGAAACTTGAACTCGAGTGAGTCTTTTATTGATTGTGAGCCCGGGGAGCGGCGATGGGGCCGCTTTGCCCTCTAATGGGATTGTGTTCTTTGTTTGAACACAAAAGTACACCTCTGACATGACTTTTTTCATTTGCAATCAAACAAACCGTGTCCGCCCGCCTCGCGGCGAGTTAGGGCCTCTAATGTTCGCCGGAGCCCGAAGGCGCTCCCTGATTGTCACCGCGCTGCCCCAAAATTAAATCTTTTCTAATTTCGCCGCGGCACTTGTCGAGATGGTTGTCTGTGATTTTTCAGATTGCTTTCTCTGATTGTTTTGTCTGCGAGCCGCCCGGATCGCCTTCAGTAATAATGTGTCACTTTTCGTGTATGGTTTTATTGAGGCTTGATGAAACGCGCCGTGAGAGACAGTAGCTGGGATTACATTAAAAAGGCCGCTGGCTGCACCGACTTCATTATTCTTGTTTTCCGGCGTCGTGAGCCTCGTCCCCGAGAAGCTGCGGAGATTTGTGCGCCTGATTGTGTATCCTTGATGGCAAAAAAAAAAAAAAAGACAGGAAAGAAAGAAGAACGAGTCCGAGGCTTCCAGGAGGATTATTACTCCGCTGTGCTGCTTTTATCCGGGCCAAATCGTTGTAATCAATTGATTACCAATTCACAGGTAGAATTGGTAATCGATGGGCAGCTTCCTTGTGTTTAGGTCGGAGAGGACTAATCACAGTTCGTCTCCGTCGGGACATTTCCTCTCATCCTGTTCCCAGCGCCGCGAGGTTGTTGCGTTGATGGAGTCGTTTGTTTCCAGCCGAGCTGCTTCCTGGTCTGGTCATGTGCCGCGCCGCGTATTTTATTTTATTTTATACATATTTTAGAATATGAAGAATGGGGGGGGAGAACAGCTTCATGCTGCAGGAGAAAACCAGCCAGCGCTATTATAACCATTTAGAAATAATGACCGTTTTATTTTTTTTGGTCGCTTAAACGCGTCTGACAAATAATTACACAATCGGCGATTCGATGCGATGGCGGCGTGAATAACTTTCCGCTCATATATGGAGACGTTTTTAAGGGAAAGAAAAAAAAAAACTAGCGGCGTAGGAAAATCCTTGAAACTTAACTTGAGAGTGTTTTTAATGGTCCGGGACTGCAGCTCCTCTGATGTCAGCTGGAACCAAAAAAAAAAAAAGAGCCTGAATCGAGTTTCTTGGAGGGGTCGCTCTCAGCGGCGCACTGTAATGTAATTTCTCCACCATTCTTTTATCCGCCGTTTCAAAAAAAAAAAAAAAAAAAAAAAAGAAAAGAAAAGAGGCTTTTGATCTGAATCTACAAGGGGAGGGGGGAGTGTGTGAATGTTATCATTACCAGCATAATTTTCAATTGGAATATTATTTCTCGCGGAAGCTGCACAATAAGTGAAACCGACAATTTGCGAGATGAGATGAAAAACAGATGGAGGACTAAATGAATAAGTTCCCGGCTTAAGAGGGGCCCGTCGTCTGCTTTAAATTATGTTCCCTCTTCTTCCTTTTCCCCGAGTCTTCGTCAGCTAATGAATGGAACTCACTTTTTTTTTTTTTTTTTTTTTTTGTCCATTTCGAGCGGGATTCGTCTGCGTACACTTTTAATTAAATTTGACGGCCATGTTGTTTTTTTAGGGTTTTTTGCAGCATTTTAAAAAAGAGAACGCTTCGTTGGCAAAACGATTTTTTTCTCCAAACGAGCGAAAGAAAAATCTTGTTTTTTTTTTAGTTTTGCTCATTTGACCTTTCCTCTTAATCTCGGCGCTCAAGAGCCACGAGAACCGGGTTCTGTCGGACCGAAGTTTGTTCAGATTATTGACCCCTCCCTTCCTTTCGTCTCCACGCCGGATGAAGCCGATGTCCTTGATGCTCGTTCGCAGCAGGAAGTCCAGCGTCTTGACTTTTTGTGTGTTTTTTTATTTGTTTGTTTTTGTCTGCGCACACAAAGAGAAACTAGGAAAAGTATGGGAGCCACCGGAAAGCTCGAGCAGTTTTTTTTTTTTTTTGTCTTCCTCGGCCGGAAAATGCGAGACGAGTCAACTGGGTCGGGGTTTCTGTCGGGGGCCGCCACTTCGTTTGCTTTTACCGAAAGTGAGTGTGCGCCGGTTTGTGTCAGCGGGAGCTCACATCAGCATCAGCAAAGAAGACGTTTGTTGTTGTTTTGTTTTTTTTTTTCGAGATTTAATAACGAACGAATTTTCCTCCAATTAAGTTACTGTTCTCTGTTTAACACGAGCAGATGTGCTCGCTCTTCCTTGTTTACCCCCCCACCTGCATCTTAGATGAGAGAGAGAGAGAAAAAAACAACATGTCTGAGAGCGCGGGGGGGTCGGAGGTTTGTGGGGGGGGGGCATCTTCCAGAGAGAGATTCAGAAAATAGCCGACTCTCCTGGGCCGCATTAGTCTGAAGGTCATCGAAGGGGAAAATGACCCCGGCCCCTCCCTCCTCCCTCTCCTCCGCCCCCCCCCCACCCTGTAATTGAGTACTGTGCATGGTCCGGGAGCCCCCCCCCCCCGGCTCATTGGCGGTCCCCAACACGGTGGTTAGTTACACGCGTTTTCGCCCGTAATTACCAGGCAGACTCTCCCCCGTCTCCACATCTTTTCAAGGTCGCATCAATTTCACGCCGCCGCCGCCGCCCGCCCCCGCTCCGCATGCGTGTACCCCCCCCTCCTCTTGCCGTCATTACAGGCTTTCAGGCCCCCGTCGCCGTCCTCCTCCCCCTTTCTTAAAAGCATATCAGAGCCAAAATGGCAATTATTAGTTGATCATCCGCTCTCTTTTTCCCGCCGCCGCCTCCCGGAGGGAGAGCGGCTCGGCGGCGGCGCTGTCATGCAGATCTGCCGCGACACTAACTGCCGTTAAACGCCGCTCAATTGCCTCGGAGGGAATCGGGTCACCGCCTTTGGCAAAGGCACCTCGGCTGGGAGGACCGCGGGCCCGCCGCCGCCGCCGCCGCTTCCCGTCCGCTCGGTGCACGTACGCCTTTGCTGCACGTTGCAGATCGCCAGCGTTATGCAGCCGGACGCCCCAACGGGCTCCTCTCATTTGCTTGACACTCTTGTCAGACGGCGCCCGGCGAGAAGTCGGAGTCGGTACTTACCGGGTTCGCAGCCGCTGTCGAGTCCTCCGGCGGGCCCCGTCAGCGAGCTTCAGAAGCGCGAGCGCCGCTCGGCGGAGCATCTGCTTTGCCGTTTTTTTTTTGTTTTTTTTTTATCCCACCCGGCGCAGCGTGCGTTGGCAAAGCGCCGACAGAAGCCACCTGTTTCCCCGCCGCCAGCGCCGTAACCCAATCCCCCCCCGGACCGCCGTCTCAATTCTGGAGTCTTGCAGGAAGCCGTCCGGCGAGCGGCGGCGAAACGAGCGCGGCGCTAAGTGGCTGTGATTTGTTTATGTTGCCTATTAAAGTAATAAGTCCTCGTATCGCGGCGGAGGCCTGGAAGAAACGGAGGAGGAGGAGGAGGAGGAGGAGGAGGATGCAAGCTCTGATTACATGGCACGCTGATGGCGTAGATTAGCAGGAGTGCCGCTTCACAGATCCTCGTCCTGTGAGGAGGGGAGGGGTGGGGGTTGGGTGGTGTGTTTTTTTTGGGTGGGTGGGGGGTTTATTGTGCCACCGTTTGATTGAGCTGCAGCACGTCAGGACTATCAGCCCATGCCATCTGCACGCGTCCCGCATCCTCAGCGCTCGAATTGATTGAGATTTATTGTAAAGGATGATTAAAGCACTGGCGGCGTAGTCGATACGGGTGGTGCGAAGGGGTGGGGGTGGGGGGGTTGTTGGGTGGGGGTGTAGTGAAGCTGCGAGCACGCATCAGCTTCCTGTTCTGTGACGGGGGGGGGGGTGAGAGGTTGACGGAGCCAAAGAGCTCCGGCAGCTCAGAGTAACAAATCTTCAGAGCGGCTCGGTTAGAAGTAGGTGAGGCCGGGGAGGACGCGCACACACACACACACACACACACACACACACACACACACACCGAGCCCCCCCCCCTCGGGCTGGACGTGCCCTGGGATTGGCAGCACTCGGCCTAATGCATCTCAAAGCTGTCCTTGAGTGGATACAGTATCCACCATGCCAATACCGCCGTGATTAATCGCTCGGTCGCTCTCGTCTCTCCGAGTCCAGAAAAGACTCCGACCCCCCCCCCCCACCCGGAGGAACAAACAAACCTACTTAACCATTTAGTGTTTTCTCTCTACCGCGGGTTACTACTCAATCCGCCCACCTGGATGCTGCGTGACAGGCGCGCACACAGGGGAGGCACGAATCCTCCAGCGCTGCATCTTCGTCTTCTCTGCAGAAACACGAAGGTTAAAGCGTCTGGATGTGGAAGAAAAAAAAACGTCATCGCCGGCCGGGCCGGGTTTTCATCTTTACCTTTATTGAGTCCAACCCGCCTCTGTGCGTGTGTGTGTGTGTGTGTGTGTGTGTGTGTGTGTGTGTGTGACTCCCCTGCGGGCTGATAATGCAGAGACAGAGGTGGACGTGAGTGTGCAGAAAACGGCGGGGGTCGAAATCCGTCCCCGATTCGGAGCCGATCCCTCCGAGCCCCGAAAACCGAGTTCTGCCCTGCGCCGATAAGGAGGTCGGCGCGGGCCCGAGACTCCGCCGGACCCGTCGCGGTCGGCAACCTTTTCCCTCTGACGCGGCCACCTGAGCTGACCCAGTTTTTTTTTTTTTTTTTTCCCACGAACGTCTCCGATTGGCCCTGGAGGAGTTGCGTAGCAGATGGCCGTCATACACCGAAGGGTGTAGATAACAGCCATTTATCAAAGCATTAGAGGGCTGCCACAGAATAAGGCCACCGGACACGCATCATACACCCCCCCCCCCACTCACACACACACACACACACACACGCACACACACACACACGCACGCAAACTCTCATCGCTGTTTCCCCCAAACGTTGCTCATAAATAATTCCTCCGCCTTTACGGCGCCTCCGACGAGATGGGATATTTTCACCAAAACCTGTTTACAACCGCTCAGGTCCGACTCACCGCCCCGTGTACACACACACACACACACACACACACACACACACACACCTAAGTCGTTTGTAATCACTCGGCGCCCGATCCATTTATCATCACCGATTAGTTGCAGGCTCTGACGTGTTGCGGAACCAGAACCGGCTCAGACGGAGCCGACAAACGGACCGAGTTCCACGCTGAATGAGGCAGACGTCTTCCAGAACCGCTGAGGCAGATTAAATTTAATCTCAGATCAGATGTTACGCAGCGTCAGCGGAAACATCTCTAATTTTTTAAAGTTCGAGTCGTAACGAGCAACTCTTGGTTAATTCAAGCACCTCGGAGGCTCGGGGGCTGATTAGCGGCTCGCCGGGGTCTTGCTGTCCACCGCCATCGCTGATTATAATTTTCGTGTTGTGCGTCCCCCCTTTTTTTTTTTTTTTCGTCCCTCTTGACACTTAATTTGAGGTAATCAACAACTTGGCGTGAACTCCTCTGATTACCAGCGACTCCCGTAAGCCGCCCCGGGGGGGAAAAACCCGTCGGCCGAGCCCCGTGGTGACGGAGGGCGTTGTTTTTTTTTTTTCCCCGAGGTTTGACGGGGGTATTTGTCATGTGGTAATTCCTAAACAGGCGGCGTTAAGCGATGTGGGTCAGAACCCAGTGGAAGGAGCGGGGGCTGTCGTTGACCAGTCAGACATATTTCTTAATTAGCCTCACTGTCTGCTCCCCCTCCAAGTAATTAACTCCATCAGGAAAGACCTTGCCTGGAGTCGGGAGTCCAGTCAGAGGATGGAGAAGAAGAAGAAGAAGGAGAAAAAAAAAGTCATATGTTCATCCCGGGCTGTCTGCAGTTAGCACGCGTAGAGGGCGGCGTAATTTTTAATCCTGGCAGATTACCCTGGTGAACGTATTCGCCTCAATGTCTTTTATTTATGTTATTATTTTTATTTTTTTTTTTGGTTTTGGACCCTTTCAAACAAACGACACGTGTTTTCTGTTTTTGTTTATTTGTTTATGTGTGTGTGTGTGTGGGGGGGGTAGAATCCACGGAGACTGAGAGATAAAGCGTCACATGACGGGCACTGTAATTGCATCCGAGACAACGGAGCGCATTAAACCCCTCCACCCCCACCCCCCACCCACCTGCTCGCTCCACCCTGTCCCACGACCCCCCCCGCCATGTTTTATTGCCTCATCCTCTCTCCTTGATGGAGTTATTACCCTATTTGTCCTAAGAAAGACGAAGCTTGGCAGAAACCATTCAGACAAAAAGCTCGTCCCAGGGGGGAGATCGTGCCCCCCCCCCTCGTGATGAGGATGTACTCCGACACAGTGATGGAGACCCACGGTCATATCGTTGGGGGGGGGCGCGCTGTCCATCATCTCTCTGTCTGTGGTCCTGACGGGATGATGCTGAAGGGCGATGGGGGGGGGTTCAGGCACAGCTGCATCTTATTATCGCCCCCCCCACCCCAGCGACAAGATATTATTCTCATATATTTGCCGTAAACATTTCACGGCCCAGCTGCCGTCCCCTCCCACTCATCCATCAACAAAAAAAAAAAAGGCGAGCGCTCCCTCTTTTCCCGCGGATCCTGGGGAGTTTTTTTTTTTCCCTCCTCCGCCCGTCCCTCCTAATCTCTCGCATGGATCCACCGGGGCTTAAAGTCCGTCTCTTCCGATCGCCTAATGATCTATTTTGAGCAGTCGGGAAAATATCTGTCTCCGTTAGTTCTGCCCGTGAAAAGTTTGAGGGATGGCGCTGGGGGGGGAGGGGGGTGTTGCAAAATCAATAAAACCTATCAGAGGATGGCGACATGATATATGCCGGGGGCCGGGCGGCGGCGGGACTTGGCACCGCCGCCGAAAGATGAATATACGCTACTTAAAATATCATAAACTGTGGACAGTAAAAACAAAACTTTATCGGTAGTTGCCTTCGCCCGTCGTTTGTCACCGACGGGGAGATTTAGCGTCGTGGGGACTTTTTTAAAATCCGAGGCGTTAACCTTTTTGGCGTCCCGCGGAAGTTCCTCCATCACGGGCTTTACGAGCGTCAGAAAGACTCCCGGCTCCGCCCCCCCACCACCACCACCTGAATACATACAAAATGTCACCGCCGTAATCCTCGATGAATATACTCGCATTATACTTGCAATTACGGCAGCTAATCTGAAAACATGCCCCTCTATGGCGACTCGCGGTGTTTTCATTCTCTGCCAATCCAGGATTTAGGGGCGTTGTGGGAGCCATAGCATTGTCTGAGCACGCATGGCTAAATGAAGAAATAGATTTTTTTTTTTTTTTTTTTTTGTTAATGAAAAAACGCAACAGATGGCGCCTGTAAACCCCGCGGTCCCCGCAGAGCACCAGCGTTTTCCCGCAGAATGACGGCGAGCGGATTAAGGTCATTTTTGCCTGGTTTTTCAATTTATAAATTCATGCTCAGAGGGAGGGAAAAAAAAAAAAAAAAAGAGAGAAGGGGGCTGGCATCCTGCCTCGCCGCTCTCTGGGAAATCCAAATGTCAATGAGCGTGTATTGGAAAAGTGCAAATATTAGAACAACAACGACAAGAAAAAAAAAAACTCTGTACGTTTAAAGGGCCGTCGTGCGTCCGAAGGCTGACGAGGGCCACCCGGAGAGCCCGGCGCCTCCCCGGAGAGGAAAAAAAAGGCAGTTTTTGTTTATCAGCGTGAAAACTGGAGTCTATCAGAGGTGGTGTGTGTTTTCGCTTTAAGAGATTAGGATGGGGGGGGGAAAAACAACAAAAAAAAACACACAAACAAAAAAGTAAGTACCATTCATTTAGCGCACAAATCAATTCGTTTTCATACTCATTGCCAGATTATGGCATAATCAGAGCCCCTATTCATGTGAGCCATGTATTTTTTTTTTTTTCGCCGTGTCCTTGTGCCGTCTGCAGACTCGGGCCAATGTCGTTTGAATGTCAGGATTTGAATAGAACAATCTTCCCGAAGACAATGGCCAATTTTCAGTCCACAAATTGCATTTCATTTTTCTCCCGCCGCTAACTGAATAGAGAAACTAAGTCGGGTTTCTGTCTCTCCATCTCTGGCCTCCGTAATGGGCCTGTCTTCTTCTTCTTCTTCTCTCTCTCTCTCTCTTTTTTTTTGTTCTTGTTAGAAAATCCCTTTCTTCCCCGTCCGGACGCCCTCGCTCGCGGGAAGCGATCAAACGGCGTCGGCGCGTAAATAGGCGAAACGTTAAAAAAAATAATAAAGGAGGAGCCCGCGAGCCAGCGGCCGTGACAGACGCCCGGGGAAGTGTCACATATCTGCATATGCTTTTCCACGTAGAAGCATATGTCCGATGAAGGTCGCCGATTTGAGGGAGAGAAAAAAAAAAAACAGCGAGGCGCCTCGGCTGTCGCCGCCGCCGCTCCGGCTCCTCGCTCTTCGCTTAATCCTGCGCTGACAGAACGTCGCTAATGACCAACAGATGGATGTGACAGAATGAGGATGATGCGCGCGGAAAGAGTGAAAAAGTGTAAATGAAAGCAGCCAGACTGAACTGTAGAAGCTGGTATCACCCCGGGGGGGGTGGGGTGGGGTCGTGTGGCGGGGTGCGCTTGTTTATCATTCCTCAAAGTGGGCAGGAAGGAGGTGGCGGCTAACCCGTCGCTTAACCCCTCTCCATCTGGGCTTTAACCCCGATATCCTCGTTGGCGTGAAATCCTCTGCCAGTCATCGTCGTCATCCATCATCATCATCATCATCATCATCATCGCCCAGCGTCGCCCGCCCGCCCTCGTGGAGTCGAGCGCGCGAAAGCCAGACGAGAGTTGACGATCGCAGGCGGCGAGATGGATTACGGCGAAGACTTTGGCGGGAAACGCTGCAATAAAATGCAGGTTAAGAGATTAGGAGTGTTGCAGGAAGTGATAGGAGGAAGGATGTGCCCCCACCACCACCACCACCACCACCCCCCCCAATTGGAATTCAGGACAGAACACATCAGAGGGAAAAGTAGAACGATGAGCCGCCGCATCCTTTTATTAGAGCTGAGAATGTCTAGAAATTTAAGACCACCGTATTTTTAGAACCCCATCAACCTGGCCTTTATATAGCTCGATAAAATAGGCCTGCGCGTCTTCGTCGGAGAAGCGAGCGCGACTCATCGCCGGCTGCTTTCGTGAACGCTCGCTCTCGTGGGTTGGGGGCGGCGGCGGATCTTATTTAGATTGATAGAAGCCGCTCCACGGCAACGATCCGCGTCGCCTCGGGAGGCGAAGGGCGAGATACGGAGCGGCTCGCCCCGCGAGGGCAGCTCGCTGTTTGTGGTTTTTTTTTTTTTACGTCTGCACATCTGGAGCAGCAGAAGAAGAAGTGAGAGAAGACATCCACACCCCACGCTGCCTTTCTCCCCGGGGTGTTCGTTAATCACCCCTTTTAGATCTGTCAGCCCGTGGGTGGGCCCCATTACCCTTCAACGCCGCCGCTTTTGTTGCCCGTGACGGCGCTTCCATCCCGACGCCGCAGAAGAGCCGGTGAATAAATAAGCGAAGTGGATTGTGGGACGGCGAGGAGCGCGTTCGTTAAGACGGGGGAGCTGGGCGCGCCACGCCGGGTGGCAACCGAGGAACCCTTCCCCACCGCCACCCGTGAAAAAACTCGCAGCTTCCCGTCTGCCCGTCACACCGGGAGATCCGCAGCTCGCCGCCGAGACGGCGTACGGATCCCGGTTCAAAGATAACTAGCGCCGGAGCTGTCACGGTTTGGCGGCGCCGCTTCGCCGTGAGGTCAGGTCCAAAAACCCCCTGGTCTAAATGAGCGCGGGCTCGCTTCTCCTGACAGCTCCTGTCGTGTAAAACGCGCATTAATACGCGTTAAACGAAACGCGGCGGGAAACAGTCCGAGAGTTGCGTAGCGTGTGTGCGCGCTCTTGATCGTTGTTACCTGGAGTCACGAGCCCCGAGCTTGTAAATCTGAGTAAACAGAGAAGTAACCTATTCACCTAATTGGCCAATTCAGAAAACGATCGATAAATAAGGCGCTACCGCCAATTAGGCTGCGCCGTGTGGGGCGTCATCTGTTCGGCGTGAAGGGGCCCGACCTCGCTCCTCGAAAGGTCGCAGTTTGGAAAAGTCGCCGGGTCGTTACGGGCCCACCCAGCGACACGCGCCGCTTTCTTTCCCCGCGAAACTCCAGCGCCTCTCATTTCCGTGATTCCAAACTGACTCGGCCTTTGTCCCGGATCCGTCTCCGAGCGCGAGCGGCGTCGGGACGCAGCTGCAACGACTTTGCGAGCCTGACTCAGCTGGGCGGAGCAGCGGCCGCAGCCCGGCGGGTGTTTTTTTTTTTTTTTTCTTAATCCTGAGTGAGTCGTTTCAGCAGCAGACGGGTCGCGCTTCATCGTGAGTTATGTGCTTGTTTACAGGCGGTTTCAGATTAACTCCAGACTACAGCCGCAAACCGCTGGCAGCGTTGATTCGCCGGAGTCGCTGAGCATTTGCAGAAATCCTGCCAATCAGGCAAATCTGACGGAGCGGGTGGTGTTGGAGGTTTTAAACGTTGCACGGTCGCTTTCCTGCCGCCTGGGCGAGAAAGTAACCGCTGCTCGTGTTATCCTTCCTAACCCCGGCGGCGGGAACCGTGTTGTTTACAGGAGTAGCACTCCCAGCGTGAGTCGCCGCGGCAACCTCCCGTTGTCGATTTTTAAATACGAGAAAGCGCGCACTGAGCGATCACAAAGGAGAAGGGGAACAGGTGAACAGAGAGGAGGTCACGCTCGGAGAAAAGATAAATAAACTAAAGGGAAGATAAGAAAAAAAAGGAGAAAATGATGAAACAGATGGAGCCTTTAGCTCGGTAGATTAATTAAAAGCAGCTCCGCTTCCCTTTCCTCCAACGTCCCCTCGAATTAAAAATTTAAAAACTCGCTCTTATATTCTTTCCTTGTGGTTTTTCCTTTCCGGGTGATGTATGTTTGCTTTCTGCCGACCTTTGTGCGAGCACTCAGCCGTTGTGCGCGCACAACTTAATATCTTGAGTGGAGATACGTTATTTTATTTTTTTTTTATCGTAACTTGAGGTAATCAGAAAAAAAAAAAAAATAAAGCAAACATGTTCTTTCTTGGTAATAGTCGTCTCTATCACAGAAGCTCTCAGGGTTGAAAAGGCGCAGCAGTAATACGTTTGAATTATTCGTGATTGGTTGCGAGGCTAATGGAGGGAGACAACACCTACCTCGCCGGTTTAAAATCATGCAACCCCCCCCCCCCCAAAGAGATTTACACTAATGCTGCCCAGGGTGGGGGGGATGGGGGGGTCACCTGTCCACTCCTCTGACAACAGCATTTGATCAAAAGAGAAAAACAGGCGTAACGGGCCGTAATGCGGCGGCTGCAGGGCGCGCGGGAGTAATGCGTGACGCGATGCGGCCGGACAAGACATCATCCACCGAGCGCGCCGCCGTCAGATAATCCCACATGCGCACGCAGACCGGCGGGAGTATTATGCTAATGCTACTTTGAGATGAGGACCCGGGTCAGCGCCGGACTCGTGTACATAAATTTCATGCGTCTGTTGGGGGAATGAAAGAAGACGCACGCGGGCGCTAAGTGAGCTAACGAGGAAATCTGCGCGCTAACGCCGCCGCGGCGCTTTGCTCCAGTCCAAACCAAACCAACCGTGAAGATTGCGTCGCCCTGGCGCTGGGCTTCTCTTTGTTTATCGCCGCCCACCTGTACCGACGCACCGTGCAGCGTACGATCACCAGAAATTAGCTTGGAGGGAACAGCAGCGAGGATAAAAAAAAAAAGATATAATCTCTCCAGTTTGGGAGACGGGACCTCGAGGGGGCTCGATGTAGCTTTCCATTAAACGCCACTCGCTCCGCGAGGGCCGCCGCCACCTTTTCGTTTCCAACCGCGGCTGCTTCACATGGCGGGATCAAGGCCGGAGACGCTCTTAATCAGAAATATGGCGGTGTAATTTGCTCCGTTAACCCTCCGCGGACCCAGTTTACTGAAGAAGAAGAAGAAGAAGAGAAAAAAAATTGGTACGAGCCAGCAATGTTTTCTAGTTTTCTATGGAGTGACCTTCAACAAGGCAGCAGAGCGTTGAATGCGAGAGCAAAAAAAACTTGAATTCTAGAGACATTTGTAAGTCATCTGTTGAAACCACGAATTACAGTCACTCGAAACACACACTTAATTGCATCTCTGACACATATGGTATCCCAAAATACGATTGATTGCCGCTCTGAATTGCAGAAAGAACCTTGATTTTTTTTTTTTTTTTTTTTCCACGGGAAGCAGCCTCCTCCGGTGTGTGTGTGTGTGTGTGTGTGTGTGTGTGTGTGTGTGTGTGTGTGTGTGTGTGTGGTGGGGGGGGGGCGTTCTCCGAGACTCGTGATCGACCTCAAAACATCTGCCGACTGTTTTTCTCGCAACGCAGTCGTCGGATAGTTCAACTTTCCCCGAAGCGAGTACAGACCCGC
The DNA here is from genome assembly GCA_016785225.1 of Psettodes erumei. Classification (NCBI taxonomy): domain Eukaryota; kingdom Metazoa; phylum Chordata; class Actinopteri; order Pleuronectiformes; family Psettodidae; genus Psettodes; species Psettodes erumei. The sequence continues at coordinate 1,056,558 of JAFBJZ010000351.1, forward strand.
CCTCCTGTAGTAACGGCAGGGGGAAGTTAATTGGAGTTTCATTAGGGGCATGTTGAACTGATAGGCAGCGAAAAGGTTTATTTTTATTTTTATTAAATAGTAGTTTCGTGCAAAGCAGAACCAGATCGATATATATATATATATATATGTATAATACCCGCCTGGATGCCCGTCTCTTCTTCTTCTTCTGCTCCTGTATTTTTTTTATTTTTAAACGGTCTGTGATGAAGTAAAACACGATGAATAAAATCCCCCTGGCAATCAAACAGCGTGCGACGCTGTAACTTCCCGCTGTTGACATTTGACGCCCATGTAGGCGCCACTCATTTTGATGGCTGGCTGCTGACTGTGCATCACAGGCTTTATATTTTATTTTATTTCTTTATTTTTTTTTTTTTTTCCTCAGTCCGAGGCCTGCACGACTGTAACAACAGCACGAGCTGCGGCGAAGCGGCCGTACGCTGAATCCATGTTATGTGTCGTAGCGTCTAATAATCAGCCTCGCACTTTGTCACACGCCTGGAAATGTTTTCACGCCGCGGGCTCCCTCGCCGCCGCTTCGCCTCACGCCTGCGGCTCAAGTCGTTCTGGATGGCGTTTTGTTTTCGGCTGCACAGATCCCACGCCCTGGTAGCTTTGCACAGTGTGAGTTTTACACCTTTTTATTATGATTTATTCCACGTTTATTGGACGTTCACCGCGGGTTGGCGCCTCCCGACCTCGCCGATCCCCTGATTTTCCCCTCTGGTGCCGCGTTGAGGTCGTGTTTTTAAATTTGTTTACTAGCTATTAGCTATTAGCATTGTCGTTAGCCTCAGTTTCACGTTGGCTAAGTGACAGTTGGCAAATGTTAGCATGGTATCTATAATTTGATTTATGAAGATGTATTAGCTTTCTCTCACTAGCCTTAGCTACAGGTTGCGCTTAGCGCTGATTAGCACATGTTAGCATGCTAGTGTGCCAACGTTGCACCAGCTATCAGTTATGTTAGCAGTGTGGCTGCGAGCATGTTAGCACATTGGTGTTAGCGTTGAGCTCAAAGGACCGGCTTCACAGGGCAGCTAGCGTGTCGCTAGCCGTTTGTTACGAAACAAAAATCACACAACGGAAGGTTTATCACGTAATGAACTTCTGTGTACGATGTCGTTTAGATTTAGCCGAGCATTTGTTGGCATCACCGCAGCCCACCTGTTGTTCCCTCACCTGGCTGTCCGACTGCTGACGTCTCTAATTCAAATCGAATCTGGAAGTTGTTGGTCTGGGAGTTGGGGCCCGACGACGACGACACGTGTCGTGGGAAGCTCGCGAATCCGTGCGCTAACGCGATTATTTCGCGTGCTTTTTGTGTCGGCGGGGGCGGCCTGCTGTTCGGGTCCAGATGTCCGTCATCGCCTGCCAGAATCTTTTTTTTTTTTTTTTTTTTTTTGCACTAGTTGACGCCTGTGACCAGAGTGCAGCTTTTGCCAGACGTCGTCTCGAACCTGCAGGGGATCAATCAGCTTCACCTGAGCCCCTTTGTGATTTAAACCGATAACAGGCAGTGTGTGTGTATATATATATATATATATATATATATATATATATATATTTAATATATGCATAGGTTCTTGCTCGCTGCCATAGGAAAGGTATCCGGCCGGGGTGGAACGGGGTCAAAGTCATCTACATGTGTCACAGAACTGTGACATTTAGAATCCACTCAAGTGCGACCACAAAGGAAACGGAGAACAGCCTAAAAACACACGGCGGCGCGCCCCTGGGGGGTTTCTGCTTCCTGCGCCGTGTCTCCCGCTCACCTTGGACACTGGGTCAGTGTCAGCTGTCAGTGTCGGGGCCCAGAGCTGGAATGCTAATGGGCCTGTACCGCCGCTGCACCGCCCTCCCTCCCCCTCCTCCCCGGTGCTGTTTGTGTGGGGGAGGCCGTAGCTATTACGACTCCGCCGGAGCGCCGCAGCTCTGCGTCCTTTGGAGGCCTGGAGACCGGGCTCGGTCCCGTCCGTCGGAGCCCTCCCGCCCCGCGTCCTTCCGGCATCTCCACTTCTGGACCTCGGGAGGCTGGGGGAACCGTCCGCCAGAAGCAAAGCCTCTTTTCCGCACCGCAGAACAAGCGGCGGTTCGGTCCGGAGAGCCTGACTTGAGGAAGCTGCACATTTCCAGCAGCATTTTACTTACATCAGGTATTAATCAGGCTCGTTGCATGCCTGAGGAGGAGCAGAGTAGAAGCAGAGGGAAGTTAGATTCATAGTTTTGTTCTTTTGCGCGGGCGGCGTTCGGGTTATGCGTCCAGATCTGGGTTCACGCGAGCCGGTTTCTGCAGCAAATGGATCCAAAGAAGCCGAACAATAACGGGCCTTTTTAATTGTTTAGAAAAACGCGGGTGTCACCGGTAACGAGAACAACAAAACAAACAAAACCTCAAGTGTCGCGCTGAAGTCAGAGGAGTGCGACGGCGAGCCGGCGCCGCACAATACCAGCACCTTGAAGCCGGAGCCGCTGAATGGAGTCCGGCCAACGTTCGGTTTGTAATTACACCTGAAGCTTTTTGTCTGACACGTCTCCTGTGAGCGGCCCTTTTTGCGCTTACATTCATTATTTCCTGTTTTGCTCTTCTTCTTCTTGTTTTTTTTTTTTTAATGCGGTGTACTTATACGTGTAAATACAGTTAGAGTTGAAGGGGTCGCAACCGTCGGCGACGAGCTGCGGGGGACGTTCGTTACCCTAAGTGATGTTTGGCGAAGATCTCTCGTCGCGATGCTCAAACGAAGGGATATCTTTACGACCAATCGCTTTGAGAAATCTTATTGAACTATAATCTGACGACAACAACAACAACAAGCTCCTTTTTTTTTTTTTTTTCCCCACCGACGCGATTAATCAAAAACCAATTACATTAGCGGGAGATGGATTAAACGGTTTTGACAATTTCTGCGGCGGCCTCGACTCGGCCTGCCGTCTGCCGCGGAAAAAATCGCGAGGAGACGTGAACATCGGGATAATTAGTCCAGGAGACGAGCAGGGGCTGTTGGTGTGGTCTGTGGTGCCCGACCAGAACCAGCACCCACGTGTGCCCCCCCCCCACCCCACCCCCCCCACGCAGCCGCCGCGTATTAAAGGAAACGTCTGTTTAATCACGGCCTCCGCGCTTTAACGGGCCGTAATGTGCAGAATGACGGCCCCGCCGCCTAATTAGGGAAGACTCCAGTTCGCTCACTATCGCGTATTGTTTTCTCCCGCCTCACACCCCCTCCCCACTTTGTGCCCCCCCCCCCACACACACACACACACAGCGGGAGGCGGAGCTGAATCCCTCCAGCCCTTAAGAAGTCAACTCGAACTTGGATATGTGGAGAGGGGGATTGCTCCGCCAGCCAAATCTCGCCGCAGCCATTTCAGCCGTTTTTCAGCCCGTGCGATGCAGGTGGCCCTGGTGGGAGCGCCGGGGGGAGGGGGGGGGGGGGGGGGGAGGGTTGGGACGAGTAGTCATGCGGAGACGAGTCCTCAATCTCAGCAGATGGACTATCGCTGGTGGGAGTGCAGCGCTCAAAGAACCAGACTTGAGAGGCGCAGCTTCTGTAGGAGTTTCAAAAGGGGTCAGGAGGTGTCGGCGGGCGGGTGGGGGGGGGGGGGGGCCCGGCTCCGGCTCCGGCTCCGGCTCCGGCTCCGGAGTAAATGATGGGGAGAGAGGGAACCGAGCAGAAACTGACTCACCGGGCCAAACTAATAAGAGAGCCAACACAGCACATGAGTGCGTCGGTTAATAGCCCCCGCCGTGGAAGATAATGGGTGCAGCCCGCGGGGCGGGAGAACCCGAGATCCGGTCGGGGTCCCCGGCGGTGGAGATACGCGAGCCCACCTCGCCGCTCATTTATTTATACAAGCCTCTGGAATCACGGAAAAGCGTTTGGTAATTACCGTTAGCAACCGCACACGCCTCCGGGGCTCCGAGAAGCTCGTCTTCCCGAACCGTGTGGTGCCGCACGAGCCCGAGCTCGGTTGGTTTGGTTTTTTTTTGTTGCCCCCCCCAACCAAAAAAAAATAAAATCTCTTTAAATTGGCGTTATTATTATCTAGTGGAGATAACGGCACAGCGAGGGGAGAGAGAGAGGGAATTACAGGCAGTGGGAATAATAGGTCTGGCCAAGTGAACACATCACTCCCAGGTAAAATGGAGCCTTATTTGCAGAGGGGGGGGGCTGCCCATTAGCCGCGGGTTTTCAGGTGCAGTCGTGGTGGTGGTGGTGGGTGGAGGGGTCGGACCGGACACCTCCGCGTCTTGGGCTCGAGGGGGCCGGGAGACATCACGCTGCTCGCCACGAAACGCTGGGACGCCCCGCCGCGACGGTAATGAGTGGAGACCGAGGCCCGGGCGGTGATTACGCGGCCGCGCTGTCCCCGACGCACGACGCCGCCTCCCACCGGCGCCCGCCGCCTCTTTATTTTCTGCTGAACCTAAAAAAAAATGAAACTCTGTGGTACTTTAGTCACCGTGCAGAGGTGGAGTGAAGGGGTTGTGTTTTTTTTGCGGCGCTCTCACTTCATTTTCAAGACATTGTTGTTCTTTCAGTTTGTGTCGACGCACACAAGTTGTTGTTTTTTGGTGTGCGTCCTCGCTTCCCCCCCCTTTTTTTTTTTTTTTTTAACGACTCCGGCTTCTCGCCGCGACACAAGTACAAAACCCTCTTAATCTGTTGTTGCGTGCAGATGCGCGCAACAACCTACAGCAGGCGGTCGCACTAACAAGCGCCTTTTTTTTTTTTTTTTTTTTTTTTTGGAAAAGACGCTCCACTCACCTCTGCTCTCTGCCTTTACTAATGGAGCCTGTTTTAGCTCATTGTTTTGGTTGTTGGCGTATTTAAGACTCGCGCCCACCCACCAGGAAGTGGCTGCTCCTGCACAGAACTCCCTGTTTAACCGGTGCAGAGAAAAGAAGTGGAAGCTAATGCTAAGCTAACTAGCGTCAGTTAATAAGAGCCCTGATCACACTCTGAATATTATATATATTCCAATATTTCATCTTTTTCTGTTTGTTGGATCGTTGCGCCCCCCCCCCAAAAAAAAAAAAAATAAAAAAATTGTGCAGTTTAAATTCCCGGGATATTTCCATCTTTTTTTCCCGCCACTGCTCAGACTTGACAATACAACTATGCTGCAGAATAATGTGTGCAAAAAAAAAAAGATTGGATGTGAGCTGCTCACCTGAATATAAAGTCACACACACACACACACACACACACACACGCAGCGGCGGCAGTGCTGAGGTCAGGCCTGCGCACTTGTTTCCCCCCTCTCCTCCCAGAGTTGTTGTTCAGGTGCTCAGATAACTGTTAGCGCTCCTCTCTGCAGCGCAGCGCTGCGCCGTGTAATTATCTTTCGCCGGGATAATCAGCGGTGCTAAAAGGTGATGGATGGCGAGGGAACGCGCGGCAATAAAGCAGGCGGGCAGTCCGCCGATAAGCCGAACCCGCTCGTGCGGCCTCTCTCGCCGTTTTTGTCTCGTGTCTGACTCGTTTTCAGATCCGGGGCAATTAGACGTCTCGCCGAGTCCTCTAATTGTAAAACGTCACGACAGAAAAGAGAATTTATTGGGATAGATGATGAAGATTTCACCGAGTAACTAAACCCAAACCGTTTTCTCCGGAATATGAATATCGGGTGAACGCCAAAAAAAAAAGGTAGAGTTTCATCATTCCTGCTGAATATGATTGGGGGGTGAAAAACGATACGCATTTGCATTTTGCGAGCGCGGCGTCCGCCTTTCCGGGTTCGTGGAAGTCGCGATGAACGTCAGGATTGTCGTTTGAACACGGACCGTCAACAAGTAACGTCTCCCACTGTACATACAGGACTGATAATGTACCATTATGAGCACTAAGCGAGAACGTGAAGCTGCGAAACGCCGTCAGGTGGGCGTCTGTTTATCTTCAAAGGTCACCGGCGACCGTCGGCGCGGCTGTACGGAAAATCACCCGCTTGCGCTCGCTGCTCTTTCTCCGCCCGCCGGTCTCGGGCGGAGGAGTCCTGCAGCCGGGGCCGCGGCGCTCCGTTTTTTCGCCCGGCTAATTCGGCGATTATGCAGAATTATCGCCGTTTAGTTTGGACTTTTACCGTCGGATTCGCATTAGCGCGGAGACGGAGAGGAAAAGCGGAATCCTTAATTAAACAGAAAAATGCTTCCGAGGTAGCGCTCTGTTTCCAACGCACAGATTTTCTGTGTGAGCTGTAACTCGGTGGCAGACGCCAAGTTTTTAAAAAAAACAACCTGTGCACAGTTGCATCAAGCTGCAGCGGCGAAATCCCAAAGTTGCTGAATACGGGGGAAACTCCGGAGCGAAGTCGAGGTACTTAAATATTAATCTAAGTACGCTACTTGAGTAAATGTACTTAGTTAAGCTCCGCAGCTGCTGCCCGCGCCCCTCAGGTGATCATTTCTGCAGCAGTTGCTAAAGTTAATTGTTAATATGCTTCCCCGCGGTGCACGGGCATCCTCTATTAGTGGGCAACCCTTTTTTTTTGCAGGGGCTATTTTTACAGATTGTGCGTCTCAGAGAAGTTGTGAAGCGAAGTGCAGCAGAGATAAAATAAATCAGGTGAAGCTTCCTGGTGTCTCACTGATGGGCAGTGACTTTTTTTGGGGGGTTTTGAAGTGGCTCTTGTTCACCGCACAACAACCAATTGTCACGTCCCCCCCCCGACCTCCGGTCAACGAGACCGCCGCTGAACTTTTTCTCGCTCTGCGGCGAAACGTCCGGCGGCGGCGGCGTCTCTCCCTGTGGCGAGGGCATGTTTTGTTTTTTGTTTTTTTTTCCCCCCGGCGAGCAGAACGGGTGAGAGGTTGATAACCTCCCCCATCGCTTTTATTTAAGCGAGAACACAATCTGCGCGAGCTCGCGGTGCGTGACTGGCAAATAGCGATAATGGAGGTTGGAAGACGTCTTGTTTATGATATGAATTTCTGCAGAACAAAGGCGTAACGCCCCCCCACACACACACACACACACACACACACACACACGCGTAATTAACGCAGCTTGCGTCTCATTCGGCCGTCCTCGCTGTCACCGATGCTGATGTCATATTTGCCGCGGTAATGGCCGAGATCAGGGAACGCCATTTTTTTTTTTTTTTTAACAACCTCATTATGACCAGAAGCGCCGGCTGTAATTTGAGCCACGGCACATGCCGGCGTTGTGTGTTGTCTGTGTGTGTTGTTACGAAATGCATCTTGTAACACAAACACAACTGCTTTTCCACTTCCTGTCCCGCAAGTCGTCGCAGCAGCTGCGGGTTCGCCGCACGTTTGAGGAAGAAATCCACCAGAAAAATCCGTCCGGGCGGAGAAGAGCGCGGCCCGGGGCAGATCTGTGTTTATGGGTGGTGTTTGGGGAGCGGGGGGGTGGGGCGGGCGAGGTAGAGCGAGGCAGACATTAAAGAGAGAGAGAGAGAGAGAGAGGGCAGTTACCTCAGTTTGCCCACATCTCATTAGCAGCTGCTTTCAGCCCAGCTGATGTTCTCCACCTCCTGAATTATACATCCGCCACTAATTTGGGACGGATTTAATATTGTCTCTCTGCTTTATCTCTATCAAAAAAAAAAAACTGCAGGCGTTTCATAATTTATTTGTCAGAGCCCCGGAGTTACACCTCCCAAACTTCACAAGAAATCTGAAATCAGCCCCGTTTTACGAGCCGCGGCTTTGAAAATGGCGGCATTATATTAAAGTACAGGACTGCACCAGGCGCCATTGATCCCCGATAAATCCACGCCAGGTTTCTGATCGGTTTCTGACCAGCTGATTGGGTTGAGACGCCGCTCTTCCTCGTCATCGGGCGGCGCCAGCCCAGCGGGGGCACGAGGGATAATTTGCGTGAACTATCTGATAAAGAAAAGACGTATCGCCGTGTTGTTCAGCCTGCAGGTCACTGGGAATAATTAATCTCAAAAGCGTGACGCCGTGGGAGTTAATTATCTTTGGTCTACGCCGCGCGTCGCCGTCCGCCGCTTCCGGATCACTCGGTTTATTTGTTCGTCGCGTCTTTTCCGAACGTCTTCGCTCGTAAAAACGAATCCGCCGCAATTTGCAGACGTCCCTCCGCCACAAATAAAATAAAAAATAAAAAAAAAAAAAAAACAGGCGAAGTGTCAGCTCCGTTCGGCGGATAATTGAGACGGGAGATTCACGGCAGCGTTTCCGTCTGATGGAATATTTCACCGCCGCGTCCTCGTCTTTACTACAATTAGCGGTGAAACCTCTCGTCTCCGCCTAAACTTGGCGCCGGGAGTCTGAAGAATGAAAAGTAGAACTACATATTTTTAAGAATAAAGCAAAAAAAAAAAATGTATTTGTGTGTGTGTGTGTGTATAAAATAAAAATAAAAAAAGAAGCTTCTCACCGACGCTTGTGTGAGATTCCCGGTAATCTCGGGCAGGATCACCTGGGGAACGACGGTCCCTGAGCTCATCAGAGTCCGAGGCGAAGTGGAGGAAGACATCGCCAGCAAAGCCGCCCCCCCCCTCCATCACCACCATCACCCCCATCACCACCACCAGAACACATCCAATATCCCTGACATGTTCAGCTGTGCGTTCCCAGCCAGGGGAGAGGAACCTGGAGATTAGATCATATTAGATAACGGGCCAGACGACCCGCCAGGTGAGATTTGTTTGGTTGGTGGTGGTGGTGGTGGTGGTGGTGGTGGTTGGGGGGGTTTGTTTTGAACCTGTCTCTTCTTTTAAAGGGCGAAACAGCGACATGACGGCGCAGCTCAGTCCTGGATCAAAAAGCAGTTTTCCGGAGTAATTCTGCAGATTGTAGCTGCAAAAAGCGGGCGACGTTCCCGCCAATCGTCCACAACGGAAGAGATGTTTGCAGAAACTTCCACAATAGCAGCTGATTTGATTTATCTTCAATTTCCCGTTGTTTTTTTTTGTTTTTTTCCCCCCGCTCTCTTCCCGTGCACCTGACTCCCGGACAATGGCGAGGGCCTCGCAGCTGGAGGACGCCACAATGACTCATCTCCGTTTTCTGCGTCGCTCGCCGCCATTGTGTCGCCGCTGAACAATCTGCGCGCACGTGTGGCTGAATAAAAAGCGCTTCTGTTTTTTTTTTTTTTGTTGGGGGGTTAAACTTTTTTTTTTTTGTCGAGCGTGCACGTGGGCCCCCGGGTTTCCAACCGACGCCTCCCCGCGAGCCGGCGGCGTTGTATTACTCGTGGCGTTGCCATCCAGCTTTCTCTCTTTTTTTTTTTTCTTCCATCTCACCCCACCCCCCCACTCCTACTCCAGCTCTCTCTCCACCCCCACCCCCACCCCACCCCTCCACCCCTCCCTCGCTCCTCCCGCCCACGGTATTTTCTGCCGCTCTGATAAAACAGTGAAATTAGAGGTCATTTCGATGGGGGCTCCAAAAATAGAAGGCAATCCAAGTTTTCCAGCCACCGGGTCTCTGCGGAGTCTGGAGAAATCCGAAATGTTTCGAATGTAATAGTAAAACAATGTCGGGAGGTGGTGGTGGTGGGGGGTCGAGTGTGCACCTCAGAGACACACACACACACACACACACACACACACACACACACAAACTGCGTCATTAGATCCACGTGGAAGCACAAACATCAAGTGTTTTGCTTGGAAAACCAGATTTTTAAGAATTCAGTCACCGGTTTTTAAGGAAGAAAGAAATCCCTCCATCCATCCCTCCATCCATCCTCCATCCATCCATCCATCCATCCATCCATCCATCCATCCATCCATCCATCCATCCAACCGTGTGTCTATCTGTGTGTCGAGGCTTGTGACGGGTGGAGGACGTGGGGGTGAAGGGGCGGCAGTAATTTCCTCCTCCTCCTCCTCCTCCTCGGCGAGGCGATGGACACGGGCAGTGATGGGGGTGTAATGGAGGCCGAGTGTCACAACAACACTGTCAGGGAGGGGGGGGGGGTTGAAAGTGGAGCTGAGTGAGGGGTGGGGGTGTTGGGTGGGTGGGTGGGGGGGGTGGGGTCATGGTCCTTCACGAGCTGTGTTCAGGATGACGAGAGGAAGATACGTTTGTTTTTATAAAAAAAAAACAGCGGAGCATCGGCGACCAGGTTCATCGGGGAAAAGGCGATGTCACGAAACTCCGTTAGCGAATGATCAGCTGTCAACACGCCGCCGCCTCCTGGGAGGGTCGGCGTCTCTGTGAGGCGGCGTGGGGGGGGGTGCACGAACATATAAGGGCAGCGGGAGCAGCGGGAGGCGAATTAGAAAAAAAGGTTATTGTGAGATCACGTGTAATCAAATTAACATTTTGGTCTCGATGAAAATAAATGGATAATAGGTTTAGAAAATGAACGGAGCGAGCCACCCCCGCTTTCAGGAAAAACAAAACGCCGCCGCTTATTAAGTTTCAAGGCCTCGTTTCGCCCTGCGCTCCGTCCATCTCCACAACTCCAGTCGCAATAAGCCCGAACTCTCCGATATTTTTATGTCGGCGTTTAAATGCCGCCTGGTTGATGCGAATCAAGCGACACGGCGCCGCCGATCCCAAACCCATTTCCCCTCGTTTCCTGCATTATCTCGCCGGCGCCGACGGAGCTTCTAATCCCCACCCCCCCCGCCGCGGAGATGTGGCCCCGCTCGACGCGAAGGCGAGCGCTCCCAGGTGGGGGCGACGCTCCAGCGCTGACCCCGCTCCAATTTCCTCCTCGCCGCGTTTCCCCACTCGACCGCCGGGAGACGAGGAGGAGGAGAAGAAGAAGAAGAAGAAGAAGAAGAAGAGGAGTCATCCTCCAAATGGAAATGGCCACTTTGCAAGATGCCCAAGAAAATGGGCCGCCCCCCCCACCCACCCCCCAGCGTAGTTTCAAGGAAGACGGGGGCGTCAGAAGAGCCCCGCGCTGCGCTGCCACGGCGACGGGCGCTAATGATCCGGCGCCGCTCGGAAAAGAGGTGCCGGAGCGTTAACCTGGCTCTCGACGACCCGTCCTATGTAGGTCGCCATGAATAGGTTCTGCATGGACGCCCCTCCACCTGAAGATGACAGCTCCTCTCCTCCTCCTTTTTTTTTTTTTTCCCTCTTCATCCCTGCTTCATCGCGACGCTGATTCCCACCCGCCCTTAAATAAGTAAAGATGTCTTCGACTCCGTTAGCGTAATTTCAGCTTGTTTCGGCACAATTTGGCTTGTTTGGAGGATTTTCTGGATCCGAGGCGACATAACGGTGAAGAAGAGGCTCTTTCCTCTCTGTAAAATTGCTCACTTACACAACTTTTTTTTTTTTTTTTTTTTTTAAAGACTTCACCGCCGACGCGTCTAACCAACCGTGGATCTTAGAAATTACGGTTGCACACAACTAATTTGCGGTTTTGAAATGTGTTTTGGAGAAGAGGCACTGCTGTTCAGGTTTCCAAAATGTACCGAGTGGAGCTGAAATATGATTATTTTGTCCCCTGAATCTGTAAATGTTAAAAAACTCCCCAGTGTGAAGCAGTATAATCCAACAGTAACACAACACGAGGGCGGACCGCCTTTATTTTAAAATTTTACGAATATTGTTTAATTTTTTTGTAGGATATTCAATATTTTTATAACATGCTAAATTTTTTAGACATTTTACTGATATTTTTCCATTTTTTTAAACATCTTTTTTGTATTTTACTAAAATATTTTTGCAGAATATTTTACTAATAGTTTTCAGGAATATTTGGGATATTTCACGTCCCAAAATATAACCCATATAAATTCATCTGCAGGCTGCGGTATAAAAATCAATATTATTTTTCATCCTCATCACAATGACACACACTTCATCTCGCACACATCAGTTCCACGCGAGGCCTTTTGTTCTGCGTTCGTTCGTCGTGCGTCTCCTTACGTACGTCGAGATATCGATTTGGTCGCACGCGCCTCGTCTTCTGCCGCAGCAGAATAAAAAGACATTTGTGAGGATTAATGAGCTGATTGGATTACGATGCAGCGTAAATCCCCTCATTCACTTCCCCTCACGAGGTAATAATGACACAATTTATTCGTACGGACATGTTGCCAGATTAATTTTCCACCAATTTCGGACAATTATCATTATTGAGGCGGATTTCACTCCAGATAAATGAGGTGGAGAAAAGTTTCGCCGGCCTGGGAGCTGATGGATGCGCAGACGCCGCTTCCTCTTTAAGCACCACTTCTAATTCCTGAAGCTCCAACATTCATCATTCATAAACATTTGTTTTGCGTCATTACTTTATTTGGTTTTTTTTTTTCCTCGTTGTTTGGTTGTTTTCACGCCCGAGGCTTTTTTTCACACAGGAAAATATTGTCCGTCGTGAGACCGGCGAGCCGCGTTCCCCGAGACTCTTTAGGGTTATTTAAAATGCATTCGGAAGATACGCCGCGCCGGCGCCAACGCCAACGCCAACGCCAACGCCTAACGCCGGACGTGCGGCGCCGTCCACGTCTCTCCCTCGATGCCGCGCGCACACGCCTGGTCTAATTTCTCTGAGAGACGCGCTCCGTCCGCGCTGATATTTCCCGTTCAAGCGCGGCTTTCTGCGGCTTCGGCGGTTGCCGTGCCAACACCCCCACACACACACACACACACACCACCCACCCCCCCAGCGCTAACCGCAAAGCTAATTAGCGGCCTGTCTTCGTGTTTTTACGTGCCGCCAGTCAAAAGTTTTTCCATAAATTGGAACTTACACGTGAGCGATGATTAGATGAGTGGAGGTGTTTTACGGGCGGCGCCGCCGTTTCTTTTTTTTTTTTTTTTTTTAAATGTCGGACATCTTTGTTGGCCGCGGCGTTCCTCCACTCCAGCCCGCGGTGGCTTAATAAAGGGTTTTCTGCCGCGACACTCGACCGCCCCTTCCTCTCAAGTCGGCGTGTTGATGTTGGCGGCGGCGGCGGCGGCCGGGCCTCCGTGTCACGCCGGCTGCGCGGCGACTCCTGAACTCATCCTTTGATCCCGCCGCGTCTCTCGGCCCCGGTCGTCCTCTGCGCCGTTTCATGGCTGTTTATCTTCCCGCAATATCGCTCCCGCGGTGTCGGTCGCTGCGTTCAAGAACCTAATAACGGCGTCTCGCAGAAGTTTAGGGTGTCGGCGTGGAGTGCACGTATTGTACGCACGCTGTGCGCTAAAATAATCTAAACGAAATGATACCGGGGAGTAACGCCGCTGTATATCTGCTGTGTACAAATACTTCTGCCGCCGTATCTCGCGCATCTTTCGCTCTGCGGCCGCATCGCGATCGTATCTCTCCGCGCGCGCCGAGTGCAGCCTCCGACGAAGATGCCCGCGCTCCTCTTCCTCCGCCGCAGCGGCGAGGCGTTCGCTATCGGCGCAGTTTGTTCCCCGGCCTATAGCTTTCATGTAAACGCCAGCGGAGGGGGCGGGGAGATCGGAGCACGCGATAGCCGGCCGGCGCCGCCGAGGCTGCGTTCGGCAACGCCGGGGTTTGCCGCGGAGAGCAGGGGGTTTGTGTAGGTGTCAGCGCGAGGTGCTGATGGATGCAGCGCGGCGAGCGCCGTAGTCCCCCCCGCACGGGGATCGCGGCGCCTTTTTCACTCACACAAAGTTTATCTCCGCCGGTTTGTGCTGTCTCCGCCTTTGACGCGAACCGGCGGGTTGTGATAAAACCCCCGCTGTGAGCGACGCGCGCCTTCTCCGCGAAAGCGCCTTTTTATTTACTGCGGGCGAGAACTGGTGAGGCGAATCAATTTGCAGACGCTCATCCTTGCGGCGGCGGCGGAGCTCGTGGGGAAATATGTGGGCCGCTCGCCCCCGCGCCGTCCAAATAAATAACGCAAATAAGATTAAACAAACTCGCTCCGCTGAGTGGAAACGTCTGCTTCGCGCCTTCCCCTCCGACAAATTGAAGCCACGTGCCGCCGCCGTCACAACCCCCCCTCCCTAGAGCCCCCCTTTCTCACTTGACCCAGACAATCCTTTAACCAATGGTGCGCGTGATGCGGCGCCCGGCGGGAGGGCGGGCTGCAGCGCTGGCGACATTCCCCTCCACTCTGAACTCTAAGATGAGGTCGCGACCCGGCTCGCCGAGGGGGGGCCGCGGCCGCAGATGGGGCCCGCCGCTACCGCCGCCGCAGCGTTTGATCTTGGAGCTGGCTGCTCCTGAATCAGCCTCTTTTTTTGAAAAAAAAAAAGAAAAAAAAAAAAGCGGGTCTGTTTATGTTAACTCACAGTGATTGGTCTCAGCCAGGATAATTACCGAGGGTTTTCCTTTATTGAATGGTAATTACAAAAGACAAATAGACTCCAAGCAACTGACTTCCTGAGTAAAACACACACACACACACACACACACACACACACACACAGCTGTGTTTATTGGCGTTGCTAACCGCTCAAGACGCTGAAATAAATAGCCAAAAGGTGGCTGGTTTAAAAAATGAACGACTGGGGGAATAATTGCAGCGTTTACAGCGCGACTTGACCAGATTTCTTTATTTTTACTCAAACGCAAATTGCTCACGGCGCAAGCGAGGGTAATAAATCAAAAAACGCCGACGCCATCGCCACCCAATCCACTCTGGCGCAGCTGATCCCAAACTCCCGACCTTCACATTAATATTATAACGACCTTTGACAGTCTGCCATTTGCGAGGGCCGCTCGGCGGCGAGGTGGAAGGGCCCCGACACGGAGACGGCGCATCATCGTCGGCGTAATTGACTTCTGTCCGGGTCGTGAGTGAAGGTCGCGCGCCGCTGCCCGACAGACGAGTAATTAAAAAATCTCTCCCGCTCTTTAAGACGCTCGTTGAAGTCCAGCCTATCAGCCGCCATTAGTCCGGGGGGTGGGGGCGACGGGGAAACTTCGGCGTTCGGCGTTCGCGCTCCACGTGTAATCGTTAGCGATGTCTGAGGTAATTGGAGGCGGCACTCGGGAAACGGTTACCTGACACTGACGAGCGGAGGACGGAGGGCGCTGTCAGCGAGGCGCCCGGCTCGTTACCGTCCCGCCCTCATCACCCGCGAGCCGTCAGCTTTTTTTTTTTTTTTTTTTAATTCCTCGCGTGATGATGCGGATTTCATCCACACGCGTCGAGTGCACAACAGACGCGCCGCTAATCGTGGCGTGCTCCTGCATAAAGGCGTACAAATCGAGCGCTTCACGGCGTCCGGCGATTCTTCTTCTTCTTCTTTTTTTATTCCGATTTCCTCGACGCGCGGGAGAATCAAACGGACGAAAATAATACGAGATAAGTCGGTAATCGTGCGGCTAATTCCGAGGGAAACTCATTTATGGAATGTTTTGAGACGATGCGGGCGCCGTTATTCCGGCTCCTTTGAGCTGATTGTTCCGCGATCCAGCGGCTCCCGTCGCGAATAATTTGTTGAGTGTTTTCTATTATCTCTGGGAACGTGCGCGTGGTCGACGACACAGCCTGCGTTTCTTTCACACGCTGGTTGTGGTTCTAAATTTGTGGCCAGATATCGGTTATCCTTCGCTTCGATCGCTAATAATTGATAAAAACCACTCCGGCGCGTACAGGTGGTCACATGGGCGGCGAGCGGAGGGTGGGGAGCGGACACATCAGAGCAGCTCGCGGTGCTGATCCAGCCTGGCCCGTCCGTGGCCTTGCCAATCTGTCATCCACACACACACACACACACACACACACACACACACACACACACACACACACACACACACACACACACAGCCAGTCCATGAATCAGACATCTCCTGCTCTCCCGCGACCTCCCCTCGCCGCCGTTCGTTGCCTGACTGACAAAAGCGCCGGTCCAGCTCGGGAACCTGCTCAGAATAGCCGCTCTTTGATTCCTGCCTGACCCGCCGGGTCGAGCCGCTGGATTCGGGGGTCCGACGCGTCGGCACGCCGCCTCCTCCGGCTCGCTCCGGGTGAGGACGCTCAAACGCCGGCGGATTCGCTCCTTCTTCCGCGCGCTATTAGCAGACGATTAGCGACAAGGATGCTACAGGGAGTCAAATCGGGAGTTACTCGCCACCGGACCGCCGCCAAATCACAAACCCTGGCAGCATGACGGCTTACGAAAACTTTGTCCAATTAGCGGGCTACGCGCCAGTCCATGTGACTCTTGTTTACGAGCCGCCTCTCTCTCTCTCTCTCGGCGTATAATTGGGCCGTTGCCGACGAGCCAAATGCGAGAAAAAGCAGCAAAGTAAACTTCCAGTGTGGTCGACGGAGGGGGAAAACAAAGCGGCGGGCACCGGTACTTACAGTATCGACGGATCTGTCAGATTAAATACGTCACATTACGCTGCGCTGTAGTTTTTTTTGGCGGCGAGCTGGTGAAAACCCTGATCTGCAGCGGCGCGGCACGTGAAGAGGTGATTTAAAACGCACACACACACACACACACACACACACACACACACACACGCCTCTTTTGCGAAGCCGAAATGACAGGAGTTGAAACGAGCACTTTGCGCGTGTGCAACAGCGCCCACGCGTTCTGCGTTACGTCGCCTGACAGCCTTGTTTTGCCGGCGACTCGGAAACGGAGGTAAGTAGCGTCCTCGCCGCCGCCCCCCACCCCGTCCAATGAATAAAACATTTCCTCCGAAGACAAATCAAACTCTCTCTGACACATGCAGTCAAATCGCACAACGCCCGCTCCTCTGATGGCTCTCGGCGAGGAAAAAAAACGCCCGGCCCCGCCGTCGCCGAGAGTGTCGGGGAGGGAGAAGCTCCGAGTCCATTATCTGTTTCTTCTCACTTAAACAAACCCCCCCCACCCCCCCGCCATCACCTATGGACTTTCTCCCATGGTTCAGCAGCAGGGAAGTCTGATAATTGGTTCGACTGCTGCACAGTCAGAGCGGTGCTGGTTCTTTTCTTACCTCATTAGAGACTCCCATACAGCTGCATTGAAATTTCAATAAGCTGTTTGATTCCGGCCACTTTGACATTTGCAGATATTCTATTGACTGGACACGGTCTATTTTACGCACGGGGACCGTATTTATATCCCGTCGTACGACAACGAGCGCAAGGAGACGCCTGTCCAGGAGGAAATGTCAGACGCGTTGATCGCGCGTTCACGTTAACGCCGCGCATCTGCATGGCGGTAATTGCGGCGGCGGGGTTTGATCTGAACGTTACGTTTAGATGCGCGAGGGACGGCGGCGGCTGCTCTTTTCCCGCCCCGTGCAGACGCTTTGATTGTGTTAACTTCATCGACCTAAACTCTTTTATCAGCCGACGCCTCGTTGTCGCCGGGCCGGACTTCGGATTGAAAACGAGCGGGAGCGGGAGCATTACGCCGCCCCAGGTTCCTCTGCACTTTACTGGGGTGTTAATGCACAAAGTCACCGAGCTATTTTTTAAAAATGATTTTCTTTTTTTTTTAAACACAGGAACTGACAATATGGCAGCCGTGGTCGTGGGAAGGGATTTGCGGCCCGACTGTTTTGAGGAAAGCGGCGTTGCATCGTCGGCGTATCGTGATCACAACAGGATATTATGAGCTAAGACTGTCATAAAAAACAAAAAACCTTATCTGCTCTCCGGTAAAAACAAAACAAAAAGAAGAGACTCTGTCAAATATTAAAATTAGCACACGTAGCTCGGCGTTTTGCACATTGTGAGGCATCACGCCGTCGCCTCCTCGTGAAATCCGAGCTGACGTCGGGGACAGGGCGACGGCGGTAAAGCGAAACCCGCCCCGAGTCGCACGGGGGCCGCCTCATTACGATCTGGGCTGACGGACGCTGTTTGGAGCCGGGCACGGATGAGCCCCCCAGCGTGCCCCCGTGTCTGTCCTGCCAGTCGCGAGGCCTTGTGGGACCGACTAATGGAGTGTTGCGCTTAAAGGATTGCGGCGGGCTGGCGCGAGCGCTCCCCGGGTCGCGGTGAAGTTAATTACCTGGGATTGAACAGTTACTTTGTCCGTCTCCGGGGATCCGCTCGGCAGGCAGGAAGGGAAAGCGATGCGTCTTGAACTGGCTGTATATCCAGGTCGCTGTGGAGGAGAAAAAACAAAAACAAAAAAAACAAAAAAACTTCCTCTCCTGTGTGTCTCTTTGATCTCTGCATATGGCTTAAGACTCATTTCATCCGAGCCGTAGGACACCAATATCTCCCCGCGCTAATGGCTTCCTCTTCTTCCTCTTCTTCCTCCTTCCTCCTCGTCTTTGTTTACTCCGCGAAGGAGGGCGAGACAAAAACACGGCCCAGCTATTCCCAGATTAATTACTTTACGAGGCAAACGACCACATGCCGTACCGTTTCATTAATATTAAGCGACGGTCTTGTTTAACGCCGCCGTCCCCTCTGAGCTTTGCACTCTCATGCGTGGCCAAAGCCTAACGCCTTGACGCCGCGGTAGCAAATCTGTCTTTTTCAGTCGAAACCGATGATAAGGCCAATGATAAAAGAACGGCGGGCAGCAGCAGCAGCGAGGCCAGTAAAACGGGTTTCGGCTTTAAAAAAAAAAGTGAGGGAAAAGAAATTTAAACTCGTTCAGGAGTCACCTGGATAAAGCTTCAAATGACTCCACTGCTCCCTGAGATAGCAGAGCAGCAACCGGGGAGGGGGGCATCCCCACCCCCCACCACCAAAAAGAAAAAAAAACAAAAAAAAAATAATTTAAAAATAGATGAATGCACAGAGCGAAGAAATAAAATAAAAAAATAAAATAAAATACAAAAAAAAGAAGAAATCCCTATGAGCAGTGGAGCATTTATCAGGGGATATATATCCCCAACTAGTTGGCAAGTGTGCAATGAAGCCTGCCACAGTGTCATGGCGAACTGTGGCTTTTAATAGGAACATGGCTTAAGAGGCCCTTACATCTTTCGTTTCACTTGAAGTTGTCACTCAGTAATCCCTCGGTAAAGTGTAATGCCGCTGGATTAGCGCCCGCAACCCCAGATTTTCAAATTATCATCTGAAAAAAAAAAAAGCCCGCTGAATGATGTCGCTAATAGGAACCAAATTATGCAAAAGAAGAAGGCTCTTTTTTTTTTTTTTTTTTTTTATTTTCCTCACCCCTCCTCCCCTCTTTCAATTCGTCATGTCACTTCCTCTCTCCGCGCTCTGTAACTTTTATAACGGGCAGATTAGCACGCCGCTGCGCCCGTGTCCACTAGTTGCTCGCTACCAGAGAAGAGGAAGAAGAAGAAGAGAAGGAAAAAAAAAAAAAAAATCCAGATGAATATACGGCATCACGGGAGGATTATTTAATAGGGGGCAGTCTCCGTCCATCTGTGGCTGAGCTCGGGCCTAATCCGTCCCTCCGACCGAACGAGACCGCACAAATTCCCCATGATGGCCCACGTCAACAGCTGCTCCAGCGGGTGGGGAGGAGATGAGGAGCGGGAGAGGCAGAGGAAAGCGGCCAAGGCCTCCTCCTCCTCCTCTTCCTCTTCTTCTTCTCGACGGCAACGCTCCCCGGAGTCATCTCGACCAAAGCCCGAACCCGGGCCGACCGCGTTTGTTGTGATCGCTAAGCCCGGAGACTTCAGGGAAAAAAAAAAAAAAAGGATGATCAGCTCCTGCAAACCCACACACCCGGTCTGACTCGGATTCTTTCTTTTTTTTGGCAAAACCCTCCTCCTCCTCCTCCTCCTCCTCTTCCTCTTCCTCTCTCTCCCGGAGAACACTTTGTTAATTCCATCTCAAAAACACGGCAGAGGCGCAGCGTTGTGACGGCGCCCCGCCCGCCGACAGATCAATGCTGACGGAGAGAGAGAGAGAGAGGGCAGACATGTTTTTTCGCCGTTCCACTTCTTCCTTCAGACGCAGCCGGGGGGGGGGGACACGGAGGAGGAGGAGGAGGAGGAGGAGGGATGATGGTTAGCTTCAACCTGCCCTTGCAGCACAATTGGGCTGCCTGCCACGAGCCCCCGTGATTTATGATGCCGTCAAAGTGTACACTGGTTGTTGTTTTTTTTTTTTTTTCTGTTTGTGTTGCTTCACCAAGGGTCACCGCGTTGTCTTCGACGCCTCTATCTCCCGGCGTGCCGCGGCGCTCTCACGTCTGAGGGAGAAAACAACCAATCTCCAGCAGTCGGTGTCCATTTATCTGCCGGGCGTGATGGTTAAATGCTAATCCTTCCCGCGGCGTCCTTGCTCGCTCGCCGATGCTCCGATAGAAACCTCTCTCCGCCTCTTTTTTTGGCGGCAGGGTCTTTTCAGTGAGTATTCTTCATGTAATCAAATTAGACTGTTCAGAGAGAGGGGCGATTCGCGCTCCGTCCCGTTTGGAAATAAAAAAAAAAAGTTTCGGCGAAACCTCCCGTTAGCGCCGTACGCCGGCTACTGTTAGCCTGCTAGCGCAGAGCCGGCAGCCTGGGGGGCGCAGCTTAAAAGTACACACCCACGTGATCGGATGATCTATGCACCTGCCTGTGCACCTACCTGTGCACCCTCTCGTGGGTGTAATGCATGAAAAGAAAGACGTTATATATGTGTGTGTGTGTGTGTGTGTGTGTGTGTGTGTTTTTTGGGTGGGGGGCACCGAGGAGCAGCGTCTCAGATGTTAGCACCAATTACCTGCAGCGCTGCACGTCTCCATAGAAGGGGGCTATATGGCTTTGAATCTCACCTTAAATGGTGAGTCGCTGAATATGTGCATCTACATATGCATGAAGCTGCACTGTTCAAACCTCTGAAGACACAGTGTGTGTGTGTGTGTGTGTGTGCGAGATTCTGTAGTAAGTGGAATTATCATCATTTAACGGGACACTTTGTTTGTGCGTTTCCTGCCAAATGTGAAAGAGTGAACGCAACATGACAAACTGTTTAGATGTGCGGCTGATTCATTAACACCCCCACCCCCACGATGCAACCTCATCCACACCTCCTATCCCCCCCCGCCGGAGCCGGAGCGCCACCGGGTTCATCTGCGGCGCTCCGGCAGGGAGAGGGATTTCTCTCCGTCAAAGGACACGGCTCAGCTCGGCTGATTAGCCACGCTCGCTGAGCATGCCCGGATGCCTGGGCCCGCCGTTAAAGAGGTGGAATGGATTCGACTCCGGGAAAGGGGTGGGGGGGGTGGAGGAGCAGCAGCAGGGCAGGGTGGAGGAAAGTGGGTGGAGGGGAGATAGTTTTTTTTTTTTGCCGACGCAGAGTGCAGGAGCTGAGGTCGCATGCTAATAAACACAGGGTGTCACAGTGTCATGCAAATATAAAACTCCCCTTGGCGATTTGCTCTGCATGTTTGATACAGTCCCCCCCCATTGTTAAAGTGCCCCCCCCCCCACTCCTGCTTTTTTAGTTTCTGCAGAGCGCGGGGGTCTTCAAAAAAATCCAGGCCTAAGTGCCATTTAAAATCCTTTTCAAATGCTTCACTGTGATTTATTGAATGGCATAACTGAACCCCACCTCCCTCTCTCTTTTTTCAAACCGGCCTCTCCTGCTGCGCTCCAGCTTCTCGGCCGCGGGAACATCCGAGGAGCAGAGTCAAGACATTTTCACGCTGCTCCATTAGCTCTTTCAATACGCGCGACAATCGAGACCAGATGATGTTTCCCCGGCGTATGACTCATCTGAAATTAAAGGTCACGTCTCTGCGATATTCCTTTGTTAGGAGTACGAGCGTTTGCCAGAAAAGCGTCGATGATGTGGGAACGAAATCCGCCTCTTGGCCCCTTCGCGAGCTGCCGAGAGAGACGGCCCCTTAAAATATTCCTGCAGAGTAATCTGCTGATCAGCGCGAGGTGTGGCTGCCATATTCTGTCAGCAGAGAATTATGTTGATTGTTGCACAATGTCAGAAAATCTGCAGCGAGTTTTTTTTTTTTTTTTGCGGGGGTGGGGGCTCGGCACACAGCTCGGCTCCCCGGGAAACGTTTGGGTGTGGGAACTTGAGCGGCGATGGCGAAAGAGAGAGAGAGATCATAAT
Organism: Psettodes erumei; assembly: GCA_016785225.1. Classification (NCBI taxonomy): domain Eukaryota; kingdom Metazoa; phylum Chordata; class Actinopteri; order Pleuronectiformes; family Psettodidae; genus Psettodes; species Psettodes erumei. Next base: position 1,078,383 of record JAFBJZ010000351.1, read on the forward strand.
TCCTGCCTCGTGTTGTGTTTTCTCCCTCTTTCTCGACGACGCTGTTCACTAATAACTTCCCCGTGAAGCCGAACCGTGTGTGTGTGTGTTTTGTTTTTTTTTTGGAAAGCGGGAAAGGTCGTCTCATTATTGGGAATTACCAGAGGAAACCGTGTCCTCGTGTTCGGCGTGTTTCGCACGGAGGCCCGACACGAGTGCAAGGACCTTATCGCTTCTCCAATTTAGTAATATGTGCAGCACGGAGACTGTCTCGCTGTTAGCATGCGCGGTTTAATTGGCTTCAGTGTGTGCTCATGCCGCTGTCCTATTAAAACATGTTAACCACTATATATTTATATTTTATATATATATATATATATACATGGAGGCGCTGTACCGTTGTGTGGCTCCTGCAGTTTGCAGTGATAACGGTGGAAGCTTTAACCACTCCAGCAACAACTCCCTGGTCATTATAAAAACTTGATCAGTTGGAAGTTGCCGAACAAGACGCCATAATTAAACTTCGCCTGGGCGCAGTTTTTATTTATTTATTCAGTCTCAACACGTACGGCCGGGGGGAAACTGCAAAGAAAAATACTTGCGGCTCGTTGCCGTTTGAGGAGCGGCGCACGCTAACGTCAAAGAGACAGCCCATGTTAGCCGAGCTAGCGACATGAAGGGACGCCGCGCGCTCGTCGCCATAGTTTTGTATGTAAATGTGTGTTTTTGAGAAGTTTTTTTAAAAGTTTTGCTGCCGTTCTCACCCGTGTTGGCTCCTTGACATTAGCTGCCGGAGCTAGCGACAGAGCTAGCTCACGAGCGGGTTAGCGTTTGATACACAGAACTCGGCTTAACCTAAAACTTAGCTAACCGCCTCGGTGACATTTAACGGCGACGTCTTTGTTGGCTAACGTTAGCTACAATTAGCCTCCGTAGGCTAGCTCGGTCGTACCGGAACGAGCGAGTCCGTCAAAAAAAAAAAACTCTATCACGGACTGAACCGATCGATTAAACTTGTCTCCTGTGGGGACGTTAGCGTGCAGAAAGCCAAGAAGCCCCTAGCGTGACTTCACCACGCGTTCGCTGGCCTGACCCCGCAGAAAAACCCTTTCCACGCCGACCGTTTCCCCGCCACCCAACGCCGCCCGCGGAGCGCGCTTATTACCCGCGGTGGAAACCGCCCCCCACCCCCTGCTACATCAGCTCCACAGCAGCATTATAAATGAAAGCGTGCGCATACGGGAGCCTTTAATTGCTCTCTGCAGAGAGTCGTGCAGAGCTCGGCGCCGCGCCTCCCTCACCCGTGCACCAAAGGTAAACGGTCACGTGCTCCCGCAGTCATTAGAGGAGCGACATCTCCAGCGCGAGTCGCTCCGTGACATTCACCTCAGGACTTATTTTCAGCTTTGCATTGGCTGGGAAAAGGTGGGATGAGGTGTTCCAGCCTCGTCGCTGGTGTTTGAGTGAGAGACGGAGAGAGATTTCACAACTTCATTTTAGATCTGCCTCAGTTTGTCTTACCTTAATCCGCCATCTGCTGCAACCTCCACCTTGTCGGCGTTTGCACGAATACAGTATTTCCATCTTACCCATACTCGGGAGGACGGGAATCTTTTCATTTTTATTATAATATTTTTTTTTTTCCCGGCCTGTTTGGCAGCTTGGTCAGCGAGTCACGGGAAATGTGCATCACGCAGCCATGTCAAACCCATATTAAGCTCAAACCCCCGAAGCACCGGAGAGAACAATCCGGCACACAGGAGGTGGTGGTGGTGGGGGGGGGGCTTGTGACTATCAGCTGTTTTTAAGCATGAGCTGCTGGAAAACAGTGCGGCGATTCACGGGACCCCCCGGTGTGTGTGCCCCGGAAACAAACTTCCTCGTGTCGGAGCTTCGCTGCAGTGACAGAGCGAAAATATGTCCGACTGCAGGCGCGGTTTCAGGTTATGCAGGAGACGCTTGTTGTTGTTGTTGTTGTTGTTGTTGTTGTTGTTCTTTGCAAGCAGCTGAATATTTATTTAAAAAAAAAAAAAAAGTGGAGAAGATCCAAGCGTTCGGTTGTGCTTTTATTTCTCTTGGGAGTCGGGGAACTTTGTTGATAAAAACTTATCTTCTCCTCGCAGAACAACAGCATCTCTGATATTCTCCAGAAAAGGCTGTGATATCTGTGGTGGGGGGTGGGTGGGGGGTGGGTGGAGGTTGGCGGGCGGGTGGGGGTGGGGGGGGGCGCCGGGGCGCCTGACTCCTCTGCGCTCCCTTGTTCACTTTCCTGTAGCGTATTGATCTTTTTCGGGGGATTGTTTATAGGACTGTGTGTGTCTAAAAGGGGACCTATTGATTTCCCTCTATTTTTTTTTTTTTTTTTCCCGGGGTGGGGGGGTCGTGTCACGGCCGAGCTCTAAGTCTCACCCGTAAAAATTAAACGCACAATAAAATAAGTCAAGTTAATCGCGCGTGCTAAATCTGCGGGTTTTAAATAGTCCTTTTTTTTTGTGTGTGTGTGTTAGTTGATGTTTCTGCAGCATGACACGGCGCCGCTCGCTTCTTCTTCTTCTTCTTCTTCTTCTCCTCGATCCAAAAACAAACCGCTGCCCCATTACACAATAATCACTTGTGAAGTCCTGTGTGCGTATCCTGGTGCAGTTTGCGTGCCGCTGTTGTCCAAACACTAGTAAAAAAAACGCGGCAGCGAGCCTCGCCGTTGCACGAGGTGACGCGTTCTTTCATCACCGTGCTGCCGTTTCGTTGGCGCGGGAACCTGCGGCAAGCCGCTCACACCTGTTTGTGAAAAAGCTGCATCGCTCTGCTGTTTTCGGGAAACTGCTGAATGAAACTACAGGTTTGTAACCTGGTTTTTGTTGTTGTTGTTGTTTTTTTTAAAGTTGAGCAGGAACCTGCGGGTTAAAGCGAAAATAATTCAAACGCCGGTTCGGCACGGCTCTTCCTGTTGTGATGTGTTCACGCGGGGCGGGCGGTTTAAATAAGCTGCGCAGAGCGGCGAGGCGGCGATGATGATGATGATGATGATGATGATGCAGTCAAGGGCAGCGGTTATTCATCCGGGGCTGATCTCCTGATGCGACGCGATGCCAAACGCAGACGTCCCCTCGGCTCGCCGCGCTCTGCGTCCCTCAGGCGACGGTTTGACGTTCGGCGGAGAGGACAGGACGGCAGCAAAGTGGACGCTTGGAGCGCTTCCAGGGATTAAACTCATGAATCTAACGGCAGCCAGTGGTCATCGTGACACAAACATGGGTGGTAACGCTTGAGAAGAAGAAGAAGAAGAAGAAGAAGAAGAAGAGGAGGAGGAGGAAGATCTGAAACCGTCTGCTTCCATCTTCTTACTGCTGCACAGTTTCATGTGCGCTACAGTTTATTAGTCGTGACATATGTTTTGTTGCTCGCGTCTCGCCAAATCTGAAAATCACGGGAGATGAATGATTTTTTTTTCTGGCACAATATTGTTTGCAAAAAAGACAGCGTTCTTTTGGAAGGTCTTGTGTATGAATATGAAATCGCGCCGCGTCGTCGTCGTCGTCCATTTTTTATTTTCATTATTTTCACTCCTCTAATCTGAAGATCACAACTTCATCATCCCCCCTTATCTGACGGAATCCCACTTTGTTTACTTGTGATTATGATTTCATTACGTCTCGGTCGCACCTCAGGCAGGATGCTCGGACAAAAATGTCGCGTCCCCGTTCGGCGCCGTTAATCCCGCCCGCGGAGGGCTCGGACGGATTTCTGCTAAAGGTCGTGACACGCTCAAACGCACACGCCTGATGAACTGAGGCGAGCGGCCGGATTTTATTTGTTTCCACTGTAAAGTAGTTGCGACACTTTTTTTTTTATTAATGTATTGAACACATTTCCTCATGGCAGGAGAACACGTGATTTGACTTCAGCCAATCAGCAGTCAGACTTTTAAGTTTTACGTTAGCACGGTTAGCTTTACCTGCGCGGACTTTTTAATAAACGCTTATTATTTCCCCATCGTTTAAAAGCTGCAGACGCAGCGATTGGCTCGCCCGTGAGCCAGAGTTTACACACACACACACACACACACACACACATACACAGAATAGAGCAGATTACAGTGAGTAATCTGGTGGAGGCAGGGCACTGGATAAAGCATTTTA